>WEDG01001871.1:0-259243 GCA_017591395.1 Schistocephalus solidus
GGTATTTGAAAGTGGTGTGCATCAGTGGAGTTATGTTTTGTGAGTTAGCGTCGAATGAGCAAGTTAGCGACAATAGACGGAGGAGTGCTGAGATGCTTAATATTGTGGACTTGTTTTGTTTTGCATATTCCTTTGTCAGCGAATTTCCAGCCATGTTAATGGCTAGTGGGCAGTCTGATATAGATCGCCACAAGAGATGCAGACATATGCGAAAAAGGTTCTCCTGAAGAGATTGAGAACCATCAAAGCTTCTGTCAGCATTACATAATTTGACGGGTGTGTCGAAGAAAAGAGAAGGTCCAATTTAGGCCAGCTAAATGGGTTTTTGAACAAAAAGACACGAATCTTAAACGAGCCCTCTGGGAACAAATCACTGTTCGTTCGGCGAACACCTTAGTTCCAGTAATCCAATGATTCCTGCAGCCGGAAAGAATCAAAACTACATTTTAATTAGAGCCCTTTAATGCCCTTTCCGATGTGGGTTTGCACTTAACTTTTTACCCTTCCGTGTTATTGTTTACCCTGTGACCGACTCACTGAGCCCATCCAAGTATACCAGATTGTGTTCAAACTGCGACTCCGATGAGTTAAATTTGCAAGAAGAGGTATTTTATTATCACTTCCATAAAGCTCATTACAAGATTTGTCATAAGTTTCACCGAACAGCTTCCCATGAATACAATATTTTTCTGTACCGTCCTTTATTGTAATTTGCTCCTCTTTTTTTTTCTTCTGTAACTTCGTCAGTTCTATTTTCTATTACTATTTGTAATGCATCCTCTAATAAAATAATCCTAACCACTTTTGTTCATTTTTAATTCTCCTTCGCCAAAGGTTTCTGGGTTTCTCCCTTTGCAGGACAGCATAGTGCGTATGTGCTTTTTGCTTGGGCTTACTCTTTTCTTAGTAATAGGATGCTTTAAAATAAATATCGTTTCTTGTTGTTTCGTCAGTTTGCTAACATTTTTTTCTCAAATATTTATCATATGCAAGAATGATTTGTGTTTTCCGTATAAAACATTGCTAAAGAATTCTTATCGGATTACCCTGCTTCACTGACATAACTGATAGGTTATTACAAAGATCAGTAAACCCTCGGAAATCAACGAATTCTACGGCAAAAAAGGTGAACCGACTTATGAGGCGCTCGAATGTGGGCCGGACCTCACATTGTAAATACGAAACCACTGGTCGCGGTCTGCCCTAAATGTATGGTCTTTTATTTCTGAACTTTGAACAACGCAAACATTGTGTTGTCTTCCAGCGTCCTCTGCGTTTTTTTCACTTTCGACATTTCATTGCTGGTGTAGCTACTTGACTACCCGCGCATCGAACACGTGACACAACTAGCCCAAAACTCCTTGCGTAATCTTAGCCACTCCTACTCAGACTATGTAAAGCCATCCTTAGAGCCGCTAATTTCCCAACTGCCCATAACAAGTCCTATCCACCCAAGACTGGACACAGGTTGCCAGTTATGGGTTGCAATCTGGCAAGCGTCCTTACACTATCTTGTAGTATGCGTCATCTTGTAAACAGTTTTGCGTTAGTGTGGTGCTTGTCTATCAAGCACAAACCCAGTTAGCTGACCTTGAGGGATGATCATGGCTAACCAATCTCTTCAATATGTATTAAATCTTGAGCAGGAGGTTGGATGCTAAAAATGCTGTTGAGACCTTACGTCTCTCCCAGTTTTCGGCACAGTCGGCTACCGAGTGGTCGGGAGAGGACAGTATGCATGATTATGATCACCCCTCCAAAAAACCATTGCAGTCTTTGAGTCTGTGGCAAGGGATCTCACCAACAAGTGGGAGATATACAAGCAATCGCACTAAATTATCTGGAAGGAGTTGTGCTAACCCTAACGATCGGAGGGGTTGCACTTACCTTTCTTGTCGAAATGGACATCGAGGCATATGACATGGTGACGCTTGTATTAGTACTCAGTAGGAGAGCACACAGGCAGATATTGAATATGGCTAACAGGTGTAACTGCAGATCCCGGGAAATTTCCGAAGGAAGACTGAGTTTATTCCACATAGTGCAAGGGGCGGTACAACCATTTAGGGAGCTGTAATTTCGTCGCCATGCTTCCAGCCACAATGCAAATAGGTTTGCGGGGTCCTTGCGTTCTGTTAGTCACCAGTCAGTCCACTATCAATGTGCGCAGAAAACGCAACATAAAAGTGCACAGTTAACTGCATCCACAAATGCAGTGCATTCACTTTAAACTGCTGACCAGTTCGGTTTATCCGGGAGTGGTGTTTTGGGTTTTTAACAGGGTCTTTATTGTAGACGTTTCGATAAAAAGGCCGGTTGGAAATACAGTCATTCGATTAATAATTTTACAGAGCGTAGAGCCTTTTGTATGTGCGTTCACAGAACGTCACCTGAGCTGTTCGCTTGTGAAGTTGAACCCGAGAAGTCGCTGCTCTTCCGAATTTTCATCTACGGTCCTTCTAGCAATTACCTTGTGGTTAGATAAGACTCACCTCGTATCTGTTCAGGATGATTTGGTTCAAGTGCCTGCTGGGATTGGCCCATTTGATCTCGTAGTGAATGTGCAAAAGCCTCACTTCTTCATGTATAACCCAAAATTCACCTTAGGAATCAGTTTGCGCTCAGCAACAGATAATGAAAAATTCCACGAGCCCAATCTTTTGTCAGTCGGTGAATTCTAACCTCTGTTGGCCTGAAATAATTGAAATAACGCTCGCAGGCTGCTGTCAGTGCAGAACAACCGTTTTCTTATTCCCGGACATTTGTAGCGTCCCGCTTACTCAAAATTTCGTCTCTTCTATACGTTTGCTCGGTTGCGTCTCAAATGTAGCTAACGTGCGCGGTTTTTATACCTAACCAGAATATTGAAACCTCTGATGAGATACAAAACCACACAACAAGGACTTATAATCCGTGTTTAGAAAGTGCACGAGAAGATCAAACCTCCCAATGCTACGTCAGTGGCGGGAGCATGAGGGTCATGTCACGAATTCCCGTATCTGGATCCTACCCAGTGAAACAGGATACCTAACATTTCACTCTGACCACAACGCACCTACTATTTAATAAGGTTTTAGATTTTCTGTGGTTAAGGACTGGTCACTCACATATAAGCCTGCTCTACGTGGGAGGGTTTACTGACAGTAGCGCTGTCCGTTTTTCATTTCCTTTGTCAATTTTTCTGACATTTCATTAGTATTCTGCGTATTTAGTTTCAGATGACTTGCCACACGCTTTAGTTACCATCTTCCTCGAAGTGGCTGATGGAAGCTTGTCCTGTCATTATCACTAGTGTAGTGTAAAATGGCGAGGAAAACAACTCATCGGCTTGTTTGTCTTCTTCTATAACAACAGTTGTCTAGCAAGTAGTCAAGATGGCTTTCTTAGAGAATGGTACTGTCCTACGAAATTGCTGATTACAGTGGCGATATTCGGCGACAGGCTGGATCAGCATGCTGTTAAAGATATATTCGTTGACCTTAGTACTTTTAACTGTCAAAAGTGCAATTTTTTCGATCTGATTTTCCGCGTGCTTGTTAAAAAGTCACACTATCTTAATCACTAGTTTTAAGTGAGGCCTCTCAAGACCTTATGTGTTACGCTTCTTCGTATCTGTAATTGGTTTATCAGAGGTAACTTCAAGTGATTACATTCGGTTTGTGGGAGACATTAGAATTTTAGGCCATCTGCAGACGCATACGTCTGTCCAAAAGATCTTGCATGTGTCAGTGATTGAGTACCCCTACAAGTTGTAAACGTTAGGTTAATACTCACGGGTTAGGTAAAATAAAGCCGTTTGTTGCTGTGCCTACGTTATGTTGTTTGGATTACTACTACCCATCGCTGTGTCGGCCGCACCGCCGGTTGCTATTACCTCCGAAGTCATTGCCCTGTACCGCCAAGGCAACATTTGAGAAGGACTTGGTTGTGCCCCAACCAGGCGAGGCTGGACAGTTTATGTATTCCCTCGGAAAGACGCTGTCATTCGATATGTATAAGCAAATATGCAGGAACAAATGCTCAATTGGATACACTAGATACACATCTTTCCTATGGAAGAGGTGATCTGCTAGTGTAAACCAAATTCAAGTAGCTACTCAGAAGTTCGCTTTATGAGTTGCATGTAAATCGAAGTTTGTGCATCTCTTTCGGCCCGCGATGGTTGATTTAACATATGTCTCTATCATGTTTGGTTTGGGCGTCGGACTTTTAATCAATAAGTCAGGGGTTCGAGCATCGGGTGGGGCACCACCTGCGGTTGAGTATGGCTGGCTGATGATGGCCAGAAATTGCCATTCCAGCTTCCCTTGCATTTTTCGGTACCGTTATTCTGTCTATGATACTGGTAACTGTGCTGCTGTTGTCGAGCCTCGAGAGTGAGTACCAAGGCACCACGGTACGAGCATGTCCCGTAACGCGATTTGCGAGCATCCCACTACAACGTTTTATCAATTTTCTTGCCTAACCTTCTAACGCCGACTATGTTGGCTAACAAAAAAGTCAGATTTGAATTCTGGCTCAGCGATACATAAAAATGGAAGTTTTGTATTATGCAGTCCAAGTTTCCTTCCAAATAATTATTTTTACCGTTCGACCTGCTTAGTTGGACGTGTAAATAGGAAAAGGTTCTATGAGTACTGTTTGTAGAGTACACCAGATAGCCTGTTATGCATTGTTTCTTTTTGATCGGTCAGTGGAACAGACTAAAAGAATAAGAAGAAGACTCCTCCGCTGAAACGCGAATTCTAACCCGTTATTTTTTTTATTACAAATCAACCTATAATTGGAAAAGGTGACGGATAGAATTTACTCATACGTAGGAATTGCAGTACTTAAAGGATGCAGTTTCTACGGCACTATGTGCTTTCTAATATTGTCAGCTCCCGCGTGCATCGCCAATGTTCGAACTTGGTGCAATGATAGTTTGTTCAGTTCCCGATTTCGTCATCTGTGTTAGTCACTTGGAGCAGTGTTCGAACGCGCACTCAGCATGACTACTTTTTGACAGTCGCTGGGGAAGGGGAGGTGGTTAGCGTGTTTGTTGATGGACTGTGGGCCCGAAAACTAGGACTCAAATGGTTCGAAATTCATTTGAGGAATTCGGCCTTAAAGATTTGATCGGATTTTGTCAGGTGAAATGCAGCATGGCGATTAGTGTCATCCCTCCGCACTGTGAAGCGTGTTTGGCTGTTCGCGTCGGAGCTAATCCTTGTTTCTCCGAAGTATTTGCCATGTCCGAAACTCCACCAGATCCGATAAACTTTCCCATGCGTTTTGGCCGTGGCAGCGTGCCTTCGGGATCTATCAGGTGAAGCTTAATTATTATATATAGGTTGTGTGCGATCCGATGAGTTGGCCATGTCTACAAAGGTAGTGTTAATCCTCGTTGCTTGCCAGAAAATGGCAATTCTAGTCTCCCTTTTCATTGTTGGTAATGTAATTCTGAACGATCGAGTGTACTTCATGAACGTTTTATGCCTTGGAGGGCTCTACCGTCTGCCTTGTTATGAATAATGTTCCTACTTTTTCAGTTCAAATATATGCTTCCAAGTCTCCGATGCAGGAACAATTCCTCACGGAATGGCAACTGAATATCGACATCGCGGCCAAACACTATGGCTACTCCACAAATGCCCGTCCATCAACGATTTTTGGATGCCTGGAACAGGCATTTAGCTGGCTCCAGGTAGCCCACATTCCTGTTGCGTTACTGGGACGTCATTTCCTGCGTCACGTTCTCGTGTCCCCCCACACCGGGACAGCAAAGGTGAGACGTTAGGGCTTTACAGGCATAAACTGACTTGTGGTCTTTCGGTTTACGCCGGATACGTTGAATTCCGTTTCAACATATCTGATTGGCAGATGTTTGCTCAGCCGAAAAGTTCATTTGATATGCCGTTTTAACTCATTGCCGTAAAACCACCCATGACTACCAGTAAAATCAGGTCAGGCTGATCCAGCTGTCGTTTCACTTTACTTACTGCTCTCCTCTCTGTTGTCTCAGTGATAACAATGAGTTCACCCCTTGTCCTTCTGATGCCTTTGCTAGTATTCAGCATGTCAGGTTGGGCCCTTAAATTTTCGCCTCGCTTTCCAGGCAATACTGTTCTTTTTGCTTTTTGTACGATTGTCTCTGAAGATGGGTTCGAGAGAGAATGTGAAACGTCAAGCTAATAGCGCTCTTGTTTCGGTGATCGTGTCTCCTTCTTTGCGACTACTTTCTGGAACTCGTCTCTTCGCTTCTATTAGCAATTTTTTGGGCGCGACGCAATCCGATCGGCCCGACGATGAGAAACGTTCGCCCTTCCATAGGCCTCTACGTATGCGTCGATTCGGTTTCTGCACAGGTATCTCAACAACAGCGTGTTACCGAGATGTGTTTCATACAAATCCCCGGTAAACGCGGAATTGGCGAGACGAACAGACGCCTTTTACTACTCTTTTTGTTTTTCGACTACTGAATTCTCTCGTTACCCAGCTTAAATACCAAAACACTTCCAGCTGCTTCTTTGTTCATACCCTATGCTTTTGCGTAACTGTATCAACTGTACATTTTAGGAAGCAGCTCTCTCCCACGTGTTTAAACACATCGATACCATCCTTGCGTGTTCTGTCACGGACTCGGATACCAGACTCCTTTCTCAACTGCTCTCGCTAGTTAACGACTTCCTACATGTTCACGGTGACCCGCTTCTTCCTTGCCTCTTTCGGGAACTGGATAGTCGCTGGTCTAGGCTTCAGAATCGGGCTACCATGGCGGTAGATTGTATGGTAAATGTTCAAGCCTTTATTGCTGTAAATTGACTCCCGTACGGGGCAGTTTCTTTCCCCCGCCCACCTTAAAAACTATTTTGAAAGTCAGTTGTTAATGATGTTCACTAATCCGGCTTCATAGCAGAACGGAGTACTGTTTTGACGTTTTGCTTTAGAACTCCATTGTGGAGACCTGGCAGGCAGACGCACAGCGACCAGTCGAAAAGCATTTCCGACGAAGGCGTGGCAGATTGCGACTGCCTGCGTGGACCAGAACTTTAACGAAAAAGGCACGTCCATCTTCCGTTCTCCAATCGTAGACCCTACTGAATCTACTCGATTGCTGTTGATAAAGCTTAAAATTCTGCTTCATAGTGAATTGGCGTTCGTTTCGGGTTCTCCCAGCCTGAAGTTGAAATATGACTGGCTGGCTGTTTGTTGACGCCGTCACCGCGGCTGCCCATTAAGCCAGAAGTACTCGTTACAAACTGCCTTGGCTTTATCGATACTCCTCCTCCTCCTCCTCCTCCTCCTCCTCCTCCTCCTCCTCCTCCTCTCCTCCTCCTCCTCCTCCTCCTCCTCCTCCTCCTCCTCCTCCTCCTCCTCCTCAATTATTACATTAGTAGAAACATTTCCCTGTTCATAAAGTCCGGTTGCATACGTTTACGGGAAATTTTACTGTTTTGCGGTCAGTCTGCGACGTAGCTCAAGAATAGCCAGTTCTTATAAAAGATCATGAACAGTCTGGACTTCTCGACCACCTGCGCACCTCCTTAGCCCCCTTGTTCGGAATTTCAAGTCCCGATTCCCGAAATTTGTGTGCATAAATTCGAGGTTTCTCAGATTTTAACTATTTTCACTGCCATTCACCGTAGTATTTCAGTTTCTCTCCTTCTGAACAAGAGGAGGAGGAGACGGGAGGAGACCATTTGCTATAGTCAGATGTCATGTCTTCTCAGTGTGCCTGACGATGAAAAGTAAGCCGGAAATTAGAACTTTGGTTTTTCTCCTCACTGCCGGTAATACGTCGTAATTCTATCGCCCATGAGGTCGCCTCTGCCGCACTGTTTAAGAGCCAGAGAAGCACTGTCTTGAAGTGTAATCCCAAACCTTCGGATTGCGAATTTTGTTAAAATTCTCGCCAACCCTTCACACTTTGAACTCTTTATAGGGGGGAGGAGGCGGTATTAGCAGATTTGAATAATTCAGTTGACCCAAGTGTAAAAAACTCGGCGACCTCGGTGGGATCCGAATCCATGCCACCACGAGTACAGCCAACGCTCTGACCACCTGAGCTACGAGTTCCCATCGGGAGGTGTTAGTTTAATCCAACTTGGCTCACGTTACCCGTCCAGCCTACTAAAAAGTATGGACTCAGCCAATTGTGATACAGTACACCGACTGCCTAAGCAGGATTTCCTAAACAGTCAATCCAGAATCCACTGCATGTCTACCAGGCGCCTTTAATTAATAGACGATTTTGGCAGCTTCGAATAATTCATTTGACCCAAGTTTGAAAACATCGGCGGCTTCTGTGGGATTCAAAACTCCGACAGCAGTAGTCTGGGTGGTTAATTTGACCACGGATCTAACCGGTGGAGCCTCGTAGCTCAGGTGTTTAGAGTGTTTGCTGTCGCCGGTTCGAATACCACCAAGGCTGCTGAGATTTTCCTCAACTGGGTCAACTGAACTTTACACTCTGTCAATCGAAACTATCATATTTTCCAATGCCCTCGAATGATGGATGCCTCAGTTTTTCGGCTTCTTTTGGTTGCACTTGAAGGGGAGGCCTAACTTCACCCACTTTACTCACGCTGCTGGGATATCTTCATCCGACGTTTTGATACTTGCAGGCAAAGTTTCTCAGGAACGTCCCCTGTCCCGCCTGATATCGCGTTCCGACATCTGACTAGTCGGAAGTGAGCCATTTAAGTAATTAAATTAGTTTAATTTAACGGTTTAATGCAAGTCAATGGGATTGCTATAGTATGCTATAGTAAGTATGCGCTGTGAGTTCCTAATAATCAGCTTATAATAGCGATCTTCAAACATTTTCCAAACAATCCGTGAAAAATCGAAGACTTGTGACAATTCTACTGTCCTTGTCATATAACATTTAGCGCAAATGGTCAGTCCACGATTTGTCTACTGTGAATAGTTGTGCTAGCAGAGGAGAGAGACGACAGGGAATAAGGCCAGCTTGATACAGGACGGTTTTGGGCTTATTTTGCCCTCATTAGGTCCATCGTAACCCTGACCACCATATTTGACCGAAAGCACAAACATGCGTTCGTACACGGCCTAGATGATCTACAGACGGGGTTAAGCAGATGGCTCTTAATTACTTCTTCGAACCGAACATTAGCAGTGCTTCGTTATCTGCCATCCTCTGTCGCTGCAGATTGGGTATTTATTCAACCAGAAAAAGGCGCACGCGGATCTATTGGCTTCCTGAGGCAAGCAAGCTCCGTATGTTTGGCAAAGGTCAAGAATAGGCAACCAAATACCAGACCGAAGTTGGCCAATTCCTAATTTCAGAGAGGAGGAACAATCGAGCATCCGAGCACTCGTGGCACTCAGCTCATATTTGTCATCATAACCAATCAGGCGCGCTTAAAGCCGAGGTTTGGAAGGCTGCTAACTGACGGGAGCGCTCGTTCCTTCTCTCAGGATGGACTATCAGGCTACAATGAGCCCTCCCTAATGTATTCGCTATGGGCTCCCACTCATGTAGGTTCTGAGTCGCATCTTTCCTGTTCGTGTGAAATCCTGATCCATCTTGCCCGGGTGAGCTGTGTGTGGTACGCATAGACGGGCTGTTTATCTCTGTCAGCCATTGTGCTCTACCCCGCCTCCGGTCTTTTTAACTCTCTCATGACACCGAGCCCAGATAGGTGACGTAGGACAGAGTGTGATAGCTGCCACGCAAGTCACCGTCTCTGCACCCTACCTGCTGCGGGACACATGGTAGACGTAATCGGTAGTAGTCAAGTAAGCGCGTGACCTTCACTGGAGTGGTCAGGATCTCAATCAATCCCATTTTTTCCGCCCGCCAGCTTGCTACTGGCGATTAGCGAACGTTGTATCACAGGACACATGCCACATGTAATACGCAGGTATGTTGCTAAGGGTGCAACTCGCAAGACGTAGACAGCTGTTTTACGGTTGTTGGCATGTTTAATATGACACAACGTTCGTTTATCGCCAGTCGCAAGCTGGTGGGTGGACAGAATGGGATCGAGTGAGATCCCATCCACACCAGTGAGGGTCGCGTTTACTTGACTTCTATACATATATATATACCTCACTGCACAAGGCGTATGGCGTACTGATGATCGGTAACAATCGTGAAACAGCTGTCTGCGTCTTGCCTGCTGCACCCTTAGAAACACACCTGTGTAATCGGTAGTGACGGTCAAACTGTCGAATAGTTGTGCTGGTTTGAAATTGGGGGCAACATTGGTTCTACGAAAGTTTAAGTCGCACAACATAGCAGATGGATGATAAAACGTATTCCGAGCGCACAGTTGTAAGACTTTAGTGATAAATATTTCAGGAAATGTAACTTTTCTAACTGGAGTGGACGATGTCTATGGTACAAAAACTTTCACACCGTCAACCTCATTTTAAAAGAAAACGTTCTTCGGGTCGCTGAGCTTCTTGATTAACTCCTTATCAGTGCACCGAAGAAGATGGCCTTGACCCCAGGGCTCTTTGTGGGTTAATTAGAGGGGAGGTGCAAAGTTCAGCGATCTCGAAATTTTACTTAAACTCAGTGGGTGCTAGCACCCGCTTTTTCCTCGATGCCTCCTAAAGCATTTCATAGTCACATTCTCTTTCAATAGAATAACACATCAACCCATTTAACGTGTTCAGTTAGTTAAAATTTTCCTTGTTTCTTTTAGGAATTGCTCAGCCATGCATTATTCACAACCTCCTTGCTCTTTTATGGCCTTGGATGATTTAAACATAGATTTAAAAGGAATTGATAGGGTGTTTGGCAGGTTTGAATAATTCACTTGACCAAATTCTGAAAAAATTGGGGGCCTCATGGATCCGAATCCACGACAGTAAAGAGAAGGCTTCAGTACAGCCAGTTTTCTAACCACCTGAGCTACGAGGCCCTACCAGTTAGAGCGTTAACTGTACTATAGCCTTCCCCTGCTGTCGTCGATTTGAATCCCACCGAGTTTTTCGCAACTTAATCAAATGAATTGCGTTTTTCTCATTACATTGAATATTTCTGGAAAGTGCTTAGGATAGCTGTAGTCTAGTTAATGCATATACCCAAACCTAGATAAGAAACGTTCGAAGATATAACTCCCGAAAATTAGCGATTTTGTTTTCCTTTTTCGGACACTTTTTTAACACCGTGGCATAAATGCATACACCATCAGCAAGTCGACTGACTTAGTCGGCAACTTGCTTTACAGAAGTACGTGCTTTTTGTTCTTCGGTTTTCTTTTGAACTTGAAAAGCCCCTAGCTCGTAGCACTGCTTTTCTAGCGTGCTTCCTTATTTGTTGCCGTGAAAGGCAATGTATGTTTTTTTGTGTATTCCCTCTGTCCTGATGTCTTGTCAACTAGAGCGTGTGGAAAGTAGCGATTTCATACTCAGTGTACACGCTTGAATCTGCTGTTTTACCTCCCTAGTGAGCCAATCACAGTGATAGTTTTTGTTGGCCGGCTGAGAATGAAGTATGTAACAAAAAATAGACCTGAAAACTATTTTCCCTTGTACTTTGAATATCCAACTGTGTTTATTAGTGTACGCATTTTGAGTTTTCTAGTGCCTCAGGTAATCCAGTTCCGTTACTCTCATTTTTGTAGTCATCCCCTGTTTCCTTGTCATGTGAGCTTTGACCATTGACAGACAGAGTTGTATGCTTCCGTATTGATTCTTTCTTCAACTTCAGCTGCACGCTTCTCGAAATCTTACCTGTACCGAGACCCTTGTTTTCCTCGAGGAGCTTTTCACTTGCTGGCGGCGCTCTCTTTTCGTTCTCTCCCTTTTGGAAGCCGTGGAGTGTGCAGTGAAGTATCAGTATCTGAGGCATTTAAGCATGGTAACTGCTCATATTTGATAAACCCCTCCCTTGCAGCTGATCGTCCAATTCCTACATACTGCGCTTGTTGACACTCAAGGAACGTAACCATGTATTTATCAGGATTGAAGTTCTACCTACATGATATAAAGTAGCAATTACCTGTTCCATCTTTTTATTTTAGGCTTCTTCCCGAGTTTTTCGAGCTCCCTGTTAGACCAAATTCTGCGTCTGTTAGAGAAGATGACAGAGTTCATCCTCTATGGGTCTGTTAAGTTCAGTCTCACGCTGAAGCCATCACTCTTCTCCTCACATGAAAGTGAACGTTTGCTGGCCGTGGTTTGCAACGCTGCCTTTTCAACCAATCCTGATTCAACTCCACTCTTACAATACCTAGCCGCTTCGGCTAATGTACGTAGTCTCGAGCAGAGTTTGCTCAACCTTCACCCATGCCGAACCCTCCTCTACGTCATTGTGCGTGTTGCAGGATCACTCAGTTAGTTCAAGTTCTTGGCGAGCGTTTTTTCTTTCCATTTGCTCCCTCAGCCATGTATTTTCATTGAAATGCCGTTGGCGTCCACGGTTGTCCAGAGCTTAAACATTCCTTATCGTAGCTGTTTTCCCTTCGGAAAGCTGAATAAGTACAGCGGGCCAAAACTCTGGTAACTCTTGTGTTTTGGTAGATACTCTTCTATATTCTCACCAATTTCAACACAAATACTTCACTGATGAGAACTTCCTTCCGGTTCTGGGGGTAACGGAGGAAGAAGAGGATCCCCACCTATGTGACTCTTGGCCTGGTGCATAAAATCGCGAATGCTGTGCTTCTTCGTTTTAGTTAGAACCAGCGGTTGAAGCACTGAGTCGCATGACGACGCTTACTGCATCATATGAAGAAAGTTACCTCTGGATATGCCGGAGAAAGTTGTGGGGTTGGTAGAAGGTGATATGAAAGGCTTACCGAGATTACTGAGATTTACAATGCTCCCAACACGGATAAAATTCGTTGGCTTTCTGTGACTGTGAGAAGATTGGCTCATCAGCGGGTTGCCCAGCATTCGTCGTGCGATTTTTTGGTACAGAAATGCCTTTGTCTTCCAATGCTAAGCTTTAAATTTAATCGGAAATTGATGTGCTACCTTCTAGTAAAGTCCTAGGAACAGGCCTTTTTGGGTTCACTCCTAAAGTCTTGAAGTACATTTAGGCTTTATATTGCTATGCTTTTGCGGAATAGAGACTTACTAAAAACCGGCCAAGCGGCCGACAGTAGAACGTAAGACGATATATCCCCTGTTCCGCACACAACTCTCTTTTGTGTGTTTATTTTTAATTTTGAAAAAATGACTACTATGAGTTCTTGAGTGGTATGTCTTTATGACCTTTTTGCCTCTACCCCTAAGCTAGCCTTGTATTTTGTACTGCAGGCTCTTCTCCCCTTTGACCTTATGACATATGATGTAAGGGAAAAACATCCGTTTCTACTGCCAATCTAAAGTCACCCTGTACTAGAGGGGCAGGTGGTGGGGGATAAGAGACTGTTTAGCGGCCGCAGGCATCATCTTTCTTACCCGTCTCCCTTCTCACAGACTTTACCATTCAGCCCTTTCCTCCCTTCCACCCGTTACATCTAGACTTGGAGTCCCCGCGGCTGCCCTGCCTTTTGGACGCCTTTGGAAGGGCAGTTGTCGCCGCAGCAGGCTCCGTTAACTACCTCGACCACCACAGCGTAACCTCGCTGGAAAGAGACGCTGTCCAAATTTTTCTGACGGATGACGTGCGCCTGTTCCGCGTGCTTTGGACACTCCTACAGTTGGAAAATAAACTACTAAAAGCCGGGTATGTGTGTACTGCATTTTCCTCTTCTGCTAATTTTGATTTTTTTTCGCTTTCAATTAAAAACTGCTAGTCAGTTATTTTGCTCCAGCATAAAGCAGGTAAACGACTGCATATGTAATTAGATAGTCAGATTCCATCACGTTAACTGAAAGAAGTAACGCAGCACTGTTACAGGTGTTGGATAGATAGACGAAAGATGAACCAGGACGTTTGAAACTTTGTGTTTGCCTTTGTTTCCATCAAATTCTGTTGTTACTGGCTGTATATTTCGTAGTCTCCATTTACCTTTTTTTGGATGCTCGTATATCCAAATATCCACGAACGTGAATTGCCTAGTTTGGCTTAGGCTGGATTGCAAACTAAGGCGTCCTTCGTCGGCCAACTGCCTGCGGATTAGTTTGGCCTCTTGAAGTATTTCTCGCCTTCTTCGCGCTTGCTGTGCATGCCTAATACTGCTTACTTTTGCGACGTAAAATTTGAAAGTGGGGACCATCGCCTTAGCTAATTGGTTCCAGTATACCATATATGGGTTTCACTTATGATGACTTACGTTTTAAATGGACGATGAGTCTCCGTGTTAGCCTTCCCCGCCTGTCGGATGGGGAAATGCCTCTCATGGGAGGATTACCTGAAGAATAAGCACTTCCCTGTCTAAACAACAAGTACTCGTAAACTAATAGTGGTTGTGGTCCGTATTAGCGCCGGCACACCGACTGCCTAACAAAGTACTGTAAAGCCTGACGATAGCACTATGGCATTGCTGCGACCTTAGTTGTCATTAAATGTGCGCGGAAAGTATGAGCAGTTGAGGTGGGTGTGGTTGGTGTGTGTCGAGGCTCCAGGCACTGGTTCGCTAGTCTCAGTTTGATGGATTCGCAAGTAACCGACCAGGCTTATGCGCTATATTAAGGTGCGACCGTAGTAAGGCCAGGTAGGACTCAAGTTAGTATTGGTGGTGGTGGTGGTGGTGAACGCAGTGGAGGTTGCGGTAACGATACCTATATTACACTTTCGCCTACACTGTGATTGGTCATCACGGGCTTGGCTCAGTTCATCTGGAATAACTGAACAACACTCGATTTTCATTTATTTCACCCCTCTACAACTCATAATTTCTAGTGTTTCAGATTGCGCGTTCGTATTTTCATGGTTTATTAGTGTATTTAAACAAAACAACCAAATGTTTTTTTCAGTGGGATCGCATACTCGATCTGTACCGTTATTTCCTCCTAGGCATACATCACGCCTGCCGTATTGAGGCTGCACAAACACTGCGTTTTGACAGGATGGAGCCCTTGCTAGGGTCTACCAGTCCTAGGTCGGCACTAGCGCGCGCTGACTTCATGAGATGATCAAGCAAGTATTTGGCTACGTAGAGTTCCCAACGGTTGGGGTTTGAATTTCATGTGACTGGTTTCAGGAAGGGAGATAAGATACATTGCGAGAAGTCTCCATAATGTTGCTCCAAGACGCTTTTTTCTAAATGTTGGTGGCTACATAGGGACGCCTAAATAGGCGGGGTTCCTAGCCGGGCGTGGCTGCTCCTACTTAATGTTAAAACTATGGTACAGTCTCGAGCTCCAACTCGACTGTTTGCGTTTTCAGCTATATTGCATTTAAGACAGGACACCAGTTGAACGACCTTGACTACGTTTGCGTTATCTCCCCGCTAGCTGCAAACTGCGATCAACAGGATGTGTAGCCTCTTCTAAACAAGTCAATTGAATTAATTTAAAAGACAATTTGGCGAGCATACGTTAGCTTTCGATAAATTCTCATCAGGCCTTTACATTTTATATCAGTGTCACATCTAATTACCTGTCCCGGCGGCCACCATTCCTCTGACCACGATCAGAAAACGGACCGCAATTTTGTTTTTTACCCTCCCCCACCCCTGACAACCGTACAATTTGTTTTAATTACCCGCATATTTGACCTTGTGACACTGATATAAATGTAAAGGCCTGATGAGAATTTATCGAAAGCTAACGTATGCTCGCCAAATTGTCTTTTGAATTTTTCAATGGGAATATTCGCTACTCTGAATTAATTTAGTTTATCCATAAATGCTACGAAAATCGTGATGTTCTCGGGCTGCATTTCTGACCAGCGGGTGTCTGTCTGATTACTTGCTGTTTGCCTGAAGGATTGGACAATTTCAAATATCCTGGGGTGGGCTTGTCACACTAAGAATGACACTATGCCCGCCCAATCGGTGCCTCTCACCGTGCTTTCGGAATCCCTGGTCATTATTTATGGATGTGACTCGACGTCGCCATGGCCACACGAATCTGCATGTACGTGGCATCTGTTCAGTCAATCGGTTGTGATCTTTGACCTACGCACTTCAAAGACGAGAAAAAAGGCATTGTCTACCACTGGCGCTTTGGTAATTTGACGTTGTCTGAAATGAGACGGTTCGGACCAACTACTTCGTTGCGAGAATCTCTCAGGTCATCGGAGAAAGCCCACTAAAATGTTTTAGGTACGTTCAGTACAGCTGCTAAATGGAGTTGGCGATGAGGTCAGCGCAAAACCAGGCTCAAAACTGTCTGCCACGAAACGGAGATGTTTCTCACACCTTAGGTCTTTGTCACTGTAGCAGGAGTACCTCAGACTTCCCGCGTACCCCATAACGCTGATCGTCACGTGAGATACTATCTCTAAAATCATGGAAATCGGCTAGAGCACTCTATCAAGCATGACTACTACGTGTACCTAATTACTTTGTTGCCGTCTGCAGATAATTCGCTGATTAACTAACGGGACGAGCGAGTTTCGTTAGCTCTCGATGAGCGTTCATCAGCGAATGTCAATAGTCCCGATCTAAACTGGCAAGAAAACGAGCCCGTGGCCCACTGGTTAGAGCCTTGGACTTCTAATCCACAGGTCGCGGGTTCGAGCCTTTGGTGGTGCAGCACCTGCGGTTGGGTATGGCTGGCTGATGCTGCCGACTAAGGAGCCAGAAATGGTCATGTCAATCTCGCTTGTCTTTGCTGGCAATATTCATCTAACTAACTTCTAACCGAAGGCAGCAGCAGTTTCAAGGCCTTTTGTGGTTAGCATCACTTCAGATGTTTATGACTTCCTCTCGCCTTTTTATTCTTGTAATTTTTCATTTTTTATTATTCCTCCTCCTCCAATATTTTTGTCCACAGGGTGCCTGTAATGGATAAAGTGCCATCAGCACATCAGCTTTTTGCTGAGCTCCTCCGGGCCATCTGCTTCGAACATTTCACGTTCCTTGATTGGCTGGTCTCACCCGAGACTGACTGTCTCGCATTTTCTACTCTCCTACTGCAAGCGTGTTATTGCCTCGTCCAAGACCGCAGTTGAATTGAATGTCTGGGCCCTGCCGATGGTGCCCTCACCAGCCACCCACTACCGCCCCGACCCCAGCTCCTCGCACGATGATGCCTCAGGCTGGCCAAGCCAGGAGATCGTGGCCTTCCTGCGCCGTCTGTCTGCCAGTCTCCGCCTCCACGAGTCCGAGGGAACCATGCCTTATTCACCGCGTCTTCTCATCTCCCGACTCCAGGCTGCCGCTGATGTCATAGCTAACTCCTAAATCAGCTGTGTTTGTGATGTTTTGACGTACTGAACAGAAGAAGGGTGTGCATTTCGATACAATAAGACTGCCCCTCAATCTCATCCGCCTTGTCAATTTGGATGAGCATTAGTGCGTGGTTTGAGTGCCTAGTCGGGCCTAGAGTTGACGAGAAGCCATTACCTGTTTTTACTTCACATCCACATAAACCGTTGACGGGCTGGGTTTCCGACCGGCATTGCTTGGAGATGGGTTTAGACGGAGCTGAATTCCGATGACAGCGTAGGCCCTGGGCCCTGTTCGATATGTGTTTAGAAGGATAATCTAAGCGGAAGCTTAGTGCACCCACAGTCTGATTGTTGGACTGATCTCACGTCGGTTCCAGATGTTTGGACGAGGGCTGCGTCCGCCTGGTTTCATCTTGCTCATTTGGAAGGAAAGTCGACCAACAGCACCAAACATTTTCCAATAACCCAGCAATTTCACCATCGACTATGATGGGACAGGTATTTGGCTGTACAGCCTGGACTACCATATTGTCCTTCGGGTGGGGGAGGGAAGGGTTGATTAATTGTATGACTGACTTGGACTACCTTGCGCCTGCCTGGGAGATAGCACCTTATATCCACTCACGCACTAACAAGTGATCTGTCTCAGAAGAAGAGGATGCTATCGCTGCAACAAGAAATTCATCGGCCTGACGTTGCGGGTTCTTGCTCGAACCCAGTAAAGGGTAATTGAGGCATAAGGTGCGCAATATTGATAGTACGTAGCGGCCATACAATCGCCTGCGTACTACAATTGGCAGCTCTCGCGATCAGGGCTGGGGGCCGTAATTGATGCGATTATGGCTTGTGGGTCCGCATCCGGGTCGTACTTTTCTCTAGTTTCTCCATCGCAATAGCTTCGTCCGCAAGCGCACCAATAATGACGCTAACTTCCAGATCGCGGCTCATTCGACGGGACCCGGTCACATCTCCAAGGGTGACTAGGCCGAAGTTCTCGGAAGAGGTGACAACCACGTGAGCCGCGAGATGCTGAGTCATAGTTGCCCGGCCTGCATTCAGTTACTAAGCGCGGCGACCTCCCACCTCCATATTCTGTGTTGCTATTTGGCCTTGGCAAAATCATCAGCCATGCGGAGAGGGTACGGGCGCCCAGGCGTCACGAGGACAGCAAGCCACATTGGCGAGTCATCGTTCCTACAAGGATCGATAATGATGATGACACCACGGCAGTTCGACCGTCCATTTCGACGAGGTCCACCATATGCTCCACACAAGGTGGTGCAGGGACGGTGACTTGCGCGTGAATTAGTTTTAAGTGATAGTAGCCTTGCGCTGCAGCTACCGCACTCTCTCCTCCCCACCTGAGCCCGGTGTCAAGACAGAGTCAAGAAGACCGGAGATGGGGCGCGGCCGGAGCCGCCCCTGGGTGTACCACCAAACGACTCGGATCCCACGGAGTGGGAGTGCCATAAAGGCCACATTAAGAAGGAGCCATTGCAGCCTGACTCTGAATCCGCCAGTTAGCCACTCCACACAAAACACACATTGGGCTGGCCACGCGGTCCGAGTTATCCCGTCAGTTGGCAACCTTCCAAGCCACGGCTTTTAGCGCACCGTGATAGTTTCAAGCGCGTCAGATTGTTTATACTGAGTAAAATGTGCTGAGCTCTCGACCTCACTCTCTCCCCCACCCCCACAATCAGACCACCATCCGAGCCCGTCAGTTGTCTGATGTGGGAGTGGGCGCATTGGCTGACGGGTCGGCGTACCCGTCTTCGCGCGCCACAGCACGACCTGGCCCGCATAACGCACACACCAGGATTCACTTAATCAGGGGATATGGAGGATCCATCGCCGTCTGACTCCCAGTCCACTGGTCAGCCACTCGACACACACAGCACATACACTGGGTCGACGGCGTTGTCTGGTGTAAGCGTCAGATTGGCAGCCTTCCAAACCACGGTTACTAGGAAATCGTGATTTTATCAGGTACATTATGATGATTGTGAGGGTGTTGTTTATGTATTACTGTAGATGGTATGCGCTGACGTGGCTTAGCCTCCGGTGGCTTACCGCAGGCTGTCTTGGAGGCGCATGTGTCCTAATAGGCCCATGCGGTGTGTAAATGTGCGGTAGCAGTGAGGGCAGTGGAGGCAGGTGTGGCGACTGTATGTCGGAGCCCCAGGCACTGGTTCACCAGCCTCCGCAGTACCTGCGACCCCCAGCGGGGAACCGGACACGGCAAATTAGTGTAGACGTGTTGTGACTTGGATATCGAGTCCTGTAAATACTGTGCACCTTTTGCAGCAAATGTCTCTGATGTTGGTTTCGAGTGAGAACAGAACCGTCGCACTGATAACCTTGTTCCATTCATCGCATTTTCTTCTTTTTAACAGTTTCCTGGAACTCGCCTGTTTGCTTCTATCAACAATCTTTATTGGAACGATTTTGGTTGAAAAGAGGTGGAGAGGCTTGATGTGGTTATTTAGGTAGCTTGCATGTTCGTGGGTGAGATGGGATAACGGGTTCCGACCAGCAGTTTCTCCCGTAAGACTTTCAGGTGAGATGATTGTATGTTGGGTCTCTGGATACTGGTTTCCCGGTCTCGGTACGATGGATTCCCAAGTGACATGTCGCATGGATGACAGACTGTAAGTTAGTCCACATTAATGTTGTAAGAGCAATTACGGTGCTGTTTTGCAGGCTGGTAGGAGCATCCTCACTAGTGACGCTACTGAGGTAGATGGGTTGGTTCTGTTGCCATTGCTCTTGATCCCCAGATATCCAACGCGGCTGATTCGTGCGCGGAATGTCCGTTGACAGTGTGGACACGATGACAGGAGTTGGATGCTAGTGGCACGTGGCATTGAGGTCTTCCGGGCCTCCCTCTGCCCTGACAGCTGCTATTCTTTGAAGGTGACTGCTCAAGCCATTACGGCAGCGCGTCAGACCTGTCTATCTTCTGCGATATTTCCAGGCCTCCGGATTTATTTACAACCGCGTGAAAGAGAGAGAGTCTTCAAGGTATCCTGATAGCGACGCTTTTGTCCGCGCTGTCTGAGAGCACCCGGAGGAAGCTAAGATGGACAGGACTAAGTTTCGACTGCATTCGCTGATGAACGCTCACCGATCGCTGACGGAACTCACTCGTCCCGCTCTGCCTCGAGGCTCACTCGAGTCCCGCCAGCAGTCCCATAGCAGCTATTAGTAGAATAGGCAGGTATTTTGTTTCTTGACTTTCATGTGCAGCCATGTTATCAGGACAAGAGTTCTGCGCAACCTCAGATTCGCGTTAAGGAGGGTGCCGCGAAGGTTACAGTTGGGCGCTGTAAAGCTATGCGGTGTGTGTTTTTGTGCCCAAGCCCTGCCAACGTGCCCACGCTGCCAACGCACCTTCCGTGCGCGAATCGGCTTGGTCGACCATCTTCGGACGCAATGCAACAACAACCCCACTACATCAACTGTTGCATCAACAACCAGCCCTTCTGTCACCCCTGCCTCAAACCCCATGACGGCAACCATCCCAACCATTAGTGATCACTCCGGCGATACCCCGGCACCCTTGATCACCGACACCTTCCTCTCTCTCCCGCCACTTGGGCTGATCACGGCGACGATCACCATTTGCCCCACTCACGCCACCTCAGTGGCCACCTCCGACCAACTGCCACCTACTACCTCCAACACCACCGCCGCACCCAGTATCAGCAATAGGGTCTCAGTACTAACCTGTCCTCATTGCGATCGCACATTCACCTCATACATCGGCCTCATCAGTCACCTGCGAATCCATCACACAGAGGCTGGTGAACCAGTGCCTGAAGCACCAACATACAGCAGAGACCACCTCTTCCAATGCCATCACTATCCCCGCGCATTCACTCACCGCATGGGCCTGCTCGGTCACATGCGCATCCAAGAAAGTAGAATCAATCGTGATGCCAACACATTTAACACCTCTTGCGAACCCACAAACACTTTCCACAGTCCTCCAATGAGCGCAATTACCAGTACCAGCAGAACAATCCCAGCAGACTCAGTACCTCCAGATCCATCCTGTCCCCATTTTCGGCGCACATGCCCATCACGCATCAGCCTGGTCGGTCACTTGCGAATCCATCGCACAGAGACCGGTGAACCATTGCCAGGAGCACCAACATACACCCGCCGCAACCGACTCAACTGTCCACACTGCTCACGTGCATTCATGCATCGCATGGGACTATAAGGACGCATGCGTCTCCATGAAAACCTGCGGTAGAACGCCACTGGCTATACCACGTTAACATATCTCCTCATGAACCTCTGCATCACAAATGATCGCATGCAATACCACACAAAACCTGCTTTCAGCGTGCATCGCTGATCGAGAGGAAATTATGATCATCGGCTCTTTCTCAATGTGGCTCCTCTGTTGCATGTGTGATCTGAGTTTGAGGATATCATGGTACGCTAAGAGACTTGGCTTGGAAGGTTGTCAAATGATAATTGCATGCAGACCTCGCAGTCAGTCCAATGTGTGTTGTGCGGAGTGACTGACTGGTAGTCTGAGAGTCAGGCTGCGATGGCTCCTTCTTAATATGACCTCTATGGCGGTCCCACTCCGTGGGATCCGAGCCACGTGTGACAGCATGCTTAGGGGCAGTTCCGGCCGCGCCAGCCAGCTGTGCCCTCTCTTGTCACTGGTCTTCTTGACGCTGTCATGATATCAGGCTCGGGTGGGGAGGAAGAGAGAGTGCGGTAGCTGCTGCGCAAGTCTACTATGACTTAAAACTAATTCACGTGCAAGCCAACGTCCATACACCAAAATGCTATTGAGCATACGGTGGACAACGTTGAACTACGACGGTCGAACTATCGTGTGGGAAGGAAGTAGGGTTAAACAGACTCTTAATCGCAAACCAGTGCTCTCTGCAAGGCTTTCCTTGTCATGAAACTACTCGTCCGTTTAGCTGAACATTCGACTCAGATATAGACCACTGGAGTACTAAAGTTAGGGTCCACGCTAGGCGAACCTTGGGGGAGAGAGGCTGCGTGAGCAGGTCGAAAACGCATACGGTGGGACAGTGCGGCCCGTGTGACGCGCCGTCGATGATTCATTGACCCTGCCGATACCTGCGCGCGCCTAATTTTAGCAGTCTGAGCGGGTGACAGCCTAAGTAGCATGAATCACGTGTCCAGGGTGACTCATTGGACTCCGCCGCCGTCGCCACCTCTTCCATCTGAAAGGAAAGGTTTGCAGGGAATATGTTCAGTTGTGGAGAGCGAGGTGGTCATTTACAATTCTTGCGTCGTTATAGCTGTGCCAATTTCATGCAAAACTGGTATATTAAGAGATTATTTCCAGGGGACTGAGATTAAGAAGTATTACCGTAAGGACAACGGAGACTGAGATGGCCACTTCCAGCGTAGTCGCCGCCATCAGATGGCCATACTTTGTTCCAGACCAGTTAAGCGTTAAGTTCGAACCTCGGTGCATTTTATCAGTAGATATAACCTCCCTTGTACAGTTGAGCTGTGGCGTCCAGCTCTCTCGACAAGTGATTGAGAATGCGAGTGAGTAATGACGATAAATAAGCCAAAACTGGTAATTTCCGTCATCTGGTGGAGATGAACTGAATTACTGGGTGTCCATCACTGGGAGACCACATACGTAAGGGCTCTGGGCCGGCCCTGAAAGGCCTGTCTTCAGTTGGATGGGATCGGGGAGCGCTGTTGGCCAACGGACTTCCAACTGCCGGTAGAACATGAGAATAGAAACTCCCCTGCTCTTAGCCCATTAACCCAGAAGACCTTGTACTAAGTTCCTGGAAGGATATATATATATATATTGATAATGTGGAACCGACAAAGACAAGGGAGACCGGAATGGCCATTTCTGGCTTATTAGCCGTCATCAGCCAGTCATACCCAATCCCAAGTGTGAAATACCTGGGATTCGAACCCACGACATTTGGTATTTGAGTCGAACGCTCTACCATTGAGCCACGGGCTCGTTGCTTTTTCGGTTGCGATCGGGAATGTGATGATAGTGTGTGGCTCACCGATCTGCTTAAGGAACATTTATGTTCCGTTGTGCCCTGGAACTCAGACTAGAGTACTCACAGGCAGTCGCATAGCGACGTGTAGCATATGTTGATAATGTGGAACCGACAAAGACAAAGGGAGACCGGAATGGCCATTTCTGGCTTGTGGCCGTCATCAGCCAGTCATACCCAATCCCAAGTCGATTCCCAGGTGTTTCACACTTGGGATTGGGTATGACTGGCTGATGACGGCTAACCAGAAATAGCCATTCCAGTCTCCTATCTCTTTGTCGATATCAACATATGCTACGTCGCTATCGACTGCCTGTAATACTCTGATCTGGTTCAAGGGCCTAACAATATAAATGTTCATACTGCAGATCGATAACCCACTACTATCATATATATATATATATATATATATATATATATATATCTTATATGGCAAAGACGTTATACCGTACTTCCGACATAGGTACTAGCTAAAAGCCCAGACACGTGTTTCGCCGATGTTTCTGCTGCTGTGTGACACAGCAACGAGGGGTTCGGCTCCTCAGTGCGTCCCCCAGCGTTTTCTATGCGGTTTCTGGTATATGGACTCCAGAGAATAATCGGGTAAATAATTTCTGAAATTATTAAGTGCAGGACATGGAGTCAGGTGATTCAGACATGACGTTTTAGGGTCAGAACCGAAATTTCAATGAACATTTGGGTCAAAGACAATCAACCACTGTGGAATAACCACGTAATGCCCATTCTACAAACAAGTAGTACTACAAGAAGTATGAATCTTATATGGTAAAGTCGTTATACTGTACTTCCGACATAGATACTAGCTAAAAGCCCAGACATGTGTTTCGCCGATGTTTCTGCTGCTGTGTGACACAGAAACGAGTGGCTTGGCTCCTCAGTGGGTCCCCCAGCGTTCTCTATGCGGTTTCTGGTATATGGACTCCAGAGAATAATCGGGTAAATAATTTCTGAAATTATTAAGTGCAGGTCATGGAGTCAGGTTATTCGGATATGACTTTTTAGGGTCAGATCCGAAAGTTCAATGTACAATTGGTCGAAGACAATCAACCACGTGGAATAACCACGGTTTGCCGATTCTACAAACAAGTATTATGAATCTTAAATGGCAAAGACATTATACCGTACTTCCGACATAGATACTAGCTACAGTCTCCCTTGTCTTTGTCGGTCATTTTATTTTGCCTATATACTTAGCTGCCTCATGGCTGCTGGTGGGGCTTGAGAGTTAGCCCCATGGCGCAATAGGACGAGTGAGTCCTGTAACCGATCGGTGAGCGCCCCACTACCATTGTTTATATTCCCGATCGAAACCGGCAAGACAACGAGCTCGTTGCGCAGTGGGTAGAGCGTTGGACTTCTGCCCAACAAGGTCGCGAGTTCGAGGTTCAGGCTGCGCAGCGCCCTGGGTTTGGTACGGCTGGCTGATGACGGCTAATAAGCCAGAGATGGCCATTCCAGTCTCCCTTGTCTTTGTCAGTCATGTTATTCTGCCTTTATACTTAGCTGCCTCACGGCTGCTGGTGGGGCTTAAGAGTTAGCCCCAAGGCACAACGGGACGAGTGAGTCCTGTAACTGATCGGTGAGCGCCTCACTACCATTGTTAATATTCCTGATCGAAACCAGCAAGACAACGAGCTCGTGGCGCAGTTGGTAGAGCGTTGGACTTCTGCCCCACAAGGTCGCGAGTTCGGGGTTCGGGCGACGAAGCGCTCAGGGTTGGGTATGGCTGGCTGATGACGGCTAATAAGCCAGAAATGGCCATTCCGGTCTCCCTTGTCTTTGTCGGTTCCACATTATCAACATATGCTACACGTCGCTATGCGACTGCCTGTGAGTACTCTAGTCTGAGTTCCAGGGCACAACGGAACATAAATGTTCCTTAAGCAGATCGGTAAGCCACATTATCATATATATATATATATATATATATATATATCTATATATCTTATATGGCAAAGACGTTATACCGTACTTCCGACATAGGTACTAGCTAAAAGCCCAGACACGTGTTTCGCCGATGTTTCTGCTGCTGTGTGACACAGCAAGGAGGGGTTCGGCTCCTCAGTGCGTCCCCCAGCGTTTTCTATGCGGTTTCTGGTATATGGACTCCAGAGAATAATCGGGTAAATAATTTCTGAAATTATTAAGTGCAGGACATGGAGTCAGGTGATTCAGACATGACTTTTTAGGGCCAGAACCGAAATTTAAATGAACATTTGGGTCGAAAACAATCAACCACTGTGGAATAACCACGTAATGCCCATTCTACAAACAAGTAGTACTACAAGAAGTATGAATCTTATATGACAAAGACGTTATACCATACTTCCGACATAGATACTAGCTAAAAGCCCAGACATGTGTTTCGCCGATGTTTCTGCTGCTGTGTGACACAGAAACGAGTGGCTTGGCTCCTCAGTGGGTCCCCCAGCGTTCTCTATGCGGTTTCTGGTATATGGACTCCAGAGAATAATCGGGTAAATAATTTCTGAAATTATTAAGTGCAGGTCATGGAGTCAGGTTATTCGGATATGACTTTTTAGGGTCAGATCCGAAAGTTCAATATACAATTGGTCGAAGACAATCAACCACGTGGAATAACCACGGTTTGCCGATTCTACAAACAAGTATTATGAATCTTAAATGGCAAAGACATTATACCGTACTTCCGACATAGATACTAGCTACAGTCTCCCTTGTCTTTGTCGATCATTTTATTTTGCCTATATACTTAGCTGCCTCATGGCTGCTGGTGGGGCTTGAGAGTTAGCCCCAAGGCGCAATAGGACGAGTGAGTCCTGTAACCGATCGGTGAGCGCCCCACTACCATTGTTTATATTCCCGATCGAAACCGGCAAGACAACGAGCTCGTTGCGCAGTGGGTAGAGCGTTGGACTTCTGCCCAACAAGGTCGCGAGTTCGAGGTTCAGGCTGCGCAGCGCCCTGGGTTTGGTACGGCTGGCTGATGACGGCTAATAAGCCAGAGATGGCCATTCCAGTCTCCCTTGTCTTTGTCAGTCATGTTATTCTGCCTTTATGCTTAGCTGCCTCACGGCTGCTGGCGGGAGCTTAAGAGTTAGCCCCCAAAGGCACAACAGGACGAGTGAGTCCTGTAACTGATCGGTGAAGCGCCTCACTACCATTGTTAATATTCCTGATCGAAACCAGCAAGACAACGAGCTCGTGGCGCAGTTGGTAGAGCGTTGGACTTCTGCCCCACAAGGTCGCTTGAGTTCGGGGTTCGGGCGACGAAGCGCTCAGGGTTGGGTATGGCTGGCTGATGACGGCTAATAAGCCCAGAAATGGCCATTCGGTCTCCCTTGTCTTTGTCGGTTCCACATTATCAACATATGCTACACGTCGCTATGCGACTGCCTGTAGTACTCTAGTCTGAGTTCCAGGGCACAACGGAACATAAATGTTCCTTAAGCAGATGGGTGAGCCACACTATCATATATATATATATATATATATATATATATATATATATATATATATATATATCTATATATCTTATATGGCAAGACGTTATACCGTACTTCCGACATAGGTACTACCTAAAAGCCCAGACACGTGTTTCGCCGATGTTTCTGCTGCTGTGTGACACAGCAACGAGGGGTTCGGCTCCTCAGTGCGTCCCCCAGCGTTTTCTATGCGGTTTCTGGTATATGGACTCCAGAGAATAATCGGGTAAATAATTTCTGAAATTATTAAGTGCAGGACATGGAGTCAGGTGATTCAGACATGACGTTTTAGGGTCAGAACCGAAATTTCAATGAACATTTGGGTCGAAAACAATCAACCACTGTGGAATAACCACGTAATGCCCATTCTACAAACAAGTAGTACTACAAGAAGTATGAATCTTATATGACAAAGACGTTATACCATACTTCCGACATAGATACTAGCTAAAAGCCCAGACATGTGTTTCGCCGATGTTTCTGCTGCTGTGTGACACAGAAACGAGTGGCTTGGCTCCTCAGTGTGTCCCCCAGCGTTCTCTATGCGATTTCTGGTATATGGACTCCAGAGAATAATCGGGTAAATAATTTCTGAAATTATTAAGTGCAGGTCATGGAGTCAGGTTATTCGGATATGACTTTTTAGGGTCAGATCCGAAAGTTCAATGTACAATTGTTCGAAGACAATCAACCACGTGGAATAACCACGGTATGCCGATTCTACAAACAAGTATTATGAATCTTAAATGGCAAAGACATTATACCGTACTTCCGACATAGATACTAGCTACAGTCTCCCTTGTCTTTGTCGGTCATTTTATTTTGCCTATATACTTAGCTGCCTCATGGCTGCTGGTGGGGCTTGAGAGTTAGCCCGGAGGCAAAATGGGACAAGTGAGTCCTGTACCTGATCGGTTAGCGCCCCACTACCATTGTTAATATTCCCGATCGAAACCGGCAAGACAACAAGCTCGTGGTGCAGTGGGTAGAGCGTTGGAATTCTGCCCAACAAGGTCGTGAGTTCCAGGTGCAGGCGGCGCAGTGCCCGGAGGTGGTAATGGCTGGCTGATGACGTCTAATAAGCCAGAAATGGCCATTCCAGTCTCCATTGTCTTTGTCGGTCATGTTATTCTGCCTATATACTTAGCTGCCTCACGGCTGCTGGCGGGGCTTGAGAGTTAGCCCGGAGGCAAAATGGGACAAGTGAGTCCTGTACCTGATCGGTTAGCGCCCCACTACCATTGTTAATATTCCCGATCGAAACCGGCAAGACAACAAGCTCGTGGTGCAGTGGGTAGAGCCTTGGACTTCTGCCCAACAAGGTCGCGAGTTCGAGGTTCAGGGCGGCGCAGTGCCCGGGGTTTGGTAATGGCTGGCTGATGACGTCTAATAAGCCAGAAATGGCCATTCCAGTCTCCATTGTCTTTGTCGGTCATGTTATTCTGCCTATATACTTAGCTGCCTCACGGCTGCTGGCGGGGCTTGAGAGTTAGCCCCAAGGCACAATGGGACGAGTGAGTCCTGTAACCGATCGGTGAGCGCCCCACTACCATTGTTTATATTCCCGATCGAAACCGGCAAGACAACGAGCTCGTGGCGCACTGGGTAGAGCGTTAGACTTCTGCCCAACAAGGTCGCGAGTTCAAGGTTCGGTAGGCGCCGCGCTCAGGGTTGAACTTTTGGGCCTGACCCTAAAAAGTCATGTCCGAATCATCTGACTACATGTCTTGCACTTAATAATTTCAGAAATTATTTCCTTGATTATTCTCTGGAGTTCATATACCAGAAACCACATAGAGAACGCTGGGGGACCCACTGAGGAGCCGAACCCCTCGTTGCTGCGTCACGCTGCAGCAAAAACATCGGCGAAACACGTGTCTGGGCTTTTAGCTAGTACCTATGTCGGAAGTATGGTATAACATTTGTGCCATATACGATTCATACTACTTGTAGTACTACTTGTTTGTAGAATGGGCATTACGTGGTTATTCCACAGTGGTTGATTGTCTTCGACCCAAATGTTCATTGAAATTTCGGGCCTGACCCTAAAAAGTCATGTCGAATCATCTGACTCCATGTCCTGCACTTAATAATTTCAGAAATTATTTCTTTTGTTATTCCTGATCGAAACCGGCAAGACAACGAGCTCAGGCGCAGTGGGTAGAGCGTTGGACTTCTGCCCAACAAGGTCGCGAGTTCGAGGTCTCGGGCTGCACGCAGTGCCCGGGTTTTAGTATGGCTGGCTGATGACGGCTTATAAGCCAGAAATGGCCATTCCGGTCTCCCTTGACTTTGTCGGTTCCACATTATCTAGATATGGTTCGCGTCACTATGCGACTGCCTGTGAGTACTCTAGTCTGAGTTCCAGGGCACAACGGAACCTAAATGTTCCTTAAGCAGATCGGTGTGCCACACACTATCATCATCTTCCAGATCGCAACCGACAAAGCAACGAGCCCATGACTCAATTTTAGAGCGTTCAACTCAAATACGAACGGTCGCGGGTTCGAATCCCAGGTTTTCCAGACTTGGGATTGGGTATGACTGGCTGATGATGGCTAATAAGCCAGAAATGGCCATTCCGGTCTCCCCTTATCTTTGTCGGTTCCATTCCATATATATAGATATCGGGTAATAATTTCTGAAATTATTAAGTGCAGGACATGGAGTCAGGTTGGACATGACTTTTTAGGGTCAGACCGAAATTTCAATGAACATTGGGTCGAAGATAATCAACCACTGTGGAATAACCACGTAATGCCCATTCTAAAAACAAGTAGTACTACAAGTAGTATGAAACATCGGCGAAACACGTGTCTGGGCTTTTAGCTAGTACCTATGTCGGAAGTACGGTATAACATCTTTGCCATATAAGATTCATACTACTTGTAGTACTACTTGTTTGTAGAATGGGCATTACGTGGTTATTCCACAGTGGTTGATTGTCTTTCGACCCAAATGTTCATTGAAATTTCGGGTCTGACCCTAAAAAGTCATGTCCGAATCATCTGACTCCATGTCCTGCACTTAATAATTTCAGAAATTATTTACCCGATTATTCTCTGGAGTCCGTATACCAGAAACCGCATACAGAACGCTGGGGGACCCACTGAGGAGCCGAACCCCTCGTTGCTGTGTCACGCAGCAACACAAACATCGGCGAAACACGTGTCTGGGCTTTTAGCTAGAACCTATGTCGGAAGTACGGTATAACGTCTTTGCCATATATATATATATATATATATATATATATATATATATATATATATGCTACACGTCGCAATGCGACCGCCTGTGAGGGCTTTATTCTGAGTTCCAGGGCACAACGGAACATAAATGTTCCTTATGCAGATCGGTGAGCCGCACACTATTATCATATTCCCGATCGCAACCGACAAAGCAACGAGCCCGTGGCTCAATGGTAGAGCGTTCGAATCAATTACCAAATGTCGTGGTTTCGAATCCCATGTGATCCACAATTTTATTGGGTATGACTGGCTGATGACGTCTAATAAGCCAGAAATGGCCATTCCGGTCTTCCTTGTGTTTGTCGGTTCCACCTAAACAATATATATTTATATGTTGCACGCGTTTGCGTTAATTCGCTTTCTTTAGTTATTAATGTGTTTGTTTCGCCTTCCATGTTGCCACTTACCATTATCGGGTTTATGGTTGTTTATTTCATTCTAATAGGGGGACTTTACCTGAACTCAAATTACAAAATGTCTTGAAGCGGGCGGGCAAGGCTCCTACGATGAAACCACTGGAAGTGTTGAATTACGTCCTTGCGATCCGTATAATGCATTCGGTTGTAGATCTAATCCCGTTATGTCAAATTCCTTAAACAGATAGATTTAGGCTTGAGTAGAAGAGGACAAAGTTAATTTTGTTCCATTGGTCTTAAAAACCAGCTGAGTAATATGCGTGCTGTCCAGAAACTTAAACACAAGTAGCGTACAGCTATGCGTGGTTGGATAGCGCAGTACGGAATTTTTGGACGGCCGCTTAATGTCTCACACTGTGAAGTGTTCTACTAAGTCTTCTTGCTCTGCAGTGTTTCCAGACGGGGATCGTATAGCATGCTTGACGCTCCCTCAAAAGCTGTTTTCCCTGCTTTCTCTCTGCCTCTCTCTTTCAGATTCTTCTGAAGTGACATCATGTCCACTGTCCCGTAAAAGTGAGGCCACACTGACAGTTCCGGAGCAAATGAACCGTGCGAAATTCGCTCAAACTCCGTCGCGTGCAAGGCCTGGCCGCGGATCAGCAGTCACGAAATGCTGGGTAGTTTCTTCATATCAGAGGATTTAGTGCCCTGTCTTTATCATGAAATTCACTAGTTAGCTTAACTGACCATTCTATCATGGCCGTTACAGTACAGAATTGTGCACCTCAATGCCATTGTGTATGCTGGATTATAATCTTGAATTACGTAGCCACCCCATGTCAAATTATTGTCACCTAGCTGCAAGGCTCCCGAGCGATATCCGGAGCTGTTTGTTTTCGCAGCTGCGAAGAAGAGGGCGGCCTCCTTCACCGACCAGAAAACCGGCGAGAGGAATACTCCCTTGTATGGAGAATATGGTAAGGATTGGTTATGTTACTCCCGTGAGTTTGATATAAATAACTAACTACTATATCTGTTTTAGAAGGGCTGGTTTCGTTTATTATTTTATAGCTATGGGACGTAGGCCTCGGTGTTTTAACAGTTGCATTCATATAATGACGCACGCAAAGTTGTTTTAATGTGATATTTGTTATTCAACTACCTTTCATTTATTAAAAGCTTCTTGTTTTTAGTATTATCACGCTCAATTTCATTGGTACATGTAGGTCTAGGAGAATGAATTTGACGGATATTTGTTCATATTGTATGTTTTTGTACAAAATTCGCGCCTTTTCCACGGCAAGGCCCCCACAAAAGTCCCTGATTACCACTATTCCATATAGTGGAGGATAAGAGGGTTTACATAATCAAGCGTAGTCAAGATTAAATTTACGAGAAACTGCCTGTGAGTAGCCACAGCGTGTAACTTTGCGGTAGATCAGTTCTTCGGCATGACATTTGATTTATTCCAGTTCACCTTCATTTTCCTTTTTCAGACGTGTCCTCAGCGTTGGCTGAGTGTAGCTCCGTTTATGAGTTTGGTATTGCCTGCGCTACTGCGTTCCCCCGACAGGTGAACTAGTTCGGGAGAAATCGATATCTCTCAATTAACACCTTCTATTCACAATTGCTAAAACCTCCTCGTTCCTATAGTAGATTTCCTAATCCATGAAATGTCTATATCGGAATTTGAGGCAGTAGCAGTGCACGCATTTTGAGATGTTATTTTTGTTGTTGTACTGAATTGATGCAAAAAAAGCTGTTTAACTAATGAAGAGAGATCGGCTTTATTGATAGGAAAACGGGGCTACATGGGGCAAAATCCGACCTTTATTGCTATCCAGGAATTTTCCTGCGCCATTAAAAGCTACGGATTAAAGCATTTTGTTTCTGTGCGCAGTACTATGACTGAAGGTTACTATAAGCCGGAAAAATTGGAATATATCCCTTCGGAAAATGGAAGATTTTGTTTTTTTCACGAAAATTAGGTGAACGCAAGTTTGAGAGATCAGCTTTTTCGGAAAAAGGATAGCTTCAGTCTAAAAAAATAGGTTTTGCAATTTTATGACGTTTTGTACCAAAAATACGCCGGAATAAACTTTTGTGAATGTACTTTGTTTTACCACACCGATAGTTAGGAACTTAAACGCGCATGTACACGAGATCCGATGACACCGCCACTTTTCGCTGTCACGGCGACAATTTCGGTCTGCAGATGACTATAAATGAATAAGGAAACTTGGAACGGAAGAGGAAGAAGGTTGATATTTTATCGCAAAATCTTAGTATCTATTTGGCCACTCGATTGTGCATTTGAAATCTTAGAAATATACTGAAAAGTAAGCAAATATATCGAAAAAAACTTTCCAATAGAAAGAGAAAGTGAGACCTTTAATATTCAGTAAAAATTGTATTCGTATTTTTCTGTGAAGTCGAAAAATCGGTCAAACGTTCCCAGTTTTTCTTTGACATCACCATGGAATAAACGTTAAGTACGCAGACATTCGAAAGTTAAACATCTATTAAAGCGCTTTTTAAAAAGGTAATTTATTATAGAAAGTTTTTTTAGCAAACTATCGGCATATATTTTCCCGACTTTTTTGTGGACGTTGATTTTTCTCGGTAGCGAGTTTTCATGTTTAAGCGAGTTTACAAGTATGATCCAGACGGCCGTCTGCATTTAAAAAGAACGTCCAAAAAAGTCACTAATTCGGCACATTCTTTTAAGAAATAGCTTATTTAAAAGATTTTAATAAACACAATCGAACGGAATCTACATTTATAGGCAGTTAACTGAAGACACTGAAAATCATAAAGAAGTTACCACATTTTCAAAGACGATCTGAAACTCATCGTAATAAAAAAAACCGAAATAATTATAAAGAAATTTAACAATAGAAAATTCATCTTTATATACAAACAATGGTACGTTTACGATTGCCCCTGACGATTCTATTTAAATTCCTTAGTCAGTAGCCGGCCTGTGAACATGTGAGCTTATGAAATATTACATTCCTGTGACGTCCCTATCGGCGCAATCAAGCGAAAATCTGCTTGCCTTTGTCAAATGCATCTAAGAAAAGGTAAAACGGAAGAAAACCTACTAATTCTCGTGAAATGGTGTTGGCATGTCCACTCGCATGTTTGGCTGCTTGATGATGGCTATACTTTACGTTGCGCTTAATCTCGATGAGCATATATGTGTGTAAAACTCTGCAAAAGACTATTTTCAAAATTAATTCTACAATTTTTGCTTTATTCACTTGTTTAGTTGCATGGACAGGCCTCCTATACATTTAAAACTTCAGTTTACCCAAATATATCGCTTTTTACCTTTTAGTAATTTGTACCTTTTGGAAAAAAAATTATATTTCTAGACAATGTAATATTAAATTTTTAAACCAAAATAAACCTTATTTTTTCTAAACGATCAATTCTTTATTGATGTAAAACCTTGGGGGACGCAGATTGCGCTGATTTCGCGTAACGGGCCATTACTCATGAACTTCATAAGATTTATTGAGTTAGGAGAGCTACTGTGTGTACACATGTTTCCAACCCATACGAATTCAATATATCTAAACAAACTGTCCATTATTTATTAACAAACAAGTTCAGGTGTTGCTATGGTAAGGATGAGTTGTATGGCCACCTAAGCAGGACATGACAACACGAAACTCTTGCATTAGATGTGGCTTTGCGCCGAATTCCCGAGAAATCAGGTGAAGGATTAAGTTGATGGTTAGGTTTAAGTTGAAGCTTAGGGTTAAGGTCAGATTTGAGGTTGGGGTCATGAATAGACTAAGGGTTAAGGTTTGGGTTCGGGTTAAGTGTAGGGTTTAGGTTCAGGGTATGGCTTGGGTTAAGATTAAGGTCACATTTAAATTTTATGTTACAGTTATTGTTAGGTTTCAGACACGGGAGTGGCGTGGTAAATAATTTTTCAAGTTATACTACTGCCTGCCTGTTGGCAGCTTGTGAATAGTATGTGGTTATCCCACAGTGGTTGATGGACCTCGGTCAAAATATTCATATCAAATTTCGGCCTATAGACGCTTGATTAAAATGAACTGCTCAAAGTTACAAATTACATCCTAATGAAATTAAACAGCAGTATCTACCAGAAAGCACACACGGAATGCTGGGGGACCATTTGATGAGTGGAACTCCTCGAAGCTGTGTCGTGCAGCGGCAGAATACCGGCAAAATACACGCGTGTCTGAGCTTTTAGCTGGTACCTGTGCTGCCAGTATGGTGACTAATTTCATATTAGGAATATTTTCCCCTTCCTGAAATTTATCGCAAGGCCACCTATTCTAAGTGGGCGGGGCGGTTCCTGCTACCGTGTCCTGTTCAGGCCGCTATACAAGTCATCCTTACCGCTGCTGTAACCTGAGGGACAGCTATATGCCCAATGAGATACATTCGAGGGATTTTTATCGCAGAAAACGTCAACTGCAAATCTAAAATGTGTTTTCGATTCAAAACCTCACATAGTAGGGCTGTAATAGCAATTAACCTATGGCCTAATCCCGAGATATTTCAGTCATGCCAGAAGTCCGGTTGTTCAGCTAGCTTCTTCCTGGCCACCTGCAAAATATCACATTCCATACAGAATGACTTATTAAGTAGTATGCGTTTTTTCTCGTTGCTTTTAGATGCCCCGATACATTGCAATATGTTTAAGGCAAAGCATGCACAAAATGTTCTTTCTGGCAGTCATTAAGTCACGAATTATCTCTTCTTCAGATTTTGCTAGAACAAAGGGTACCTTGTGGATGCAAGCGAAAATGCGAGTCCCAGGAAGTAATTGAGAAGAAGTAGATGCGATCGGTGGGACAGTAGCTTCATTAGCTTGACGTTTAGGATACCAAATCAAACCCGTCATCACCCCTATCTGATAAGGTCTCTGATGATGGGTTCGAGTTGGAATCCGAATCGTCTGGTGAATTAAGCTCTTGTCCCAGCGATCGCGTCTACTTCTTCTCGAGTATCTTGCGGTTAGAAGAAATTCTTCTTAATTTGTGATTTTTAACGCCGTGAAATGTTCATTCATAATGCATAGTGTCTGCCCATTTATTAACGTCGCTTATAGAGTATAATATAATAGTCTGCATTCATTACACAATTTTATGAGCACTATGTAACATCTTCCTCACAGCATAGAGAAATGTGCGATTATCCTGAGACAGAACGTAAACAACATGTCGTTTGGAAACCCTGAATACAAGTGTAACGGTAGGTCGGGGTCAAATTTAATTGAAGATCAGAAAAAAGTGTTTTAAGCTAAAAGATATACTTTCTTCAAGCATAAAAATGGAAGAAGACGTAATTTTTTAACAAGGGAGTACAATGGTGCATATTGTCGTGCAAGTTTTCGAGAAAGAATATTTGAATGTATAAGAGCATTGAAAATAAATGAAAAAATTCATGCTACTACACTAGTCTGTTCATACAGAGTACGGTTTATACAGGTGGTCAGAAAGAAGCTCAGTCAATAGCCAGCATACGGACGTGACTGAAATATCTCGGGATTATGCTGCAGGATAATTATTGTTGCAACCATACTTAAGTAATCTTTTGAAATAGAAAACACATTTCAGAATTTCGGTTAATATTTCATGAGATAGCCCATCGACTGTAAGCACGTAAACGTATTCGAAGATTTGCATAATCTGGGGCGACACATTTCGACTAGTCAGCCCTCGACCGGGCTTTTGACTGCGAGGGCAAAAGATAGAGAGCGAGCGAGCTCGCTTACAGGAAAACTCGCGGTTAGTCGAGTTAAGAGCGGGAGAGAGAGAGAGTTGGGCAAGAAGGGGTGCCATATAAACGCTCTGACTTTGATCACCTGCCAAGTTCATGCATTGGCGGCCGAGCTAGCGCGTCTGTACACTCGAGGCATCGACGCGACTGACGCACTGGCCTGGCTGCGACTGCCACTGGCGTCGGCGTGGGCGGGGGGGGGGCGATAGACGGACCCACGCCACACGCGCCCAAACGGTCGATTCCATCAGTATTTCTTGTAACGCCTGTCTCCCATAGCGCATACGCCCACGTGCCTGCTTGCCTTTCCAGTCGGCCATGCCAACCAATAGGAAAGCGAAGATTCAATCTGCACGTTCATGTGCGCACACGTAAACCCGAGACAAACTACGGGTGCAGGGATCGCTGGCCGCCGCCACCGCGCGGTCGTCATCGCCGCCAGGGCCTAGACAAGACCTGACTAGTGCCAGGCCTAGAAAGTAAAGTTACAAGGAGAAAACCTAGGGAAAACTGTAGAAAGACGGTCGTCGAAGGCTGATCTGGTTTCCACCTAATGTCGTAGGGTTCGCTGCATTGAAGGCACAGAGAAAAGCCGGCCGACCGCAAGTGTAAGACACATGTGAGATAAACGGAAGTGTGCGGAGGGAGAAAAACGTTGTTAAATTTCCTCACAACGTGAACTACCGTAGAATCTCATGATACGTCAACCGAAATTGTGAAATGCGTCTTCGATTCTTAAGCATGGTTATCATACTAATTAGCCTGGAGTATAATTCGAGACATTTCCGTTCCGTCAGGATGCTGATTTTTGAACGAGCTCCTTTCTTAGGGCCTGCAAAATTTACACTGTGTAAAAACGCCACATATGTGGTATGAATTTTTCATACTGATTTTCTATAGACTAATAAACTAAAATATACTTTATACAAAGCATACACAAAAATATTTTTTCTGGCACCCATTTGACGACAAACTACTTTTCTAAATTTTAAGTTCTGAAGGCAGGGCATCCTTCGGCTTTAAAAACTTTGACGATTACTGTAAATTCTCGCTTTCGATAAATTCTCGTCAGGCCTTTGCATTTATATCACTACGTAACCAAGTCAAATATGCGGGTAAGTAGAACAAATCGTAGGGTTGTCAGGGCGGGGGAGGAAACAAATTGCGGTCCGTCTTCTGATCATCGTGAGAGGGATGCGGCCGCCGGGACAGGCAATTACCTCCGTATAATTTGGAAGTCAACCCGCCGTTACATTTGCACTCACGGTTGGCAAACTACATGCTGTGTAAACTCCGTCTAACGAAACTAAAATATTGCTCTAAGCTGTCTTTTGATGCTCATAAAATTTTGCAATGAATGTCAGCTATGTTTCATAAGCAGCATTTATAAGTGGGCTTTATGAATGCAAAATTTACCTTCAAAACTTCTCACAGTTAGAAACTTTTTAAAAAGGAAAAAGATACAATTTCTCCAAGAGTAACATTTAAAGCAGACGTTATTTTTTATGCAATTGAAACATGAAAAGGGCATGTTTTCTGCGAAATATATTTAAATATATAAGGATGTCAAAAATCAATAAAAAAATCCCTACCACCTGAGCAGTCGTTTTTACGGAGTGAAGATGTACAGCTACAAAAACGACAATGTAAAAACGGTTACTAAAGCAGTATGCCATTTTCCATCGAAATCGATGCCCTTAGAAATTCAAATACGTTTTATAGAAAGCAAGTACAAAAATAGTCTTTTTTGCAGACAGATGGTAGCAAATTATATCTTCTTTAATTAATTTACTTGAAGAAAAATCCATTTTAGAGTTTCTAATTAGCAGAATTATTAAGACAGTGAAATGTCATTCACGATGCATCTTAACTGTTCAATTATTATTGCTGCTTATAGATTATCCAAAATGGTTAATCTCCGCTACAAAAGTTTTCAGATTGCTATTTGGTGGCTTCCCCATAGCGTAGAGGACTCTATGATTTTCTTTAAAAGGAATGCATATAGGATGTAGCGTAGACACCCTGAATGCAAGTTCAATGGCAGGTCGTGTTCAAAATTTTTCAGCAATTTCAAATGTTTTTTTAAATGAAAGATGCCTTTTTTCAAGTAAAAATTTAAAGAAGACGTAATTTACTACCAACTGAGTACAAGAAAACATAGTTCCATGCATTTTTTTCCATAAAATAGCTTTGAATTTACAAAGGCATCGAAAATCAATGCGAAAAATTCACTCCGCATAAGAAGCATTTTTACAGAGTATAGTTGATTCAGGCGGCCAGGAAACAGGTCATTTCAAAGCCGTTCTCCTAACGAGACTGAAATAAGTTGGGATTATCATGTACGATACCTACTATTACAATATTAATTAAGTAATGCTCCTAGAATCGAAGGTTAAATAATTTGTAAATCAGTTTATTCTGATGTAACTGTGATTCGGGTAGGTCAAATTACCTCACCGACGACTGTTCTTATTCGGCTTTGTCAGTAAAGTACCTTGAGAAATCTAAGTAATTACCATCTATGTGGAGTCATTAGCAAGCCAGCCTCATTTTTAAGGTCACTTCTACGCGATCATCCTTCAAGCACTTCTCATCTGGTTAAACTTCTACGAAATCACTAAGGTAATAAGCAAGCAATGATACAGGCTGGATGGTATCTGAAACACGGTAACAGGTACTATCGGGTTAGGTTCACTTGTGGTGCGAAGAAGTTAGATGAAGTATAAGGAAGATGATAATGAAGAAGCAGGCAGATGGAAGAGACGAAGGAGGAAAAGGAGAAGCAAGAAAGAAAGAAAAGAAAAGAAAAAGAAATCAATACCATTGCTAGTCATAGGATGAGTAATGTTGAGTGATTTCGGTCATAGGGATTTATGGGTCAGGGCTCTCATCGAAAGATATAAACGACTAGACTGAGTCTTTATCGATGACGGTAGTAGATGTATCTTACCCACCAAAGTCATTATTACAAGAACCGATTGACATGAAAGGATGAAAGATATCACAACAGACTTCTCTCTCTCTCCGTCTAACCACTTTCTTCTCGGTTGGATCCCACCCCGATATTTTCTTGTGTTTTCTGTTGTTGAGAAGACGGTTACCCGCAAATTTTTGTAGCGGTTTCAATTGGATCGAAATGCGTGACGACTCGTCGTCCCTACCTCGTCATCCTAACCTATCTTAAAGCTAACCTTAGCCCTTGCCCTAAGCTTAAACCGAACCCTATTTTCCCTGGGGTTTGGCGCAATGGCAACTGTATCGCGGGCCGTTCCTGTTCTCGTCTTTGTTTAGGGAGCCCTATATGTCATCCTAACCGGAAAGACAAGCGGGTTGGGGTTCAACTTTGTTTGCTCGATGCCGATTTTCCTAGAGAACGAAATCATAGAACCAAAACTCATATGCCAAGTTATATTTCCAGCGGCTGCAAGGTCCTGTAGTAAAAAGGATTTGTGTTACTTCCAAAGACTTCGCACAAGTTCCTCCCGAAAATTTTCATGGAAAAGCATCCCAGGCATGCCTTAGGACAGGAAATTCCGGATAAAAACAAATGGAGTGCTGCCTACCATGTACGACCACAGCGAGTTCCCAACTGTAATTCAAAGGAGAAGAAATGAAGCGGACAAATCTTATTGGTTAAGTGCACAGCAAGGACTGAAAGTGAGTGATGTGACTAACAGCGCAGGATTCTAGTGAAAACCAGGCAACGAAGAGCACTTATCGATCCAGCCCAAGTAACCACAGTAACGCCTGTGCGACATGACTCAGCCGTGGTCGCGACCAGAGAGACGTTCAGTCGCGGGTGGCGGGTGGCGCGTCGGGCACGCAGAGAGCTGGCGTGCTCCTTGGGCTGCAGACAACTTGTGCACAACCTGCGCACAGTTCTATGACGGTGTACTCTCAAAAGCCCTGTGTGCAGGACTAAACAGGAGAGATGTCACGATTCGCGAAGGGAAGACGACTTAACTTCAGGAAGTGAATAGGATGCTAATAAGTGAAAATTCAATTTATTGGGCAGTCCAGTAAAGCAGCAAATGCCGTTTATCAAAGCAGTGTAGCGGTGAATATCAAATAATTACTGAAAAAATAAACATGTTAAGTGGCCTTGCACGCTTTTAAGAAGGCACTTGCAAAAATCAGAAAAATTATATTTCAAGCATTTTTTTCTCAGGACTGCAAAATTATAAACACAACTAGCTACATAAATCGTCCCCGCACTGTCGGCCAATTGTTACCACACTGCAGTTGGAATTTCGTATTATTAAAGACAAGGAGAGTAGAACAGAGTTATCCGGCATCAGAAAGGGGCTTTCAGCTATCTTAAACCGTTTTTGCGAAGCGGGATGCACAGTAGTATCGGTTATTTTTAGCCTTCTCCATAGGAGGCAAAAGCACAAATATTTTTGTTGAAAATTAGCTGAAACTAAATTTGAGAAACAAATATGGGTATTAAGCAGAAAGAAAAATTTGCTCCAAAGGAAGGTTTATAATTTTCCAAATGTTGTAGGCATATGGCACTACTCCCTCATAATATTGAACTGCGCAGAAAAAGGTAAGCAACGAACGATTAAAAATATTGCCTCAAGGATTGGAGCAACACAGCTATAGCTTCCACTGCGAAGCGTCTGAACGACCTGAGGATCTTATTTCGCATTTACTGCTCGAAAATATTGGCCAATGGCAGACCTGAGAACTTGCCAGGCACACTCTTTCCTCTGAGCCAACCTTCTTTTTACAGCTTACTTAAAGAAAAGTCTACTGATCTATAAACAATCCGCTTTGTTTATATTTCATTCCTAATGTTTACCTATGGTGTTTAAAACGTAGATATATTACTTTTTAAAAGTGAGTTCCATTAGATCGACTGGCACATTAATAGTAAAATTGATGTGCAGCCAAAATGGATTTAATAGCGACTGAATCTGGTCCACTTACCGCCTGGAAACTAAATTAATTGCCCGATATTTCTCACAATATCTAAGGTTAAACTGAATCCCACTGAGTATGCACCTTTTCTTGGACGGGTATTCAAGCAATTTTTTTTAACTACAAGTCAAAGGAAACTAAACCTTTTTCCCACAATCTAAAGTGCGTCTTTTAGCTGTACAGGTAGTTTGATTTTACTAGCTCCCGCAAATGAAAATCTACGATATTTCAAATTATAGGCAAGCTGAAGCTATACGAAGCCGTCTCGCCACGCTACCAGCAGCATGTGTTGTAAGACTTTATGAAATCGTAAAAAAAACATTTTTTTGCGCAAAAGTTGGTTTATCAGGTACATACTAGTTGTTCAGAGACACCTGCAGTATTACTAACAAAGGGCAACATTTGCATTGAAACGTAGCTGAAACACTACCACAGTAATCAATGGTGTTCGCAAAGTATGTGTCATTCAGAATGAACAAGCTTTTCGAAGTTTCCGCACATTGTGAGATAGAAATAGAATGCTGACAAAGCAAGGCACGTAAAGTAGATCAACAGTTTTAAGCTGAGCTATCTCACAAACTGTTAACTGAAATTCTGAAATGTGTTTTCAATTTGAAAAGGTAACTCAAGTAGGGTTGTAATATTAATTGCAGTATTATCCTGAGATGTATTAGTCATGTCAGAATGCCGGTTTCTGAGCGAGATTATTTTCACCCAGCTGCCAAATGACTAATAAATAGTATGAATTGTATTTTTTCATTTCCGATGCTCTTATAAATTCAACGATAGTTTAAAGAAAATATGGACAAAGATATTTTTTATACTCATTGGTTTACTGCTTATATCTTCTTGAAGTTTTTCCCAGACAAAGTGTCTTATTGTTTTACCAATTTTATAATTATGTAATTTGCAAAATCATGAACTGTCCGTTCATAAAGCATCGTATCTATGCCTTTATGAATTCCTCTTAGAAAGTATACAATATGCTCCACATCCATTGTAAAGTGCTACGAGTATTATGTGAAATGTTCGTAATAACATAGAGCATTGTGGGATTTTAAGGCAAAATTTATACGTCGTCTCGGTAGGAAATTGTGACTGTACGAGAAACAAGGGTTTACGTTCAAAGTTATTCGAGAATCTAAAAACTGTTTAAAATCAAAAGATGAATTTGTTCTAGCATAAAATTGATAGAAAACAATATTTTCTATCAAATGAGTGCAAGAAAGAATACCTATAAGATATATTTGAATGTATAAGGGCATCAAAAATGAAACGAAAAAAATAAAATTAGTTAAGCCGTTATTTTACCAAATTGTAGATTAAGCAGACAAGTAGAAAAGAGCTCGTATAGAAGCCGGCATTCTGGCGTGACCGAGACACCTCGGGATCGTCCTACAAGATCACCTTTATTCCAATCCTACTTAATTAATCTTTAAAATTCAAAATCCCTTTGTGAATTTTGGTTAAAATTGCATGTGATAGCACGTGATTGATGTGTGCCAGGCCTATCAATAACTAGCACCGTATCTCTTCTCTCGTGAGAGTGTTTGAGATATCTCTTTGATCCGGCCAACTTGGTATCATTTTTTACAGTTTGGAACAAAATATTGCGCTTTTATATTAACTCAATTCGCTAGTTTTTTATTCTCGCATATTTCCATATGTGGTAATTTAAAACAAAAAACCATACAAAACAGGGGTTTGATAAATAACAGAATTAACCGAGCCTGCACGAACAGGTCAGTAGATAGCAGTCACACCGAATTTTTATATAAAATCCATACTGAAAATATAAAAAAATTACAAAACTGATTAAAGGAAAGGAATTCTATACGATCCATCATACTTAAAATATCGGCTCAACCGTATCGAAGAAAGCGTCCTAGTAAAAACGGAAAGTACAAGGAGATGTTGACGGTAGAAGTTAATTCGTTTGGTAGAGCAGTGAAAAGCGGAAACACCAAAAAACTGCGAATTCACGTTGAAAGATTATGGTCGATTAATGTTTGTCCATATAGATTGAATAAAAATAAAAAAGAACAGACAAATAAAAACTCAACTCTCGAGTAAAATATCATCCAGGAATAGATGACGTGTGTTGTATGGCTGCCAGTCAGTTACATAATGGTAAAAGCACTTTTAAGAAAATTATACACTGGGTCATGAGTACATATGTTGTACTGTTCAGGCTGAGTATAACCATGGTAAGGGTTCTTTTTGGCTTTCTGATTAAGAAAGCCTTGGCATAAAGGAACTGATAAGGTGACATACACAGAAGCTGAGATGACTGCAAGACAGAAAGTATAGGGAAATAAAAAACTGAAAAGGCCAGTTTATTTATACGAGTAGGATATTTTATTAGTAGAAACACTAGATTCCTGCTGCTGTAGGTGGTAGCTATTGAGTTTAGAGGCAGCCTTGGCAGTTAGAAAACATTATGCTAGTCTCTGTGTCCCTCAAAGATCAACAGAAAAGGTGGTTACTCAAACTATCGAAATTCTGGGCAGCTTTTGATTCTGCAGCCTGTTAGAGGATGTGGTTTTATCCATAACTATCAGTCATAAAACAGACTCCCACAACGAAACTTAATGCTTTTAATCATAGTTCATTATCTCCCGACAGGTATTCGCTTTAGAGAAATAATCTTCTACCGTTGCTCACCGGTGACTGCTTACCTTCATCATCTTCTTCCAGAGAAAGACCTGAGGGACAATTGGACATTGTTCCTGTCCGAGCGCATTCTCAAACGGTTTTGATGATTTTGTAACAAACAAAACATTCGCTGTTCTGTTTACCTGGAAACCGTTTTCGGTATCGTTTATAAATGCTGAACAAATTCAATTTTCATGAATTCATTACCATGTGCCTTTAAAAATACCTATAAAATTTCTAATATAGTAAGGCAGTGCCCGTTGTGTGTACGTGTTGCCTTTTTATCTAAAAATAAAGAACTCAGAAATTTGTAAAATTTTCTATAAAATTTAACTCGGGGAATATACGGTCAGTCACGTCGCAGTTACTTCTATCCTACTTTTAACCCTCGGAAGTAGTGTGGTAAAGCAGAAGGTCATCGTCTGATATTTGTGCTATTTTATCATAGAAAACTATGCAAATCTTCCTGTCAAGCTTTCTAAAACTAAAAGCAATCCTATTTAATTTTACATGGAATCGGTCTATCCAAACCTTGCCTTACCTAATTCGCGCGAACTTAAAACGTTATTCTTAAGTTTGCGAGAGTGGTTTACACGCAATTTATCACGTGACGCCATCGCCCAAAGGAACGTGTGAGGGGACGCGGAAAATCGAGTAAGTAAAATACGTCAGAGTTCAGAGTCTAACGAAATAACTGAGAATGACAGCCCACTTGAGAAAAAAAGTTTTCCTACGCAAAAATGTAAACCCCGCAGATAAAAGGTAGAGCAGTTGAGAGACTTCTTGAATTTCGAATGATAAATTTGATCATTTCTTGCCACGGTTTGGTTTTGTGGTCTTAAAGTTATGTAGTAGGACTTATGAGTACTTGGGATACCCATAAATCTTTTATTTCCTGCGTTTATAGGTCTATGTGAATCAATAATCGAAGATTGCATACTTATTCATACGTACTACACGCACCTGCCTACATGAATGCTTTTGTTCGACACAGTTGGTAGAGAATATAGGGGTTACACAAAAGGCAGGAGCAGTTCATGAAATCCTCCTAACTGCACTTTCCATTAACCAATTAAATCGTGCTTATTTTCTTTCTTTTTTTCGATGTTTGCATAGATCCAATCGAATTTACTATAAGGAAAGGTATGAAAGTCCGTTTGATGTTCTGCGAATACACTTGTGTTAAACATGAGAACTCAAGACTTGACATTTTAAAGTCCGTTTATGAACTCTTCTATAGGAAAGAGCGTCTTCTTCATAACTATACTAAACAAAAAAAGATTATTTACTTGTTAAAGTTTGAATTTATCCTAGACTAAAGATCTCAAGCTACATGGTGTGTACCTTCTCCAAAAGCAACTAAGGTCATTTGTGTCCTTGGGAATAAAAGTGTTGATGAACACAAAATATTGTTGTAAACTGATCATGTTTGGGATATGGAAGACACTCGTAAGGAGAAGATGCTGTGTCCTACAACATCCGTATAAGAAACAAACTGCGGGCTGCAATTATTTAACTATAAAAACTAAACGTACGCTAGTTTAGTAGTGTTCGAATCCTTTCCTTTCATAGAAGAGAACCTTAACAGGGGCAGTCATACCCAATGCAATTTTTTGACTTTCTTTAGAAATTAAAAGGTGAACTTAAAGTAAAGTCCAGCGGAGAAGTTTTTACAAGTCTGGCCCAAAGTTACGGTTAGTCCAAAAGACTTAGCATCCATTTTACACATTAATTTGCAGCTAAACATTAAAAACCTGAAGTAGGTTTATTCCAGGAGAGGCACGGATAAGCTGAATAACTTGCAGTTGTCTCGTAGAGCAGCATGAATGCTACGAAATACGCATCTGATCTTTCGATTAACAACTGTGAAGGGATAGTGATAAGTCATTCTCAGCTAAGTTTATATATTTACCTAATGTGTGTTTCAGAGCTATATCACGGCATTAATTTCATTCTGTAGGAGATATTTTTTGCTTGTTTTTACATCGCCAAAAGGGTTGCAGGGTTTCTCCTAACAGCTTTTGCTTTGTATTTCCACTAGTAACAGAGATGTTGTCAGTCACTACCAAGCGAGACTTCAGCGTGCACAAAAACCTACAGGCTAATAATTCCTCTTTGATTTTTTGGAGTAACCGTTGGTGAAGTCTTTTCCGATAATGAATCGCCATAGATATATCAGTATTTAACTTTCAAGCTCCATGGCTAAACATATTGACCGTTAATTAGATAGCCTTGGAGGGTAGCGTGTGATTCGGCACGTAAAAGGATTAGATGGATGAGGATTAATAGGAGTGGAAGGCAAAGAGAGTGAGGGCTAACACCACTACCGCCCCCCACCAACATGCTCCACCTTCTCCTTCTCCGCATCATCATCATCATCATCATCATCATCATCATCATCATCATCATCATCATCATCATCATCATAATAATAATAATAATAATAATAATAATAATAATCAGCAGCATCAGCAACAACAACAACAACAACAGTAGTGTCACCGCCGAAGGCATTCCCCTCAGCTTCCCTCGCAGAAAAACGACGTTTCAGTCCCATATAACCCTTGTGGAAAACCTTTTTGGTGACACGAAAGTGGGCATGGTTAGTATATGTGGTACAGCCGTAAATAATCTGGTCTTATTTGGTAAGGATGCCATATATGGCCGCCTAAACGGGACATGGAAAAAAAACACCTGCAATACATATGGCTTTGGGCCAAATTTCGGAGCCATTAGGTTTAGGATATGATAGGGTTACGTTAAGGGTAAGGTTTAAAGTTAGGGCTAAGGTCAGACTTAGGGTTAGGGTCGGGAGTACATTAAGGTGATAAAAGCAAACAGGCGAGCTCCAGGATTAGTAGCAGTTTTTGCAATTGTCTCTGATGATAGATTTTGAGTGAGAAGTCGAAACATCAGACCAATAAACACCATTTTCCAGTGATCACCTCTTCTTCTTCTTCTGAGTATGTTAAGGGTTAAAGTTTGGGTTTGTGTTAACGGTATAGTTTGGATTAAGGAGGGCTAGGGTTAAGCTCAAGGTTGCAGGTTAGTTTTATGTTCGGGTTAAGCCATGAAGATTTTTACTTATCCTGAAATTTATCACAAGGCTATCAACTTTAAGCGTGCGGAGCGTTCCAATTCTAGTGTCCTGTTTAGGCGGCCATACAAGTCAATTTACCCTTAATTTCTACAAAATGATCGCACTTTCCACTCACCTATCGGTCTGAATAACCAGCCGCAAAACCATCGTCGAACGCTAGAAGCCCTAGCCTTCTCGGGTCATACAACTCCAGCATATTTAGAGATCACAGGTGCCTGCAAGAAAACAATCCTCAAAATATCCCCAGTCCTTCCACACCCGTCGTTCATACAACGATTCCTGCGATTGAGCATGCCAGGGTCCTGACATTGCCTTTTTATCTACAGAGGAAATTAATGCGTAAACTTGGAGTAAGTCCTTCGGAACAAACCTTTACAGGCTCGGTCTTAAATTTAATATGAATATTTGAGCCGAAATTCATCAGCCACTGCGGAATAACCGTATAATATTCACAAGCTGCCAACTGGCAGTAAGCAGTATAAACTTCGTAATTATTTACCATACTCACACCACAGGATCTAGCTAAAGGGGTAGCAGGCTTTAGCTAGTACCTGTGCTGCAAGTATGGTAAATAATTACGTAATTTCATGGCGAATGTATGGTTGATTGTAGCTAATAAACGTTGGCAGGAGACTCACGCCAATAAGACCACCAAGCTCAATATTACCCTAACGGGCTTGACTCGCAGCGGTTACTATCTTGTAGCCCTAATAGTTGTGGGGTAAAAATTGGAGAGCTGACGGGATAACCCGGCCCTCCCGCCTTCGTAGTTTTTATTGCAATTATATTCAATGGAGAGCACTGAACCCTTCTTTTAAATGCTGTTCTTAAAGAGTTGATGACAATTGCGTGTATGGTAGATGTAGATGTGTCTTCAGCTCATTTAACGTCGAAGTTGATCTGTCGTGCATCGGAATGTGATTTGAATAGACGTAGGAGTGAGGTAGATGCATCGAAAGTCCGCGTCAGCTTAAATAACTTGACACATAAATCGGTACTACGCCCACTTTGAGATAGTGGTGAGTCTTGTTGGTTATGGCGGCCAAAGTCCCGTGCTATGGATCAACACCTGTAGTGACTGGGCAAGCGAAAACCACTCAGAATATGCTTTAGTAAAAACACGTGCCACTACGAAGATTTAAATAATATTTGTATTTTAAAAAGTGGCAGAAAACCGCGTCTGTGCATTCTCCAAAGCACATATTCAATTTAAATGTCAAAATAACTACTCTAACAGAGCAGTGCTTTGGCCTGCTGGGTGCCCTCATTGCCCAAGTGAACGCTCTCCTAAAGAATACTGCTGAATAAAGAACAAAATCGTAATTAACCCAAACTGTGCACAGGAAATTTTACTTGGTAACGTTCTGAGGTTTCGCTATTTTCCAATTAATTCCCATATACTGTGTGATGCTAACATGTAGGTTAATAAAAATGGAAAATTTCATTCCAACATAGGCTTCAACTGTAACCTAAAACAAGCGTTGTTCTTAGCACAAATTTGATAACGACAGGATAAGTGGCACTACCTAGTCTTTGCCTGTCGTAAATGCCTATTTAAATTATTTGGGTAGGCCACTTTACCCTAGTTCACTTTGGCTCCCTTAGGTGTTAACATTAGGGTTAGCACTCAACTAAGCGTTGAAGATTATTGTTAGGACTATGGTCAAGGTTTAGGTTTATGTTTAGACTTAGGGTAACGGTTGGAGGAAGGGGTACAGCTAGAGGTACGGAATGGGACTAAGGTTACACTTAGGGTTAGGCTCTAATTATAGGTCGATGCTAGGGCTTAGGCTATCAACGTTGTCAACTTCAGTTATGTCTTTAGTCGTTTGCACGCTTTAAGGGTGTATTTGAACATGATAATGACCTAAGTGTAACGTTTTATTGTTTTTCTACCGAAAACACCCTAATTATATTTTCAGTTACCCCGCACATGAAACCTCTTATCAAATTATTTCCATATTAAATGAGTCCTTTCCAATTTGCCGAGTGGGACCACATATCCGATGGTTGAAACAACTTTTTACAAAAATACTTAAACAAAGAATACAAGTCTTTTCTTTGAACAAAGCAATCACATAAAACTTTGCTCACCTAAATTTTTTTATTCACTGGGTTATTTCCTACGAAAGTGACGTAGAGTATTTGGGTAAATCCTTTGAGCCACAGGCTTGTGTCACCTCGGCTACGATAGGCAACATTTACTGCTTCGTAGGAATGAAATTCGCCGATCTGCCTTGGTTTCAGGACGGCTGTTGCCCCTTGGAAATCCGGTCTGGAGCCGGCGTTCATGTAGTGACAAACCAGCACGGATCGAGAAGTGGTAGAATGTTTGACTCAACAGCTTGACGACTCCGTAAACCGGATTCAAACCCTTGGTCGCCCTGACATATGGATGGGCGACGGCGCACGGGCCAGACCTAGCCTCATTTGACTCTTGGGCAACACCGCAAAATTATTAATCATTTATACCCGAAATCAGCCTGCAAGAATTTTAATTTGAGTTTCCATGACAAACACAATCATGCTCTAACCCATCGGCAATCGATATAGATCAGCAAAAACCACTCTCTTGCTAGATTTTTTTACTTCAGCTTACTTATTTATAACTACATACAGTTGTAACATACTTTTTAAAGCACGGGAACATTTTTCAATGTGGGAAGACGCTTTTTAAGGTCAAGAAGGTGTTAATTTGGCGGTGCGTCGAATTAATTCGGGGCTGTAAATGTTTGACACGGTTCACTTCGGTAACTGAATAGGATGCTTTAGAGATTGAAGAACATATTTGCCGAATTTTTGGTGTCCTTCCACATTCTGATCTCAGAGTTGTCATGAATTAGTCTTCTCTGGTTGACTACTCATACTGAAAAAATGTCATTGTAAAGGGCGAACCATTAGAAGAGTATTCGGTTTGAAATTGCAATAGATACCTCCCATATAACAGGCAGCCTTGCACTAGATTCCAGTTCGGCTCCGATTCCCGTAACCTAAATCTCCCCTTAACAACGACCACAAACTTCACCCTATCCCCAAACTTACCCCAACCTTAACCTAAATTCATTTTCACTTTAACTTAGGGTCATCGGTGATACAGTGGGTGCCAATTTTCGTGTCCAACCGAACCTTCTTTGTGTGAACAGCTACTACTGATTGAAAATATTTTTTAAATGGAAAGGGTAAAACAGGTTCATTTTCATGAAATATTGGGTTCCGTGCTTCGGGCGTTTTTTAGCAGAAATACGACAGCGGCGATCCGGTGACCAACAATAAAAGAAGATTTGATGATGATCGCTCAACGATTGCTAGTGCAGAACTCACTCTTGCCGCTCTGAATTGGGGTTCACTCTCGAGCCCCGCCAGCGGCCACACAGCATCAAATATCATAGGCAGATGAATATTACCGACAAAGACAAGGGAGACCTGATCGCATTCTTAGTAAGTAATAAGCATTATCTTGTTGATTAAAACGGCTAACCATTGCTAGTCACGTGAGGAACACATTCCTCTCTCTCTCTCTCTAATGTTCTTGTTCTAGATGCCACGAATTAAAAATACCAAATTCGGATCAGCAAATACAGGGGTGCCTATTCTCATGTCACCATAGAGTCAAGAATCCCGGGGACACTAGGTTGCAGTGGCTAACAAAAACTACATAGCTTGTCTACGAGTGGCACGATTTCATGCAAACAACACAGCTGAGATCCCAACCGAGTGGGACTGCCATAAAAGCAACATTCAGAGGTGGACTTGCAGTCTGACTTTCCATCACGAAAGGGAGGCAAAGCTCACCCGTCATTTGGTAGCCTTCAAAGCCGTGGCTTTTAGTACACTGTGGTAGTTTAAAAGCATGTCAGCTTGTTTATAATGAGAAGTACGCGCTGAATGCCCTGGGGACGGGGTCCCGAGGGTTGACCTCATTCTAATCACCCTTTCGGAGACATCAGTTGACTGTTTGAACCGGGCAGTCACTTTATGCGGCTGTGGATGCAAGTGGCTGGTACAACTGCAGAAGTCTGGCTAAGTATACCAAACATAACCTGTCCCCCGCACATCGCACCAGGTTTTCACACATCAGGAGTGCATGGCCCGAACCTTGTGTGTGCGTTAAAGTACCCTTGAGGTAACACCAAGATCAAGCCATTGATCCTGCCTCTCAGTCCACCGGTCGGCGACGCTGCACAAATAAACACTGGGCTTACTTTCGTCAGTTTATGTCGCCTTGACTGTAATGCAAAACTTTAACGTGCAGTTAAAGGAAGGCCAGGAAACGAACTATTATCTGACCCTACCAACGTGGCATCAAATGCGAACCTTAACGAAACCAAATGATAAAGATAGGGTTGGGTCTAAGGTTAACGTTAGGGTTAGGTTGGCGTGTAATACGGTTCACTTTACTGCTAAGAAGCAGCTCATTTGAATAATGACGGTGGGCTTAAAAATTTATTCGTTGTCTCTTACAATAACAACAACTACTACTACTACTACTACTACTACTACTACTACTACTAATAATAATAATAATAATAATAATACTAATTCTACTACATCTGCTAGCCCCCTGTGCGGCTGAGGGCGGGCTAGCGAATTATTATCCAGGCAGAGCCTACGAGAACAATACCTCCAAGGTTATATGGTTTACCAAAGATTCACAAACCAAACTTTTCAATGCGACCGATATTGACAGTTCGACGTCGATTTCGACGATGTCCACCATATGCTCCACACCAGGTGGTGCAGGAAAGGTGACTTGAGCGTGAATTAGTTTTAAGTGATATTATCTTTGCGCTGCAGCTACCGGAATCTCTCCTCCTCCCCACCTGAGCCCGAAGTCATGACAGAGTCAAGAAGACCAGAGATGGGAGAGGACGCAGGTGGCTGGCGCGGCCGGAGACGCCCCTGCGTATACCACCACACCTGATTTGGATCCCACGGAGTGGGAGTGCCATAAAGGCCACACTAAGAAGGAGCCATTGCAGCCTGACTCTGAATCCGCCAGTCAGCCACTCCACACAAAACACACATTGGGCTGACCACGCGGTCCGAGTTATCCCGTCAGTTGGCAACCTTCCAAGCCACGGCTTTTAGCGCACCGTGATAGTTTCAAGCGCGTCAGATTGTTTATGGTGAGGAAAATGCGCTGAGCTGTTGACCTCACTCTCTACCCCACCCCCAAAATCAGACCACCATCCAAGCCAGTTAGTTGTCTGAGGTGGGAGTGGGGGGCATTGGCTGACGGGTCGGCATACCCGTATTCGCGCGCCACAGCACGACCTGGCCCCCATAATGCACACACAAGGATTCACTAAATAAGGGGATATGGAGGAGCCATCGCCGTCTGACTTCCATATAAGACATGTGGAATTCACTATATCACGCAACTGCAAATTGATTGGCAGAAAATCTTAAGCCGATTCGATACAAAATAGCACCTCACAGCTTACGGGACATATTTTAATTCATCGATTCCATAAGAAATATAAGTCACAAGGGGAAAAGCTGTTTTCCTCAGACGCCGTGTGTCTGTTCATTAGTATTCCCCTCGGCGTTAGGGAAAGCACCACACAGATAGCATTAGTTTGCTCCGTTTTCCTCGTACAGGTGGTGAATACTCCTGTGGCCGCCTCTAACTGGTACCCAACTCTCACCTGTGGCTCATTGAAGTTGGGTTCTTCCCAGCGGCCACACCCCGGGCAACCGTCACGACCGGCGGGCTAAACCAGGTGAGGGTCTCCGGTGTTGTGTGTGCCTCCACACTCGGTATGTCTGACTCCCGAACTTCCCACCTCTTCAGGGAGACCAGTTCGCCAACATCATCAGCGCCTACGCTCCCCCAATGACGAGCTCTAACGCGGCGAAGCACAAATTCTAAGAGGACCTGCACGCCCTGCTGGCGTCTGTGTCGAAGGTGGACAAGTTAATTGTCCTTGGTGACTTCAACGCCCGCGTCGGGACTGACCACGCTGCCTGGCAGGGAGTGCTGAATCTCCACGGTCTCGGTAGCTGTAACGATAACGGCCTCCTTTTTCTGCAAACGTATGCGGAATACTGGCTGCTGCTGACCAACACCTTCTTCCGCCTTCCGACGCGGGAAAAGGCCACGTGGATGCACCCTCGGTCGTGGCGCTGGCAGCTGCTGGACTATATATCATCCGGACGCGAGATCGACGGGATGTGTTGGTAACCAAGGCGATCCGCGATGCCAATGGTTGGACAGATCACCGCCTTGTCATCTCCCAGATGAGGCCTCCGTGTGGAATCACCACGGTTTTCACCTAAACACCAAAGTGAAAATGTGCAAGGCCGTCATCTTGACAACACTCCCTACGGAGTGGAGACCTAGACCGTCTACTCGAACAAAGCCAGGAAGCTGAACCACTTTCATCTCAGCTGCCTCTGCAGAATACTGAAGCTGAGATGGCAAGACAAGATACCGGATACGGAAGTCCTGGAGCAGACCGGAATCCTCAGCATCCACGCCATGCTGAGGCAAGTGCAACTGCGATGGAGCGGCCACCCGGTAAGAATGGCCGACGAACGACTACCCCAACGGCTTTTCTAGGGAGATGTCGCTTGAGGTGCTCGCCGACAGGGAGGTCCAAAATGACGTTACAAGGACACTTTGAAGAAATCGCTGAAGCAACTACAAATCAACCCGGTGACCTGGGAGGACATCGTCCAGGATAGACCGCCACGGAGAAATTCCGTGAAGACTGGTTCAGCAATCTATGAGGAACACCAGATCACCGCCACCTAGGCCAAAAGTGTGGCAGGAAAGTCACCAGCGCACCGGACCAACACCGTCGATGCACCGGCCATGCCATCATGCCCGCGCTGTCAACGCATCTTCCGCGCGAAAATTGGCCTGTTTGGACATCTTCGGACGCATTGCACCAACAATCCGACAATTCCAACTTCTACGTCAAATTCTGCAGACCTTCCTTAAGACACCTCCACCCTCACTCCTGGCATCAGTTCCATTACTCCCACCATCATAGAGACCACATCCCAATACTCATCGCCTGTTACCACCACCACCGCAACCACCTTCACCTCCGCCGTCACCACAACCACCACCACCATCAGCGATGGGGACTCTCTCCGAAACTGTCCTCAATGCGACCGCATAGTCACCTCACCCATCGGCCTGGTCGGTCACTTAAGAATCCATCGTACAGAGACTGGTAAACTAGTGCCTGGAGAATCAACACACAGCAGAGATCGCCGCCTCCACTGCCCTCACTGTCCCCGCGAATTCACTCATCCCATGGGCCTATTCAGTTACATGCACATCCATGACAGTGGAATTCACCACAATGCCGACAACACCGATACCCCATGCACACCCTCCGCTCCTGACATTCTTACCGTCACTGCCACCTACACTACCATAAATGAAATCCCCCAGCCTCTCCCGATTTCTCCGGCCAAGTCGGTCACCTTTGAATCCATAGCACGGAGGCTGGGGGCCTGGGGCTCCGACATGCAGTCACCGCATCCGAATCAACTGCCCGCACTGCACACGCACATTCACACACCGCATGGGCCTATTAGGACAAATGCACCTCCATGAAAACCTGTGGTAGACCAATGTCGGTTATACTACAAGATCAGCAGCCTCTGCACCTCACATGATCACACGCAAGAACACAAAAAATGCTCTCAGTCTGCCTAGCTGAATAAGAGGCAAGTATGAGCCTCGGCTCTTTCTCCATGTGACTCCTCTGTTGCATTTGTGATCTGAACTTGAGAATAGCACGGGCGATAAGCGCCGTGGGTTGGAAAGTTTTCAACTGACAATTACATTCAGACCTCACAGTAAGTCCAATGTGTGTTGTGTGGAGTGGCTGACTGGTGGTCTGAGAGTCAGGCTGCGATAGTTCCTTCCTAACGTAGCCTCTGGCTATCGCACACATGTGAGATGTGAGCCGTTCGACCCCTTGTTGTGTGAATTCCCAGAGCTTGTGTTTAGGGGGACAAGTCATGTACGTAGTACGCGTAGATGTGGTCACCAACAGCTGCGCTCACTGCCGCATCAGACAACTGACCAGCTTGGAAAGTGGTCTTACGGTGCAGGTGGGAGGAGAGTGAGACAACAGCTCAGCGCATTTACCTCACTATAAACAATCTGACACTTGAAATTATCATGGTGCGCTAAAAGCCGTGGCTTGGAAGGTTGCCAACTGGCGGGATAACTCGGACCGCGTGGTCAGCCCAGTGTGTGGTTTGTGTGGATTGGCTGGCTGGCGGTCTGAGAGTCAGGCTGCAATGGCTTCTTTTAAACATGGCCTTTATGGCCCTCCTCCATGGGATCCGAGCCAGGTGTGGTGGTACGCCCAGGGGAAGCCCTCTGCCGCACCAGCCACCTCTGTCTTCTCCCACCTCTGGTATTCTTGACTCTGTCATGACACCGGGCTCAGGTGGAGGAGGAAGAGGGAGTGCGATAGCTGCAGCGCAAGGCTACTATCACTTAAATCTAATCAACGTGTAAGTCACCGGCTCTGCGCACAAACCGACAACAACTTTGCGTACCCAGCTTGTCCACCCTTAGGATAGGGTCAACTATTTGTACAAGCAAGACGTCATCTACAATATCTCGTGTGATGCATGGGGCGCTGTGTATTGTGGTCAGTCAGGAAAATCCACCTATACACGCATCTATGAGCATCAGTTGACAGTAAATAGGCGGGATCTTCTGTCCAAAGTAGCTATACATACCCTAAACTCTGGGCACATACTTGCTTGGGCTAAAACTAGGATTGGCACTGCCTGTCCCTTCAAGAAAGGTCGAGAGTTCCTCGAGACGATGCATTCAGATGATTCTTGCATCAACAGGCATATCGAGTTGGATTCAGCGTACAGAAATCTCAAGGAGAAGTGGAAGAGTCGAGAACCAACCAGGACAGGCTAATACACAAGACGGCCGTTCAATGGCGCAAATGTCACGCCACTATCGATTTTTTCGGGCATGCGTCTGACGACAACCCGGAGAACCGGTGTTGAAAATTTACGCAATAAAGCTCCTTTTCCCATATAACGTATCCAACTTCATGTTTATATCTTGGGATGCCTATTTTCCAATACTTACATATTAATTACGACCGCAATGCCTTGCTCCTAGCCATAAGGTGGAAGAAAAGTGCAATTCGCGAAAGTCTAACACGCAAACAGCTAGCATTTCTACACAGAAGTATGTACACGTGAAACCTGCTGCTAAGTCTACCCTGGGATACTAAAGTGCGACCCATTACGGGTGATGCATGCTTGGTGCATTCATAAATGGTACTCTTTACCGACTCCAAAAAATCGAGGTTTCTAAGGCGAGGCACATGGAGATTTTCCGAGAACAGCTTCCTTCACAATTATATAAATCGCTAAACGACACGATTGCACGTGTTTCAGAACGTGAAAGACAGAAGAAAAGGGAGTGTTTTAGGCAGAAAATGTTTGAAATTTCATTACAAACCGACACAAACCAGAAGTGTTCAAAGAAGGTCGTAAATCTGTCATCGAGAATCCTCACGACAACGGAAGAGAACGTGCTTTCCAAAGGGCTGAAATACAAGTCTTAAAAGACCGGAAACATTTTAGTACTATCACATGAAGAGGGGAAAGCGTTAAAGGGTCTAAAACTGACAAGGGTATATCACTCTCCCCGCTGACAAAGGAGGCACGATTGTGGTTTTTAACAAAACGGACTACAATGAGAAAATGCTGTCATTGTTAGAAGATGGATCCACATACGAACCCCTCTCTGCGGACCCTACGAAGACACAGAATTCATCTATTGAAACGTCTGTTGAAACGTCTTACAGGGAAGAAGCAACTGTCAGGTGATATTGCTAAATTCCTGAGGAAAACTAAACCAAACATCACGAATATTTATGGACTACTTAAAGTTCACAAAACTGAAGTTCCTCTGCGACCGATAGTCTCATTAATCGGTGCGCCCAACTACAACATTTCCAAGTGATTAATCTACAAGCTTCATCCTCTTAAGAAGAATTGTGAAACCTCAATTGAGTTGCTAAAGAAATTAAAAGGAACCACAAGCTCCACAGATATAATAATGGTCCCGTGTGATGTCGTCACCCTCTTCACGTTCATACAGTTAGACCTAGCAAAACAATCTACAGAGGAACTCCTGTTATCCCACGATACGGACGTTCCAGCAGCGGCCGTACTCGAACTCATGGACCTATGTTTGGCGTCACCCATCTCTGGTTTTCTCGCCGAAATCACAATGCAGAAACTCAAAGTCACGGCTCTTCCGTTAGTTAATCCTAAATTGGGGTTGCGTTATGTAGACGACAAATTCATTGTCGTTAAAAAGTACCGACTGGAAATGCTCCATAACACCATCAACTCCCCAGTTCCGGGAATTCAATTCGAACTCGAAAAAGAGGTTGACAATAAACTCTCATTGCTGGATGGGTTTCCGCTCAACGGTATAGTGTTCTCACGCTGCTGAGTTTGTGCGAGAGGGTGGTTATGTTATTCTTCCCCGACATCGAGTTCACGATGGAGGAAGAAAACGACTGTCCGTTGCCGTTTCTCGACGTGCCGATATGCAGAACGGGCGATGGAGAACTCCAAACGACCATTTACAGGATGGCAACGAATACGTCGCGCCTTCTGAATTATCTTAGCAACCACCCGTTCTCGCACAAACGCAGCTGCGTGAGAGCACTGCACCGTCGAGCAGAAACCCATTGCACTGACCCTGTCGACAAGAAGGCTGATGTCCAGTTTCTGCGGAAACTCTTAACGGTCAATGGTTATCCTGAGAGATTTCTTTGAGTTATGCAGGTGAGAAGCCACGACAATAAATCCGAAAGGGCAGCCAAATCCAAAGTGCTGGTGAACAGTACCTTACATAGCTGGCGTATCCGAATAATTCGCTAGTCTAGTGAGCGAATTTGGGATAAGCGTTGCTCACAGACCGGAAGTGACAATCCACCGGCAACTCATGCAACCTAAATACCCAATCATCCTTAACCAAAAATCCGTAGTCATTTACCGGGTAGACTGCCATTGTGATCGAGCCAATTATGTTTGCGAAACCGGCAAACGAGTTTGCATGAGAATGCACGAGCACGAGTTGTCTCAAAGTTGCCATGCATACACTAGAAACTGGGCGTAAATTGCATGGGAAAAAACGCACATTGATGGCTTCTGCCCATCGAAGAGAGACCGGGAATTCTTAGAGGCTATTCATACTGATGATTCGTGCATTAATCGGCACATCGAATTGGATGCCATGTACAACTATCTCAAGGAAAAAGTGGAAAAGGCGGTAGCCAATCCGAATGAGGTGTCCAGCCACAATGACAGCTACTGGCAGGACTGATTCAGCAATATCGATTTTCCAGCACATTGTAAATGACAACTGTTTTTTGCATCGCTTATCACAAGTCTGACGACGACCTGGGGAACCAACATTGAAAATTTACATAATAAAAGTTAGTTATTGTTTCCCAAATAACATCTTTACATCGATACATCTTTACATCCATATATATATATATATATATATATATATATATATATATATATATATATATATATATATATATATATATATATATATATATATATATATATATATATATATGGAATGGAACCGACAAAGACAAGGGAAACCGGAATGGCCATTTCTGGCTTATTAGCCGTCATCAGCCAGTCATACCCAATCCCAAGTGTGGCACACCTGGGATTTGAACCCGCGACCTTTGGTATTTGATTCGAACGCTCTACCATTTGAGCCACGGGCTCGTTGATTGTCGTTTGTGATCGGGAATATGATGATAGTGTGGGGCTCACCGATCTGCTTAAGGAACATGCATGTTCCGTTGTGCCCCTGGAGCTCAGACTAGAGCCCTCGAATCCCAGGTGTGCCACACTTGGGATTGGGTATGACTGGCTGATGACGGCTAATTAGCCAGAAATGGCCATTCCGGTCTCCCTTGTCTTTGTCGGTTCCATTCCATCATATGCTACACGTCGCTATGCGACCGCCTGCGAGGGCTCTAGTCTGAGCTCCAGGGCACAACGGAACATGCATGTTCCTTAAGCAGATCGGTGAGCCCCACACTATCATCATATTCCCGATCACAACCGACAAAACAACGAGCCCGTGGCTCAAATGGTAGAGCGTTCGACTCAAATACCAAAGGTCGCGGGTTCGAATCCCAGGTGTGCCACACTTGGGATTGGGTATGACTGGCTGATGACGGCTAATAAGCCAGAAATGGCCATTCCGGTCTCCCTTGTCTTTGTCGGTTCGATTCCATCATATGCTACACGTCGCTATGCGACCGCCTGCGAGGGCTCTAGTCTGAGCTCCAGGGCACAACGGAACATGCATGTTCCTTAAGCAGATCGGTGAGCCCCACACTATCATATATATGTATATATATATATATATATATATATATATCACTACAGTATATCAGTCCATGTTTTCGACTAAATGTTTGGCAATCAAGAAACATTTTATGAATCTGATATGACTGCTTCGTCTGTTTCTGCAACAACCCTTCCAGCTCACATGAAGTTTTTCGGTGTTTCTTTGTCTGAAACGAAAACAGCTGTAGTATTATTTTCGCCATATAACACAGCCTGCATGCTAATAACTGCATTCTGTTCCACGAAGATAGAGAAGTATGTAGTGAAGAAGTGTACTAATCAAGCGTTTTTTCCGTGTACCTTTTGTCTCAAAACGACTGGCCTAAAAACAGCCGAAAAGACACCGTTTCTTTGCCCGTTTAGGGTCTACATTCCAGCTCCTATAGAATTGTGTCTCTGGACGACGTCACGTGAGACAAGAATTTAAAAACCTCTACTTTATTGATAAAAAATTAGCCGTCGCGAAATAACTTCAAGTGTTTCTTAAATTTTGCGCTTTTAAGTCAGGATAGCTCAATCTCTGTCTGTTTATCTAATGAGTGTGTTTAAATTCTTCTGTGGATTCAACCTACTCACATTTAGGAGTGAGAGAGTAGAAAGATCAAAATATTTTCAAAAGACAATTAATAGAACACATGAGTTGCTTACAGTAGGAATGCTTAACTGAGCAATCGGCATTCCTGGTCGCAGGAAAGTGCATAGCAGCTTTCGAGTGAACTAAGGGCCGCAGGTCATTGTTTTTTGCCTAAGTCGAAGGGACAACTTGAAAACTTAACGACTGGTCGGTTCGTGCCACCAAGGGTAGTTAGCTTTGAAAACGCAAAATTCTGACTGACGACATTTTGGCATCCTTTCTATGGTTAAGAACAGTCTTTCTTCCAGATACCAGTACTTTGTCAAATGTTTCCTCAAGATCCATCATGGCAATTTTATCGCACATCCGAAACACAAATACAGGCCCATTATATGATGCTGGGCTATTTTGCAACCTTAATTCCCTACGCAAATCATGCACAAAAACGTTCAAAGGCGAGCAGGTGCGATCAAGTCCTCATGCTCACATGGGGTGGATTATATTACCTAGCTGCTCTCTGCTGCTCATTTGTAACTTGACTATCCCCATAGAGGTTTTGAGCATCCGTATCACATTGCGGTTTCGCATGTCCAAAGCACAAGGATTTATGGGCTGCTCACGGCTTCTTTCTATATTGCTCATTCTATCCTTTGTGCACCTTAATACTCAAGTGAAATTTATGTAAGTTTGACGTTTACTGAGCCGTCAAGTATGAAATTAAGGTTTATGTTTTGTAAATACAAGGAATAGTTTTATTAATAAAAGTATGCACCCATATTGTCAACAGACTTTTGCCACTTCCATGGTAGCTTGGTCAGTCTGGTGTTGTAAAAATCGGGTAACCGAGAGTCACTCAAATCTCTGAAGGTCCGTTTTACAATATTTTCAGAAGGAAATTTTTATCCTGTCAAAAATTCATCCGAATTCCGCAGGAAGTGATAATTAGTGGGAGCAAGATCTTGTGAGTATGGTGGATGATGGAGAACTTATAACTCCAACTCCTGTAGTTTGGCCACTGTCAGTTGTGTGGTGTTCGGTCTAACCTTTTCGTGCAGTAGAACAGGAGTCGATCGGTTGACCAGTATAGGCTGTGTTTCTGCAAATGCTTTGGATAATTTGGTCCAACTGGATGCAGAATACTTCTGCTGGGTTCAATGGATCACCTTTAATGAAGTCATAATAGATAACATCTGCGTGAGACCGCCAAATGCTCACCGTCAACTTATTTCGATGAATATTCCACTTTGGGCTGTGTTTTATTGAGTTGTCCTTGTAAAACTACTGGGATGAACGTTTACCGTTATTGTAGTGGATCCATTTCTACGCACACATTGCAATGCGATTAAAAAAATGAATCCCTTTGTGTGACGAGAAAGCACCATCATGTAAGCTTTCAGATGTCGGTGTTTCTGCTTTCCATTCAGTTCATGGGAAACCAACCTATTCAAATGTTTCACTTTACCGACTTCACCTAGGTGAGTTAGTGTTGCACGCTTGCCAACACTAATTATCAACACTAATTTCTGTGGATGAGGTGGATCTGACGCGGTGTTTACTTTCACTTATCCACCCTTTGATTCTGGCCGACAGCGTGGCTCATTCGTGAATTCAACGTCACCAGAACAAAATTTCGCCTAGCAATTTGATTATGTCTGCTGTGTATTAATAGTAGACCAAAATACACCATTCGTGTTCTGAGGTGTCGGCGATGCTGGAGTTCCACGTAAGAACTCGTATTTCATAATTGTAAGAATTTCCGACTTTGCCATTTTTCAACAAGCATAATAAAGACAGACTTTTAATACTTTTAAAGCAAAAAATGATTTAGAAAGAGAAACTATGTATGGAAGCTTTCCCAAATATGATATTAATGGGAAATAAGAAGCTTGATGACGCAATACTACTTTTCACAGCATGTATAAACCGAATTACACTCAAGTTGCCACTGCGAGCTAGGGGAAGTGGTAATCCTTACCACTTGTGCCAGACTAAATCGCAATTCATGTTGCTATGTGTGGCAGTATAGTTAAGTTATCAGCCATTCGTTTAAATAGTGTTATCTTCGCTTCTGCATTTTCTAACGGCAAGAAACGAACATGATTTACATCGAACATATATTTTCCTTGAAAATTATTGGCAGTTCTGGGTCGCCCTTAGAGTGCATGCAAACCATGCAAGTAGAAAACTTACCGATAATTTGTTTCCGACCCAATGGTTGCAGTTTGTGCAGTCGCTCATATGCAAGAAAAGGCTTAACCGGACAAACAGAAAGGATCTTAATGAACCACCCTCTGCTAAATGGATGTGGTGGACGAGGAATGTGGAATGTGGGGCGTGGGATCACAAGATTTCGCCCGTAATGCTGGATAAACGCACTTAAAAAAGGCAGACGAGGACACGTTTCCCGTCTTGGAGTTAGGAATGTTAAGTATAAACGAAGACCTTTAAATTCTGCTATTAAATGAGTCTGGGAGCCGTTCCCGCCTCCCAACATTATGTCTCGGCGTCAGGTTCATGTCACCTATGCAGGCACTGCCTATCGGCTAGAAAGTTTTAACAAGTTACAGAGCGAATAACGAGTCTTAATTCATAATTCTTAATTGTTCACCTAGAAGCTGCGTTGTAAGACGCCAAAAAGCGTTGAAAGAACTTTTTTCGCAAATACAAGTCCAGCGGTCTTACCGCATACCATTTTCGTTCGTCCAGAAAGGAGAAATGAATTAAAAAATTATTTCGCCCTGAGTGTATAGTACCTTGTAGCAATTTTGAAATCTCGTTAGACCTGTTTTATCATTGACCATCACATTTACCTACGTTTTTGAATTTCGTCATTTATAAAAAAGCATTAGATGGCTGCCAAAAGATTTTGGACAACTGGCACACATAAACATTAAGTGTGATGGGCTTGAACCGCTTGGAGTTGTTGCTCGTTATCCATTAGCTTTAGTTCCAAAATTTCCCTAGGCCAAACAATTTAGGCACACAATTTAGCACGCTTCTTATTTGCCTTTGTCTTACAGCAATTGGATTTTATCGCATCTCGTACACCTACACCAACCAACTTCCCTTTGCACCAGGTCCACCTACAGATCCGTTCAAGACTTCTTCCTTCCATGTACTGATTTTTTCTGAATGCCTTAGGTTGTTTTCTTACTGGATCGCTAGTTGAATAAATATGGAATGACCGTTACTCGGTGCACAAGAATTCAGTCAATGCTGAATATTTTCCTTTTTTACCTTGTTCGAGCTTAACTTGGCTATATGTTGTAATTGAACCTGTGGAGGCACAAGCCTCTTTTTAGTCTGCCAGTTAGGCAATCCAATACATGTTAGATCCAAGCCACTGTCCGTCTGCGTGAAATCCTGGTATGTTGTTTGTGGGGAAAGGTCGTGTGTGGCACGCGTAGATAATCTCCTACAGTTCTGTCAGTCACTAGCGCCCGCTGCCCTAATCAGATGACTGACCAACTTGTATACAGGACTGGTGTCTAGGGGAGGAGAATGAGGTGGACTCTGGTGACTCCGTCTGCACAACACGCAGCACATAGTCCTCACTATAGGCAGTGGCTTTGAAAGCTACCAACGGACGAGGTCCCTAACAGATGCAAATTCAAACGAAAACGCTTGTAGCGCAAAGTCGCACATGGTGCATCCCACCGTGCAAGTTATATTGTCTTAGAGAAACGACCGTTCTTTAAAAGAAGGCATACTTTGGTTTACAAAGTACCATTTATTAGCTAAGAACTAATTTATTTTATCGAAAATCATCAAATTGAAAAAAACGCCTTTAAGACAGGTCAATTATTTAATGACGAATGTAACGGAAAGCAGAGAAGAAAAATATGATACAAAGACAACATTAGAAAAAAATAATAAGAATACAACATACTAGTATTTTGTTGCTTTTCTTTAGTGTGTAATTCTGCTATAATGCGGAAGACATAGAGACTACTTAGTTGTCAGTGGTTGTTTGGTCAATAAAATAATTAAACCATAACTCCATCTTTTTTCGATAGAAAGTTGTTTACTTGCCTTGTCCCAGTTGCTTTTGATTACATCAAACAGATTTTCGATAGGATATAGGTCAGAACTGTTGGCAGAAATAAAAATTCATCGGAGGCCGTAGGCGATGAAACTGGCTATCGTCTAAAAAAAGATTATATGCGTATGCTAACTTAGAATCGTACCTCCTTTGATCGGTGAACAGGAGCATTATCTTGGTTCAGGTATCGGTTCGGTATCGGTAGTGTTCGGTTCGGTATCGGTGTGTTCGGTTCGGTATCGGTGTGTTCGGTTCGGTATCGGTGTGTTCGGTTCGGTATCGGTGTGTTCACCGGTTCGGTATCGGCGAATGCTATTATAACCGAAGGCATCCCTTACGAGGTCGATGAACACCTTGCTATTTTTGATCTCTTTTGTCAACCGCGAGACCAGTCGATCTTCGAATTTGATGGACATTCAAACCATCAGTGGTCGACAGTTCTTGAAAGTTGCCGTCAATGTAGCGTGTTCTCGGAGAAGTTCATTCCACATATGAATACCTGGGCCGACTTTTGAGGCTTATCTAAAAATAAGGCATAATCATAAAAGTAATTTATTTTCCAAAGGGAAAGTCTGCTATTACCATGTTCCTGAGCAGATGTAAAACGCTCTCTGATTAGGTTCCCAATTAATAAAAGCTTTATCATAAAACCGAATTCTTTCATCTTTGTTCTATTTTTTGCAGCTAGAACATTTAAAGTACTCCTTCTGAATAGTTATAAGGGGCATAAAATTGTCTTTCTAGAGGACGGTGAATAAAATCGTCATCCTATTTGAGTATGAACCGCTTTGGTCAGCTCCCAATGTCCTATACGCCCGAAATCAACGTCGGACAGGATATGTTTTGACATTGTAATGAGACGGCGTGACAGTGACAGCATGTCACGGCTTTTGGCAATATATATTCGTTAACCGTCCCAGTTCTCAGTGTGGAAATAGAAAATACAGTCAGACAGGGGTATTTCTGCTTCTGTTGCAAAATCGTCGGAAATTTGCAGAAAAATAATTTTTAAAACTGAGATCATTCCCCATTGTGCAAACAAATACGATTCCTTACACCTGACTTTACCAGGTTTTCGTTGACTTATGATCAGATTTTCCGGTTCCAGAAGAAATTTATTTGAAAACTTTCATGCTTATATAAGTGCTCTTTTATAGCACAATGTAAAAACCATAGGTTTCTTCCTGTGCTGGTTAATATTATAAAAATGTCTTGGATATCCAGAAGCCTCCGTTTTCGACCAAATATTGCCTATTTTACTTCCATATAGAAGATTGGACATGTCGTTTTCTTTAGAAAAAGTCCTTCTGAACCTCAAATCCAGTCTAAAAATCAAAAAACAAGACCAAATGTGCATTGATCCACTCATTCATATTTGATCATGACTTTGCATGATTTAGGTCATATACTGTAACGAGGTCACTCACTCAGCACGAAGATTCAGGTTTCAATGGGTCCTTCTTATTATGCCCCCCAACTTATTTTGGATCCGATCCTCCCCGATGTTGTTTAGCTGAAATCCTTGGCAATCATGAGTGTACCTGACGTGTGTAGCACGCGTAGACGGGTTGTTTAGATTTTTCAGGCACTGTGCCTGGTCCTGTCTTTGGTCTTCTTGACATTCATAACGCCAGACTCAGTTGGGGGAGGAGAAGAGACTGTGCAAGTCTACTATTGCCTTGAACTACCTCGCGCACAAATTACCAGCAACGCTTCGCACCTGCTGTGGGAAATACTGTGGATATTGATGGTTAAGCTATCAACTAAACCTGTGAGTGTTCACGTCGTTTTTTAAATCTGCGCCTGAGCCAGATAATGAATAGAGATAGACCTACTGAGATCATTCTTGCGTACATTCTAACGAATGACAATTTTATTTTTATACGTAGACTTTTCCAGCAGCCGGCGTAGCAAATTCTGGTTTTATCCAAATTGCCCAACGATTCTTTTGGTCCTACTATACGAAAAGTGCTGTAACAGTAGTAGTTCTGTTAAGTGAACAATGTTCAAGTCCGCTCGGAAAGCATGAGCTCAGATTTACCATCACAGGATTCCTCAAAATTTACTTTTAAGGGAAATTGTTTTCTACATTTTCTACATTTTTCCACAGTTTTCTACATTTTCTACATTTTACCCATTTTGATTGCTCATTTTCTATTAACCTTCCTGTAATACAATAATTCGTTTGTGATATGTTGCAGCTGGAGTTGAGTTCAGGTAATTATAAAGTTCGACTGTTTCATTGTTAACTCTAGCGTACCATTTGCGTAAAAATACCGAGGATTTTTTTATCACTCTTTGGAATCGACAAACGCACCAGTTTTTACTTTGTGAAGTTAAAACCCTACGGTATTAATTTCCGATAATTCAAAAAAAATAAGATAACAATGCATAACTTCAGTTCATGTTATAACAAGTGGAAATGGGTGGAACATTAATAATGGCTAACTAACGAATTGCTCGTAAGAGCAAAGAGAAAAATAAAAATGTCGATCTTAAAGTTAGATGATAACCTTAAAGAGTACATGGAAATGCAAAAAATAAAATAATTTTCAGAACTACTCGTAATTAAGCACAACGTGCACTCCCTCACCTAGCTGAAATGTTAGTCAACGGCTGTGGGGTGATTTGTTCTGAGCCAGTGAGGGAATTATGTTGAATTGCTTGAACTTTGAAAAACACTTTTAGGGCCTTTGTGAGACGATAGGATAAGACAGTGAACGCCTTACGAACCAATTGGCATTAGGGTTTATGCGCACTCAGGAGGTGTAATTTATTTTGATAATCCATACGGACCTTCCTGCTGAATCTTTTATAATTTCCTAACTACGCCAGCGTTTACTGACTATAAAGTCGTCTTTTGAAATATTCACAAAATATTGCTGTATACGTTGTCTTTTGTAGACTAGTAAATCAGACGATACATGTGCCTGACAACCGTTCATAACTTACACACAGTAATGATTTATGTTTTTAAAATTTTCGAGAAGTGTCTTCTATTATATCCCGTGCCATTTTCATTGTAGCTGAAAATCAGAAAATACACGCCTTGCCTCCTATGAGGAAGAACTTCAGTTGGCACATATTACGCACTGTAATCCCTGAATACCTGGTTATGCCTTCTTGCATAGATCTTTACTGGCGATATTATTTGCTTCAAGTTGCGTCAACGATATTACAAGACTGCAGCCTTTTTGGTTCCTATTCTATTGTTTATTAGTCTTCAATCGAAAGCCATTTCATTATTCATGCAAGACCTCTTACATTCTCAATAAGAGAATTATGGCATTTAATTTTTGATGGTTCCCTTTAAAGTTTATTATTACAAAAGAAAGACTTGTTTTGTTAAAAAATGTTTGCAATTTATGCATTCCTTGAAGCACGTGCTTTTCAACCATATCGTCTATACATTTCTTGGCATACGTGTTGTCTGGGGCACTGGTGTCATGTTTTCCCTCTATCACGGAAGGGTATCCTGCGAGTTACAAAGTAATGTGTTTCCGGAAAAAACTCTTATCCCTCTAGGCTGCATGAAGAGAAACTTCAATATCAAAACATGTGTCTGAAAATGATCTTACATTAATAATTTTGTATGTCCGAAGTGGTTTTGCCCCTAAATGTTACTTTCCAAAAAGCCTAAATCTTCTACACATTCTTAAAACAATTGAATTGTATGGTGAGTTTCCGTAAATGAGTAAACGAAAAGATGGAAGATATCCAAGTGGCGACTTTTGGATAAAAATTTCCAAAAAATATCGTTGCTCCGAACTTGATGTGTCATCGTACACAAGATGTTCCGTACCTCAAGACGGTACTGCCGCATTTTTTAAATGCACTTCACGCCTTATAGCAAACATGCGTGCGTTTTGAGTATTGGGAATTTCGGGAAATAAAAAATAAGGAAACAATTGATATTTAAGGAGGCTTACTTGCAGCCGTATATTGCATCAAGCCAATGTCTGTCATCTGTTAAGTAACTTGGGTCGCCGACTGCAGAGTTCAGCTTTTTAAACTCTGTTTTAAATAAAGGCGATTAAAGCTAATGAAAAAGGCGCTATTTCGGCTTTCCCTACTTCTTGCTCGATTGCCGATGACCATTTTTGAACCTTCGTATAGCTCCTTGTGCATACAACGTGCCTGCTTTTCGATGGCACTCATTATATGTTTATGGCTTGCGTCTATCAACCGACATACAGTCGACGCGCCCGCCTTCACTGCCCTCACTGCTCCCGCACATTTACACACCGCATGGGCCTATTAGGACACATGCGCCTCCACGACAACCTCCGGTAAACCACCGGAGACTAAGCTACATCAGCGCAAACTACCTACACCAATACATCGACAACACCCTCACAATCACCATTTACCAGAGTATATCACGGTGTCCTAGAAACCGTGGCTGGAAGTCTGCCAATCTGACGCTCCCGCCAGACTACGCCGTCGGCTCAGTGTATGTGTTGTGTGTGTCAAGTGGCTGACCAGTGGACGGGGAGTCAGACTGCGATGGCTGCTCCATATCTCCAGAGTTTGTGAATCCTGGTGTGTGCGTTATGGGTGCCATGTCGTGCTGTGGCGAGCGAAGACGGGTACGCCGATCCGTCAGCCAATGCGCCCACTCCCACATCAGGCAACTGACCGGCTCGGACAGTAGTCTAACTGTGGGAGTTAGGGAGAGAGTGAGGTCAACAGCTCAGTGCATGTTCCTCACAATAAACAAACTGACGCGCTTAAAACTATCACGGTGCGCTAAAAGCCATGGCTTGGAAGGTTGCCAACTGACGGGATAACTCGGACCGCGTGGTCAGCCCAATATGTGTTTTGTGTGGAGTGGCTGACTGGCGGACTGAGAGTCAGGTTGCAATGGCTCCTTCTTAATGTGGCCTTTATGGCACTCCCACTCCGTGGGATCCGAGCCAGGTGTTGTGGCACGCCTAGGGGCAGCTCCGGCCGCGCCAACCACCTGCGACCTCTCTCATCTCCGGTCTTATTGCCTGTGTCGGGAGACCGGGCTCAGGTGGGGAGGAGAAGAGTGTGCGGTAACGTTAACCGCCGCGGTTGGAAGGTTGCCAATTGACAATTACACTCAGACCTCGCAGTAAGTCCAATGTGTGTAGTGTGGAGTGGCTAACTGGTGGTCTGAGAGTCAGGCTGCGATGGCTCCTTCTTAACGTGACCTCCGGCTATCTCACATGTGATATGTAAGCCGTTCAAACCCCTGTTGTGTGAAATCCTGGTGCTTGTGTTTGGGGGGCCAGGTCGTGTACGTAGTACACGTAGACGTGGTCACCAGCAGCTGTGCCCGCTTCCGCATCAGACAACTGACCGGCTCGGACAGTGGTCTGATTGTGGAGGTGGGCGAGAGAATGAGGTCGAGTGCTCAGCGTATTTTCCTCACCATAAGAATTCGGACGCGCTTGAAACTATCACCGTGCGCTAAAAGCCGTGGCTTGGAAGGTTGCCAACTGAAAGGATAACTCGGCCCGCGTGGTCAGCCCAATATGTGTTTTGTGTGGAGTGGCTGACTGGCGGACTGAGAGCCAGGTTGCAATGGCTCCTTCATAATGTGGCCTTTATGGCACTCCCACTCCGTGGGATCCGAGCCAGGTGTTGTGGCACGCCTAGGGGCAGCTCCGGCCGCGCCAACCACCTGTGACCTCTCTCATCTCCGGTCTTCTTGCCTGTGTCGTGAGACCGGGCTCAGGTGGGGGAGGAGAAGAGTGTGCGGTAACGTTAACTGCCGCGGTTGGAAGGTTGCCAGTTGACAATTACACTCAGACCTCGCAGTTAGTCCAATGTGTGTAGTGTGGAGTGGCTAACTGGTGGTCTGAGAGTCAGGCTGCGATGGCTCCTTCTTAACGTGACCTCCGGCTATCTCACACATGTGAGATGTAAGCCGTTCAACCCCCTGTTGTGTGAATTCCTGGTGCTTGTGTTTGGGGGGGCCAGGTCGTGTACGTAGTACACGTAGACGAGGTCACCAGCAGCTGTGCCCGCTTCCGCATCAGACAACTGACAAGCTCGGACAGTGGTCTGATTGTGGGGGTGGGCGAGAGAGTGAGGTCGAGATCTCAGCGTATTTACCTCAACATAAACAATCTGACGCGCTTGAAAATTATCACGGTGCGCTAAAAGCCATGTCTTGGAAAGTTGCCAACTGACGGGATAACTCTGACCGCGTGGTCAGCCCAATATGTGTTTTGTGTGGAGTGGCTGACTGGCGGACTGAGAGCCAGGTTGCAATGGCTCCTTCATAATGTGGCTTTTATGGCACTCCCACTCCGTGGGATCCGAGCCAGGTGTTGTGGCACGCCTAGGGGCAGCTCCGGCCGCGCCAACCACCTGCGACCTCTCTCATCTCCGGTCTTCTTGCCTGTGTCGTGAGACCGGGCTCAGGTGGGGGAGGTGAAGAGTGTGCGGTAACGTTAACCGCCGCGGTTGGAAGGTTGCCAATTGTCAATTACACTCAGACCTCGCAGTTAGTTCAATGTGTGGAGTGTGGAGTGGCTAACTGGTGGTCTGAGAGTCAGGCTGCGATGGCTCCTTCTTAACGTGACCTCCGGCTATCTCACACATGTGAGATGTAAGCCGTTCAACCCCCTGTTGTGTGAAATCCTGGTGCTTGTGTTTGGGGGGCCCAGGTCGTGTACGTAGTACACGTAGACGTGGTCACCAGCAGCTGTACCCGCTTCCGCATCAGACAACTGACAAGCTCGGACAGTGGTCTGAATGTGGAGGTGGGCGAGAGAGTGAGGTCGAGTGTTCAGGGTATTTTCCTCACTATAAACAATCTGACGCGCTTGAAATTATCACGGTGCGCTAAAAGCCATGGCTTGGAAGGTTGCCAATTGACGGGATAACTCGGACCACGTGGTCAGCCCAATATGTGTTTTGTGTGGAGTGGCTGACTGATGGTCTGAGAGTCAGGCTGCGATGGCTCCTTCTTAACGTAAGCTCCGGTTATCTCACACATGTGAGATGTAAGCCGTTCAACCCCCTGTTGTGTGAAATCCTGATGCTTGTGTTTAGGGGGCCAGGTCGTGTACGTAGTACACGTAGACGAGGTCACCAGCAGCTGTGCCCGCTTCCGCATCAGACAACCGACCGGCTTGGGCAGTGGTCTGATTGTGGGGGTGGGCGAGAGAGTGAGGTCCAGATCTCAGCGTATTTACCTCAACATAAACAATCTGACGCGCTTGAAATTATCACGGTGCGCTAAAAGCCGTGGCTTGGAAGGTTGCCAACTGACGGGATAACTCGGCCCGCGTGGTCAGCCCAATATGTGTTTTGTGTGGAGTGGCTGACTGGCGAACTGAGAGTCAGGTTGCAATGGCTCCTTCTTAATGTGGCCTTTATGGCACTCCCACTCCGTGGGATCCGAGCCAGGTGTTGTGGCACGCCTAGGGGCAGCTCCGGCCGCGCCAACCACCTTCGACCTCTCTCATCTCCGGTCTTCTTGCCTGTGTCGTGAGACCGGGCTCAGGTGGGGGAGGTGAAGAGTGTGCGGTAACGTTAACCGCCGCGGTTGGAAGGTTGCCAATTGTCAATTACACTCAGACCTCGCAGTTAGTCCAATGTGTGGAGTGTGGAGTGGCTAACTGGTGGTCTGAGAGTCAGGCTGCGATGGCTCCTTCTTAACGTGACCTCCGGCTATCTCACACATGTGAGATGTAAGCCGTTCAACCCCCTGTTGTGTGAATTCCTGGTGCTTGTGTTTGGGGGGGCCAGGTCATGTACGTAGTACTCGTAGACGAGGTCACCAGCAGCTGTGCCCGCTTCCGCATCAGACAACTGACCGGCTCGGACAGTGGTCTGATTTTGGAGGTGGGCGAGAGAGTGAGGTCGAGATCTCGGCGTATTTACCTCAACATAAACAATCTGACGCTCTTGAAATTATCACGGTGCGCTAAAAGCCATGGCTTGGAAGGTTGCCAACTGACGGGATAACTCGGACCGCGTGGTCAGCCCAATATGTGTTTTGTGTGGAGTGGCTAACTGGTGGACTGAGAGTCAGGTTGCAATGGCTCCTTCTTAATGTGGCCTTTATGGCACTCCCACTCCGTGGGATCCGAGCCAGGTGTGGTGGCACGCCCAGGGGCGGCTCCGGCCGCGCCAGCCACCTGCGCCCTTTCCCATCTCCGGTTTTCTTGACTCTGTCTTTACACCGGGCTCAGGTAGGGGAGGAGGAGAGAGGCCGGGTGCTGCAGCGCAAGGCTTCTATCACTTAAAACTAATTGACGCGCAAGTCACCGTCCCTGCACCACCTGGTGTGGAGCATACGGTGGACTCTCATCGAAATCGACGGTCGAACTGCCATCAACCTTCCGAAAACTTGAGCTGCCAGCCATGGTGTTTTGGGAAAAAATCTCCAAATACGTGTAAAAATTTATTTACCACCAACAGAATACCTCGTTTTTCACCTCAGTTTCGCTATATGAATGGCAGAGTACAACTTCCTGCACATCGAAATGGGGTTTTCTCACCTGCTTGGCCATAAAGAACATTGTGTTCGCGAAAAGATCGTAAGAGCATGGAAGCCTTCTCAGTATACCATATAATCACAAGCACACTAGGTAGCCGAACTTGAGTTTTCATCGTTTTTTAAAGACAGGCAGTAAAAACACTCAAACAGGCAAAAGTAGATAGATTGGTACTCAAACACCGATTAACTATCCGATAGGCTGCTTTTTCCCCGGTTTTCGCGAGTTTCGAACCTACTGTCAGATCGTAGTCATTAAATCCACTTTCGTACGAGGGATTACCCAAAAAAGCGAATTATCTTCAGTAGCCAAGTGGGTTGGTAGTGTTTCCCTCTTCCAGCTAAATTGGCCAACCAGAGTTTTTGAAAAACTATCGCAGTGGATGGAATAATTTTTTATTAAACCCATCCAAACGCCCTCAGTGATTTTTCAATAAAAAACTTTAAAGACCAACGCATAAACATTAAACTCTGTTTAATTTTATAGAAACGAGCGGATGAAGCAGTTTAAATATTTTGGAAAGCTTATGGGAAGGAAGCTAAACAAGAACTCACGAGTGGTTTGCTCATTTCAGAAATGATTTAATGTCACTTGATGATAAACCCTGTTCGGGTCACCCCTCAGCGTTGAGAACAGTCGAAAATGTTCAAAAGTACGCGAAATTATCATGTTAGATCGTCACAGAGCAATCGACGAATTAGAGGAGTTAGTTGAAATTTCTGGGGTTCATGCCAAAGAATGCGAACTGAAAATTTGAACATGAGACGCATCACAGCAGAATTGGTTCCACGACTGACTTCCGATGACAAGAGAAAGAACCGTCTGCGTACTTGGCCGTTTTTGCGGTGAAAAAGGACATGAAAATGGTTTCTCACCCTCCCGATCTAGTCCCCCGTTCCTTCCTCTTATTTTTAAGAATAAAGAGAAACCTAAAGAGAAGACATTTTTAGAACGTAGAGGAGGTTAAGGAAAAATCTCTGAAGGCGCTTACCAGCGTTATTGTGGAAGAATATCAAAAAGCGTTTCCAACGGTTGGAGATGAGTTGGGGCAAGTGTATGTCATCTAACGGACAGTATTTTGATTAATGTTTCTAAGGGGTTATCTCAATTAAAAAATGTCAAATATATAGTGCTCGATTTTATTAGCATAGCCCGTGTAATGGAGGGAACTCCATTCCTATAAGTCATTTAACCTCATTCAATTGATAATGAAAGGTAAGTGGACTATTGATCCAACCGTAATATGTAATCTAAAGCCTTTAATTAAACTGTTGGAACAACTGAACGTTCTTGCTCTGCTTAATCTGCTCATAACTGCTATGTCTCCCAGAAAGGGCTACTATTCAGATGCTTAGAATGACTCCGGCTCGCATTTATCCGGCAGTAGAGAGTTCACCCAGGCCCATGCGGTTGTGTTGGCACGTCTAGACTTAGGCTTTCAGGCCGCGTCAGTCATTTCTCCCTATGCCAGCACCCGTTGATCTACAAACCTGGACGATAGACTAGGGCATATGAGATGGAGGATTGAGCAACACCGACAGTGCGACTCTGTCCTCACTTCATATCACTACATTTCTCACCCTAATTGATCTGGTGCGCTCGAATCTACCGAACCACACAAAACATCAGGCTTGGTAGGTTGCCAGCTAACAGGGTTACTAGTTTTTCGCAGGACTGAGAAGCATGTTGCAATAGGTGTTTCTTACTGCGGTCTCCATGGCTTTCCTCTCTCTTAGTAGACATCTCAGTTCACTCCTAAACGTAGCCACGCGTAGTCAGTACCAGGTCGTGTGTGTGGCACGTATAGATGAATTGGTTAAATTAGTCAACCACCGAGAGCATCCCCGGTCGCCTTGGGGTTGTATTGCCGTCAGAGCAGGGGGGTGGTGGTAAGAGAGGATAGATTGGGAAAAAGGCAGCACCATTCTGCCAAACTATAAACTAATTCACGTAAAGGGGCTGCATTCACTCGGTGCTTCATTCGATTGGCCTTGCTGCTTGAGATGAACGAACTACCAAACCGAAAAAAATATATTTAATCATGCTGAGTAATGAGTATTTGGTTATTTGTACGCAGCCATGCACAGTCACAAGAATATTTATGGAAATGAGCCATGCTTTCATTAGACAAAAATGCAATTATGCCTTCCAAGCTGCAGTAAGCATGCCTATTTGAGTCGTGTTTCTAGAATAAAAATAGTCTGATAGCCGCAATTTGTGTGGTCTCGCTATTCAAAATAGAATCATCTGCCTATAAGTCCATCGCTATACGATAACAAGTCTGCAGTCTAGCGACATATGCACGATCTAAAATAAAAAATTACATAGGGAATTGTGTTGGGTAAAAGATTCTCCCATGTTCTATATTTATTTTTTTTATTCAATAGTTGAGAAAAATATTTGGTGCTGAGCTTCTTTATCAAATAGTAACGTGGGCATGGACAAAATTTCAAGTATGTTTCGTCAAGTATGAAACAGCACGAGGACGCCTAAAGAGTTTATTTTAATCAATAATTTTTGAAAGATTCAGATATTCTGAAGTTTTTTGCATGGGTTCTATGATAAATATACCTGTCCTCGGGCATTTAACATTCTTTATTATCAATGTGGCTGCCAAAGTAACTTCTTAACACGGAGATCTGCATGTATTTTTTTTTCATACTTTTTCGCCTTCACAGCGGAATATTTTATGCATTCCAAGTTTCCCATCTTGATGCTTTTAAGGGACATATTAGATTGAAGTTGCTCTTCGAGAAGTAACTCGTCGTTGATGGATGCAAGTCGTAATAAACTCCTACAGTTCTAATTTTAAAAAAATGAGGAAAAAATCAGATATAATCAGCTTCTTGAAAAGACTTTCAAAACTGTTTTGTAACCTGGGCATAAGTGAACAGTAAACCTCTGAGTATTACAGTCCATTTATGGCAATGCAAATAATTACCTGTCTCGGCGGCCACCATCCCTCTGACGGTGGTCAGAAGATTGTATCGCCCTCTTCCCCTCTCACATCTCACGATTTTTTCAACTTGCCAGTATACTTGACTTAGTTACACGGTGATATAAGTGTAAAGGCCCAATGATAATTTATCGAATGCAAACGTATGCTGGCCAAATTGTCTTTTGAATTTGTCAGTGGGAATTTTCGCAACCCTAACTGCATTTTACATACAGATTCAGACCTTCGAGATTACCTTGGTGAAACACCTCGGTGACGTACGTTAAAATATAATCTATCGCTTTCATGACTACAGATCATATATGGCAACTACAATATAAGCATTGCATATAAATTTAAAAATGATGGATTTCGCGGAAGGGAATCCAGTTTTAGTCCTGAAATTTTAATGGTGATGACATCACTCCATTCTCAGACAAAATAAATAAGGAAGAAAGTGAGATTATCACGTTGGCAATTTGGTGGTTGTGTGCCCATACAAAATTTGATTCCCAGTAATTATAGTGCATGATGGAGTACCGTTCATGTGGACCATTTACAGAAAGAAACGCACCAAAGCGGTTTGGTTTTCACGAACTCCAAATCCGATTGCTCGTGATGAATTTCTTGCGCTCAGAAATGCTAGATCTGGTCAATACAGCCCCTGTCTTATGCGACGTCACCTCTATGAAGTGGTGGAAAGAACGGCGTCACACATTCTCATGACAACTTTTAAGAAGCACACCCCAGTAGGTTCATGGGGCGAAAGAGGCTGCATAACCGAAATCTTCATTGCTTTCTTGGTTCTTTTTTTGAAACGAGATATAGCTGTGCTTATGCAAACAAGCTTACAAGCTTATACAAACATCTATCAGGTTTTTTTGGGTGAGTTTTAATCGCCTGACTTCATTGGCGTCTCACATCCAAAACGAAAGAGGGTTGGGATTCCTACGATAGGGCCCCAAAAACACCAAATTAATAATGACCGACATCTATGAAAATGAAAACACAACATAAGTATTACAATAATTATTTCGTTGGGTAGAGGAGCCATTCTCTAAATTAATTTGACCCCGCTGTGAAAAATCTGGTGGCCTCGGTGGCATTATAACCCACGGTAGCAAGGGAAAGGCTTTAGTACAGTCAACGCTCTAACCAACTGAGCTACGAGGCCCCACTTGGAGCCGTTAAGTTAAGCATATTTTGTGTTTCTTAAGTAAAGCGAAAATATCAGAAAAGTGAAAATTCATTTCACATGAGTAGATTCAAATTTAAGAAGTACAAAAGGCTCTCCGTGCAAATTACTGAGTAAATTAAACGGTATAAACCCTGTGAGTTCAGATCCACCGTGGGCTCCACACCAAGGTGACGCAGTGATGGTGACCTGTGCGTAAATTAAATGCTAGTTATAGTAGACTTGTACTGCATCTAGCACACTCTCATCCCCCGCCTAGGTCTGGTATCATGACTAAGTCAAGAAGACTGAAGGCGGGAAAGAGGACGCAGGTGACCAGGTTATTTTTCGTTTCCACTCGAGGGAACCTTTCAATGGCAGCGCCGGAAATTACGGAAGAAGTTTCCATGAGTTTACACCTTGACCAGCCGGTCAGTGCCCAGGAACTTTGAACAGAATCGGTAGATGCGTAAGAACACCATTTCCAACTTATTTTTCTTCTGTCAAATATTTTGGGAACAATTTTTGCATACAAAAAGTACTTTTACTGGATGGACTAGGCGAGTATGTAAAATTGACAAGGTTTTAGGTGGCTATAATTGATAGTTTAATGTTCAATCATCACATATAATGAGTAAGGTCACAAACTACATGTCCCACCTCTAGAACCTCTACCAATGAAAGCTGGCTCAGTCCACTGCACATTTTGGGGGATTGTAGTTGCCGTGGCCTATTCATTCATCAGCAGTCTGATACCTCCCTCTGGGGTGACAAAGGCAGTACTTATTAACATTTTTATTGCAGTTTCAGTTCTGTCTATCGTTATGAGACAGTCTGCGAAGGGTATGGACTGCAGCCCTCAGACGGAAACCGAATCGGTGCAGGCCAATGCCAACTGACTTCGAATATTCTTGATCGCGGCCGACAGGACTTGACGTTATGGTTGAAGTGGGGAAATTTTAAATCTTAGCTCCTTCTGACCCCGGTTGCAGTATGCTTTGCTGAGAACAACTCATAAATCAAAAACAGTCCTGTCAGAATCCTCTGTGCTCGTCAGTAACATATTGACTATAGAGTAATTTTAACGGCTCTGCTCGGGGTGCCTGTCGCAAGGCTGCGTCTCTCGAGCGTACTTGCATGTGCGCACCAGTGGCGGTTTTGTTCTCGACCAATCAAGGTTGTGAAAACCGGCCAATCATCATGGGGGCATCTCGGATGTGCTGTTGCTCAAGGCGCTGGGACGAATCTCTCTCCCCGTCCAGTTGCCAACTCCCGATCGCTAACTTCTCCAATCTCTCTTTGCAGAATACCACATCCTCCCAGCTGGTGTCCCACTTCATCTCTATCTATTCGGGACTGTGCCTGAAGGTCGTGGTGGCTTAGGGTCTTCCTTATGACTTAAACTGCTGCGAAATAACCCACTGTAATTCCAGAAGCTTCCCATGGAACAAACTATCATGCAGAAATACGGAGTTGCATGTACAGGCAGAATTTAAAGGACAGTAGTCAAATCAGCAGCTCTCTTACCGGACGAATTGTGTGCGGCGTTTAGTAGTTTGTTCGATGAAACCGGGTTTTGGTCTTGAACTTAAATCCTTGGATTTTAAAACTGGCTATTCAATTTATTTTATCATAAGGTCTTCATTTCAGACTCAGGACCCTCTAAAAATGAATTCAGTCGGACTATATGCACCTGTCTTTCCTATGCCCCTCGCCTCTAATTGTGTGCTTGGGAATGCATACAAATGCAGATGCCACTTTCGATGGCAGTAAACACGGACAGACAAAAATATAGCATAAAATGTACTTTCAAACCCCTGCCATCACTGTCTAACATCGTAGTCGTTAAATGGTCCTTAAACTCCTCAGTTCAGCGTATGCCTTAGTTCGGGTATGCTAATTCCGCTGTGTCATGCCTGAAGAAAAGCGCTAAACACTATCACTTATCCATCAGCAGTGATTCTGATCTTCATTTGTCCTATCTTGTCAGAAGTATCTCTACATATCCGTACGGTATAATTCGAATTGTTGTATATGCGAATCCAGCTAAGCACCAAATCGTAATGCGCTTGATTTTATTCTCGGTTCAACACAGCTGGTTCTCTGGGTGATACAGAGCCTACTGGGATGTGGAAATTACGTTCCTTCCCCGTCAGGATTGCATGCCGTATTTAAGAGACGGTTAATCTGGAATAAAGAAACTGTTCACTGTCAACTCATATTGAGGTACTTAGTGTTTTGTTAAATTTGACTACTACAACTGACTCAATCGTGAACAACTCGGCGTCCTCGGGGGATTTTGAACCCAGGACTGAAGGGTAAGAATTGAGTACAATCAAGGTGCTGACCATCTGAGTTATGTGACCCCCACCAAAAAGGCCAATAAAAAATAGTTGCAGAGACATCTAGACCTCTTGTCTTTTTCGGCATTGTTAATCTGCCTCTACAACTACTAGCCGCTATGCCGCTGCTGACGGGGTTCGAGAATGAGGCCCTAGGCAAGGCGAGACGACTGATTCCGTAAACAACCGACGTGCGTTCGCTAACGAATAGATATCTAGATTGCCTGTGTTTTGTAAAAGCTTTTTGAAAACCCAGCTTATTTTACCACAATTGGTAGATGTCATATGTTAATGTAAGTTGCCTGAGTAACTTGACCCAGCTGTGCTGAAACGTGCGGCGCTGAGTTAACGCCTCGTAGATTACTCCAACCTTGTCCCCTGCTGTCATGGTTTCCTATCCACTTGACAGATAATTCCCGGCTTAAGGATGCAGACCCCTTAATTCCCCATTTGATTATTTAAACTTCCTTTAGTTTCTTTTCCAACTTCCACTTTTCCGATTCGGTTCACAGTGAGCCAAAATGTTTTGAAATGATGAAAATATGACCATAAGTTGGACTTGCCATGACAAACCATTTATCATGGTGCTCCTTAACGTCTGCATCCATGTCTGTTCAGTGTGGTTTCACAGAAGGTTCACCGGCGTACTTGCAGCACTGCCATCAGATATCCTGTTTCTAGGCCACACGTGCAAAAGAAAGACTTTGGGACGTCTCTTTTCGCGGCCAGCTAGCGAGGACTGGTGTGTTAGGTCGGTGACTCCCTCTCGGTTCCGGCTGGGGAAATGTTGCCAATTGACGCTATAGCTTCCACTGGCATCTTCGTTGTCTGCCAGCAAAATGGTGGCATGAATTGGCAACGCCCCACACTATCTTTGACCAATCAGCAAACACCAAATGATTGATAATTGCCAAACCTGCCACCGTTGTTGTTGTTGTTGTTGTTGTTGATATTTCTGTTGCTGTTGCGGCTGCGGCTGCTCCCGTTTCCCTTCCTCAGGCTGCCCCCACGGCCCTCACCTCTGCATTAGGCAACTTAACCCATGCCCCCGTTCGGAGAACACGTCACTAGCACACCATCATCGGCATCTCGCTGGAATGGTCGCTTAGCCTCGTACGCGCCCGCACTGCCTACGGACCTATGCAGACTGATTTACTAACTCCTGAGCCTCGGTGGATCTTCCCCAAGCTCTCCACCCCCTTCAATCCCAAAAAAATCAGGCTATCCTTCCTCCCAGCCCTGACAACCTGAATTCCGGCACAAGGAAATCGTTGGTTTAGTCAGGCGGGATAAAGTGACAGCAACGCCTATGACTGGTTTCTGTCCTTTAAAATTTTGCCTAATAACACAATTAATTACTGACCCAACTAACTGACCTCTGTTAAATATTTCCATGTCTTACTAATAGTACGTTCAGTTTAAAGGGCATACAAAAGTTGCAGATTTGCTGACAACCTTAAAGCCTTCCGTGCGCTTTGATAAATATCCGTTATGTCTCCCCAAGCAGGTCATGTGTCGGGTAGAGTCGCCCCAGCTTGACGTGTTAAAAACTTGGAGCTTGAAAAGACAAATACAAAACATTGAGTTCAGATTAAAATCTTCAAGTTCTGCAGTTCTTACGGAGCCGAGTTTTAAGTTGCTCCACTAGAGGAAAACAATCTTACACACCGAGACGGCACTCACGGCAACTTATGGAAGTTTATTAATCTGGTTGAACACGGGCATACGAGTACTTTCGAATTTTGTTTAGCCAATCCATCCAGCACCCGTGATCCCTTCCAGAACCCTGTTGCACTTTCGCCCGTCACTGTTAGCGTGTTCGCAAAAATGGAAACGGCCGGGATTTTAAATATGGTGTAAAGTTTATTGAACCTGTCATTGACTCATGTTGAATACGGCCTTGCTTGGGTGAAGTATATTGTTCTGGCCCCCTTGGGCAGCCAACTGGTGTAGGTTGCTGATGTGTGCATCAGACGAACGCATGACAATGACGTATGTAGGGTTCATAGCTGGCAGACGGTAAATTAAAGTTCCTCTGTCTCTATCCGTAACTATTCACCTTGTTAGCCCTCTTCCGTCTCCGGTTTTCTTGACTTGGTAATGACACCGAACACAGGTGGGGCAGATGGATAGAGTGTGTTAGATGCAGAGCAAGTCTAGTACCAGTATAAACTAAGTCACTGGCCCTGCGACACCATGTTGTGGGACCCGCGATTGACTCCGTTGGAATCTACGGTCGAACTGTCGTGTGTGTGTGTGCCTCCTAAACGGGCCACGTAGTAAATGCGTTGGACCAACACGGGGGCCACATCAGGGCACGGCAGGTGTAATTCCGGTTGCGCTCCCATAACAAATGTCGAATATGGGGGGTGGTGACACGCCTAGGGCCCCGGCCACTCCAGCCACCTGCACCCTCTCCCAACTCAGGTCTTCTTGACTCTGTCTTGACACTGGGCTCAGGTGGGGGAGGAGGAGAGAGTGTGGTAGCTGCAGCGCAAGGCTACTATCACTTAAACTAATTCACGTGCAAGTCACCGTACCTGCACCACCTGGTGTGGAGCATACGGCGGACCTCGTCGAAATCGATGGTCGAACTGTCACGTATGTGGGGTGTAGGGGTACTAGATAGGGGAAGCACCACAGAGAGAGCATTTTGTCGCTCCATTTTTCTCGTACAGGTGGTAAATGCTCATGTGGCCGCCTCTAACTGGTACCAAACTCTCACTTGTGGCTCCTTGAAGTTGAATTCTTCCCAGCGGCCACACCCCGGGCAACCGTCAAGACCGGTGGGCTAAACCAGGTGAGTGTCTCCGGTGTTGTTTGTGGCTCCACACCCGGTATGTATGACTCCCGAAATTCCCACCTCTTTCCCTCTCAAAAAGCCCTACGGTGGGGGTGACTGCAACCCCATAGGCAGCCCAGGCTTACTCGGGTCATTCTCCCACTAAAAAAACCGTGACCCGTAGTGGAGTTCGGCAGCCATCTGGGATGTCCGAGCAGCCTTATTTAGGGACAGCACTGCTTGCCTCCCTCGCGGAGGAAGGGGCCAGAAAAGGGGCTCTAAACAAATGCTGGCTACCACGTATTCTGCAGCCGGCCGTGGCTCACAGGTCACAAAATACGCGGTCGTAAAACTCAAACGAACAACAATACCTCTCGTCCCCATCCCCCTCGCCATACCCTCCAGGCTGCTCGGGTGAGTCCACTTACACTAGCAGCCTGGAATGCTCGTTTTCTTTTAGAAAATCCTAAGAGCAGCTGACCGGAACGGAGGACAGCGCTAGTCGCTCGGTAACTAGCTCCTGCTGACCAACACCTTCTTCCGTCTTCTGATGTGAGAGAAGGCCACGTGGATTCACCCTCGGTCGCGGCGTTGGCATCTACTGGATTATGTTCTCGTCCGGAGGCGAGATCGACAGGACGTGCTGGTAACCAAGGCGATCCGCGATGCCAATGGTTGAATAAATCACCGCCTTGTCGTCTCACAGATGAGGCTCCGACTGCAACATCCGAAGAAAACCCCAAGGTAAGCGACCACCAGTTAACTTGAATACTCTTTTTTAAATCTGCCTGTTCATTGTTTTGATTCCAGCAACCAAATAACCGAGAAACTGGAGAACCTGCAAGCTCCAGATAATAACGGCACCGTGGAAACCACGATGGGGCCAACTGCGAAATGTTATCCAGTCCACCGCCCTCGAAGTCCTCGGACGCGCACGCCGTCAACATCAGGACTGGTTTGACGACAATGACGCCGACATCAGCAACTTACTCGCGGAGAAGAATGGTCTACACAAAGCCTACATGGACCTTCGGACTGACGCTACCAAAGCAGCCTTCTTCAGATGCCGGCGCCGTGTATGGCAACGGCTGTGGAAGTTGCAGGATGCCTGGATGATCCAAAAGGCTGAGGAAATCCAGGGATATGCAGACCGCAAAGAAATGAAAAACATGTTCAAAGCCATCAAGGGCATCTACGGCCCGTATATCAAGGGGACCGCACCGCTGCTCAGCTCTGACGGCACAACACTGCTGAGAGAGAAATCGCAAATTCTGAAGCGCTGGGCCGAGCACTTCAGAAGTGTCCTTAATTGCTCATCAGCCATCTCCGATGCTGCCATCAACCGGCTCCCTCAAGTGGACACGAACAATGACCTGGATCTGCCGCCTTCCCTACCAGAAACCATCCGGGCTGTGCAGCAGATTTCCAGCGGTAAAGCACCGGGACCCGACGCAATCCCACCAGAAGTCTACAAGCGCGGTGGCCCCGGTGGATGGCAGAACTCACAACACTCCTCCAGGAGATGTGGCGCCAAGGACAAGTTTCTCAGGATTTTAAAGACGCGAACATCGTCCATCTCTACAAACGGAAGGGGAACAGGCAACTCGGTGAAAATCCCAGAGGCATCTCGTTGCTCAACATCACCGGGAAGATCTTCGCCCGTATCCTTCTCAATCGTCTGAACGGTCACCTAGAGCAGGGCCTGCTCCCGGAAAGCCAATGTAACTTCCGCTGACACTGCGGGCCAACCGATATGATCCTTGACACCCGCCAGCTAAAATAGAAGTGCCAGGAGATGCGAACTCACTACCTTCGTGGATCTATCGAAAGCCTTTGACACGGTGAATCGTGACGGACTGTGGAAAGTCATGCAGAAATTCGGTTGTCCTGAGCGGTTCACGCGCATGGTGCGTCAGCTTCATGACGGGGTGATGGCATGTGTCACTGACAACGGGACGGTATCCGAAGCATTCGCAGTGACCAACTGATTGAAGCAGGGCTGTGTATTGGCCGTCACCCTGTTCAGTCTCATGTTCTCTGCTATGGTGATGGACGCCTACCGTAGTAAACAGCCTGGGATCCGCATCACCTATAGAACTGACGGAAACCTTCTCAACAGTCGGCGTATGCAGGTTTCAACGCATGTGTCTATGGCTAAAGTCCATGACTTGCTCTTCACGGACAACTTTGCCCTTAACACCGTGACTGATGACGACACACAAAGGAGTATGAACCTCTTCGCCGCAGGCTGTGCCAATTTTGGATTAACAATCAGTTCATCTTAAACGGTTATCATGCACCAACCGCCACCCTGCGCGGAAAACAATGCTCCCCAAATCAATGTCAACGGTGCTCAACTCAAAAACGTGGAAACCTTCGCTTATTTAGGAAGCACGCTGTCACGCAACATGAAGATCGATTATGAGGTTTCTCAACGGATCGCCAAAGCTAGTCAGGCCTTCGGCCGACTGCAGGCCTCCGTGTGGAATCGCCACGGTATTCAAATGAACACCAAACTGAAGATTTACAAGGCCGTCGTCTTGACGACACTCCCTTACGGAGTGGAGACCTGGACCGTCTACTCGAACCAAGCCGGGAAGCTGAATCACCTCCATCTGAGCTGCCTCCGCAGAATCCTGAAGCTGAGATGGCAAGACAGGATCCTGAACACGGAAGTCCTAGAGCGGACCGGGATCCTCAGCACCCACTCCATACTGAGGCAAGTGCAACTGCGATGGAGTGGCCACCTGGTAAGAATGGACGACGAGCGACTACCCACACGACTTTTCTACGGAGATGTCGCTACGGGTGCTCGCCGACAGGGAGATCACAAACGACGCTACAAGGACAATTTGAAGAAATCGCTGAAGCAACTGCAAATCAACCAGGCGTCCTGGGAGGACCTCGCCCAGGATAGACCGGCATGGAGAAAATCCGTGAAGACTGGTTCAGCAATCTATGAGGCCAACCGGATCACCACCGCCAAGGCCAAAAGAGCGTCACGAAAGTCACCAGCGCCCCGGACCAATATCGTCGATTGCCCAGGCCCTGCCAACATGCCCGTGCTGTCAATGCATCTTCCACGCGCGAATCGGCCTGGTTGGACATCTTCGGACGCAATGCACTAACAATCCGACAGTTCCAACTTCTACGTCAAATTCTGCCAACCCTCCTTCAAACTCCCCCAGCCTCGCTCCTGGCATCAATTCCATTACTCCCATCATCATACAGACCACGTCCCAATACTCATCGCCTGTTACCCCCACCACCGCAAACACCACCACCTCGCCTTCACTACTTCCACCACCACCAGCGATGGGGACTCTCTGCTAAACATTGCTCAATACAACCGCACATTCACCTCACGCATCGGCCTGGTCGGTCACTTGTGAATCCGTCGTACAGAGACCGGTGAACCAGTGCCTGGAGCACCAACACACAGCAGAGATCGCCGCCTCGACTTCCATCACTATCCTCGCGCCACTCCAACCACCGGACCCAACCTCATCACCTGTTGGTTGTCGAGTGGTGAATGGCGGAAGCGAGAGAACGTGTGTGCATGAGGATGAGACTGGACAATCCATCTTCATAACAAATCAGAACATTCCTTAGTATATAAAAACTGACGCGTTTGGGTCTAAAATGACGTGCTAAGAATACTAACCTTGAAGGCTGCCAACGGTAGGGTGAATCTCTCCCTCTCGGGACTGAGAGCCAGACTGCAATGACAACTTCTCAATATGGATTTTATGGAATTTGACATCTGGGAGATACAAATCTACTTACATAGGCCTGGTACATGAAGTAAGGGACCAGATCACGTGCAGCAGACGCAGACAGGTAGCTTTCCCTGTTTTCGGTGTTAAGTCCACGGAATTTCTACATAAATCTCTCGGACTAAACGTCAATGGAATTTTCCCATAGGTTTTCGAATGTATTACCTAATAAAACACCTGTAACTACTTGAAATTGTGACTTGGTCTGGAAAGATTTTTTATTATCCATCCACATTTATCATTAAATAGTCAATCTGATTTTTTTTGTTATGATGAATATAGAATTATTTTGGTTGAAAACGCATAATTTAAAAGCCTACTACCATCTCGGACAAAACCCCTCGGAATAAAAACTTGTGCACACCTCCACTCACTTTGACCTTGTCTCGCCATATGAGCAAGTGACGGCCGAACTACCGGATTTTTGGAGTCCATCCGTTTATAGTATATGTGGTATCACATCGACTGTACGTATTTGTCCCGGCTCCTTCTCCGTATGGCTCCTCTGCTGCATGTGTGATCTGAACCTGAGACTATCATGGTAGGCAAACGCTGTGGTCTGGAAGGTTGCCAACTATCGATTGTACACAGACTTTGCAGTCAAACCAAAGTGTGTCTGTGTAGAGTGGCCGACTGGTGGACTGAATAGTTCCCTTCTTAACGTGGCCTCTATGGCACTCCCGCTCTGTGGGCTCCGAGTCACGTGTGGCGGCACGCTTAGGGGCGGCTCTAGCCGCGCCAGCTACCTGCGTCCTCTCCGACATCAGAGCTTCTTGATTTGGTCGTCACACCGGGTCCAGGTGGGGGAGAGTGATTGCGGTAAGTGCAACGCAATTCTGCACTCAATATAAGCTAATTTACACGCAAGTCGTCGTCCCTGCGCCATCATACTGTGGGTTGCGACGTGGACCTCGTCGAAACCAACGGTCAAACTGTCGAATATGTACTTGCAGGCTCGCGTCGCAACCGAGGCTGAATATACCTGTTGTGTATGCCTGAACGGGTTTCCCCGTGACCATGCATGCTGGCACGACTTTCAGTTTTGCGGGCATTCAGGACTGCCTCGAGGAGACTCAACAATTTCGCCGGGAAAGTGAGCATGCCTAAGGCCCCATTAGTCTGCGTAGGGGTTTGAAAGAAATTGTTCTTTACGACAACGTCTTCTATGAAAGAAATATAGCCAATTAAAGTATAACTAAAACTCTACAGAAAATGATCCTGGCATCGGACAATCTTTCCTTTCCTGCTTGGGTTCCAGATCTGAGCCTCAGGACTAAAAGGAACATCCCTAGTCCAATCTGCATTTAGAATAGACCATTACAAGCAACTTTCGCTTGATCTTGAACAGTTTTGATCACAGACGACCGTAACCTAGTGGAAGAACGACTGAATCAATGCTCACGGGACAGAACGTCCGGAGTCGTGCATGGGGTACACCAAGCCAGAGAGTTTGGATTTGGTAGCCTGAAGACGGAAAATAAGCCGGAAGGCATCATTTAAGCCTTCCTTCTTTTCACTTTTTCTCGGTAGCATCTCCCAGCTTTTGCCAATCAATCTTTCTTTCCTCTCCAGTGCTTAACCGCAGTGGAAGTATACGGATTTCGGCCGCATTATTCTGACAAACCCAAAAGCTCGATATACGCTCAAGGTCAGTAACCTTGTCCCAATGTTCCGTACATTTGCGCATTATTGACACATTGCATTCAGTGTGATGTCAGTCCATTTATTACAGAGAGGGATTGATCCTGTGGCGGTGGTGGTGGTGGTGGTGGTGTTAGTGGTGGTGCAATGTTCTCAGCTAGGCGCTTTGTCCCTCCGGCCCCGTTCGTCCTTGAAATTGCAAAGAGGACCTGAGTGCACACACCATAATCTCATGCGTGCGCACGTGCGCCTTGGTCGTCTTGGCAACGCACTGTCCACTCACCGGGGTGCTAAGCCTCATCACCTGGACCACGCATCATTGCAACGCGAATCTATAAGAAGGTTGCTCTTACAGTCAGAAAAATGCCCTAAAGCAGGTGTCAGTGCCTCGTTTGGTGTAATCCTTTATGAACGGATCGTATTATTAGTAATTGATATGGAACATGGTCCAAACCCTTTGTCTTAAAACCGGTTACGTGGTAGATGCGCTGGACCGTCACAAGGACCAGAGCAGGAAACGGTAGCTGTTATCGGGGATGCGAACCCATGACATAGGGCACACATGGAGGGGGGGCAAGTGGCGAAACACCCGCCTCACCGACCACCTGCGACCGATCCTGCCTCCGTTCTTGGTCCTTTCATGACACCGGCACAAGTGGATGAGGAAGAAGTGGGTCCGGTAGATGCTGTGCAAGTCTATCGTCTGTATAACCTCATTCATGTGCAAATTACCGTCTCTGCACCCACCCTACTGTGAGGCACATGATGAAGATCCTCAAAAACGACGGTCGAACCGTCGGTCTGAACCCTGGCGAGGTCACATTAAATTTGCGAAATTTGTGCAGAAGATCAGTCACCCTGAAGTCGACTCGGAATGTGATCGAATTTTTTTTAAACTAGGCACTGTTCGTGATGTAGCAAGCAGCCGTATATCATATAGTTGAATTGTTGATGTCTGTACTTAAGGAAGCGCGCGACGTATACGAAACAGCCCAAAACTGCCAGTCATCTTCAAGGCTGGCTCAGGCGTGCTCTCGCTCAAGGCTCTGTGACGACCCTCCAAATCTCTGACTCGGGATACCGCTCTCGTGGCACCAGACATGTGTTCTCCTTCGGCTGTCAACTTCCTCTGATCTGTTATCCAATTAGTTCGTGCAGAATACAATATCCTATCAACTAGCGTCCCACTTCATCTCTTCCTATTCGGGAACGGACCTGAACGTCGTAATGATGTGGGGGTTCTCGATGACTTTAGCAGCTCTGACAAATGCATGGTTTAAAAGGGTTGGTCCACAACCTTAAACCAGCTGAAGTAGGTTATAATCGAGGAAGGCAGTTTAGTTACTACAAGTACTCTGCGCCGCGTTCTCCAAAATGTTTTGAGGGTATGTTCACTTGCAGGCTGAACCATGGACGATACTGTGAACACCTGTCGCAGTGATCGTTCAGTGCGCACTTTACAGTGTCAGTTACACGGTCTAGAGAGATGAGGTGCCTAGCATTTTAACTAGAACACAGGGTGATGACAGAACTAGTCGGTTCGGGAACGCTACTAGAGGGATCTCAACCTGACTGGTTACAGAACTCACTCGTCCCTTTGTGACGTTCGGCTCACTCTCGAGCCCCACCAACCGCTACACAGTGCCTAGCTGTATAGGTATAATGACATTACCAACAAAGGCAATAGATATTGGAATGATCATTTCTGACTTGTTTGTCACCATCAGCGAGACAGTGATTGTCAGATTGCCTGCGGTGTCTAATTCGTGAGGGCACTCAGAGCGCAACAGCTACCAAGTCAAGTCCCGATTAGCAGGATAAGGCAGAAGGGGGGAATTTACTGTGATTTTGTGCTGTCTCTGACAGCAGTGGCCACCGGTGAGGCCAGGACTAGTGTTGACTGCATCCAGTCCTGCCTGAGAGAAAGAGAATTAAACGGTGGCGGAAGCTGCTTTACTAGGCTTGCGGAGAGAGTTTAAGTGATGTCTAAGAGACCTGTTACTTTATCCGAGGGGGGATGCGTCTAGTGACCCATTTTGCATAGGTTGAAGTGTGGCGTATTTAAGTGGCGGTTGCACAGTCGCGAGGACTTGGACACAGTGCGAGGATAAGAAGGTGGTGACAGTTGCTTTAATAGGTTTGTGGGGCAAGTTCAGGTGTTTATTAGATTGCACAAGAACGCCAGGTTTCGTAATGTTGGCTGTCGGTAACATGCCTGTCATGAGAAGGAGAGTTACTTAGGGGGAAGGGGGAGGTAGGGGAGCTTTGGCATTTCAACCAATAATTTGACCTTCCCATTTTCAGAGGGTGGAAAGTTCTGTGCAGCGCTTTCATTCTGTACACCCCCGGCTAAGTGTCCGCTCAATTTACGCTCACTGTGAAGTCCGTCAGTGAGGGCATCTAAGACCAACCCATAGGCTTCCACTTGTGATACCAGATTGTTTGCCCATCCTCTCATGTGCCTCACGATTTAAAGGTGTTTGTGATCTTTTTACTAGCAACATTCACCAGATAGACAGGTTATAGCGCAGTTCACAGTCTATTTCACTTTCTCCCTCCTTCCCCCACTGTCACTTGCGTATCATCCTTCGTTTCTATGCCGATGTGTTAAACGAATGTTTCTGTTACGCGGTTTATTGCCTACTCAACCGATACTGCAGTCTGCTGTTGGTCTCCGCTCAGTCGTCATGCTTGAAACAAAAATTTGGTACGGATGACTTCTAAGGCCCACACCCCCAAACAGGACATGAAAACCGGAACCGCCATATATACAGATGGCTTTGCGCCAAATTCTCGGGAAATTAGGGTTAATTGAATGGTAGAGGTAAGGGTCCGGTTGGGGTTGTATTGCGTTAAGATATCTTAGGGTTATTAGTGCTACTTGTAGGAGTTAGAGCGGGATTAAGAGCAAGATTGCGACTATGGTATAGGTGTCTTTACAAGGTAATGTTAGGGTTATGAAGCGGAGATATTTAACTTTCCTGGAATTATGGGCGACGGGTTCTTATTCCCGTGTCCTGTTTAGGGAGGACTATATAAGTAATCCTTACTAAAAGTCTCTGATAAAAGTGTGGAAGAGTGCCGAAACAATTACCAACGGAGAGATATTATCCACGAGCTTCGGAATACAAATCTATTCAATTGAAATTAGGGGGCTATGCTAAGATGACAAGCTGTCTGTAGATTTTTGGCTTTTCTGCAATATTTATCAAGTGCGAGGCATAGTGGGGGTGAACATAGGAGTGGCTTCATTCTTAGTTTTTGAATTGCCAGTATGGTTAACCCTGCATAGAGTTCAAGCGTAGTTCCTGCGACATGACGGAGAGTTAAAGTGAACCTCTTCCGTTAATCGAAGTAGCAGTAGCTGTGCTATCTAAAGAACTGTTAACCGAAATTCGAAAATGTGGCTTCAGTTAGAAAACATTACTTGAATACAGTTATAATAGTACTTATCGTACAACCTCCTCCCAAAATAGTTCAATCGTGGCAGGATGCCGGCTTTTGGCCAAACTTCTTTTAGGCTGCATTCAAAAACCAAAATCTGTAAAAATGAATACTTAAATATCATGTATTTATGTCACTGATTTTCAATGAACTTATAAATTCACATATATTTTACGGATAACATGCAGGAAATATGCGTCCTTGTAAAAAACTTTACGTCTCCTTCAAATTTTATGCTTGAAGAATGGTTATCTTTTAACTTTAAATGTTTCAACCTTTGAGATTCTTTAAGAACGTGAAACATTCATTCATAAAGCATCATACCTTTCCATTTATTAACGCGGTTTGTAAAGTATAAAACATGTTTCACATCCACTGTAAAAGTTTACGAGCCCTGTACTATCTCCTTTGAATAGCAAAGCATGGCATAGCATATAAAGTTAAGATTTTCTTAAGGCGAAAAATATAAAGCTTATAGTTCGGAAACCCTGAATTCAAGTGTAACAGCAAGTTGGGTTCAAACATTATGGATAAATTTAAAAAGTTTTTGAAACCGAAAGATATCGTTCATTCAAATATAACATTTGAAGAAGGCGTAATTTGCTACCAAGTGAGCCAAAGAAAGACTCTGTTTTGTTATGTTATCTATAACATATATTTGAATTTCAAAGGGCACCGCAAATAAATTATAAAAATGAATACTACTTAAGCATGCATTGTTGCAAGGTGGTTTTTGAAGGTAGTCGAAAAAAAGCTTGTTGAACCGCCGGTATCCTGGTGTGACTTAAATATATTGCGATTATGCTATATAATAATTACTATTAAAACTCCATTTAAGTTATATTTTATAATCGGAACCACGTTTTAGTATTTCGATTAACATTATATGAGATAGCACATTTACTGTAAGGGCGGATTCTTGAGAATCTGTTTTGTAATTAATCATGGAGGTGAGGAGATTTGTAAAAACCTCTGTGGAAGACTAAATGTCTGCGCGGTCAAAAGTTAGGTGATAGTCTGCATCGGCGTACAGTAAAATAAAACAGGATATGGCAGAATATTTGCGGGAGAAAAAAGCTTTTTGGTACACTGGGTAGTTTGTAGGTAAGGGGGGGGGGGGGGGGGGGGTGGGCATGGTCGTCTTCAAACGAGAAAACGCGACACGTCAAACAGCTCACTTTCTGTCGCTGTGACGCCCAGGCGAGCCATTGGGCCATCGATGTTTCAATTAGCTCGAGCGGCCTCATCCATCCGCACGGACGTGTCGGTGAGATAACGCCCGCCAGCGTGACCCCTTGTCAGGACAGCGGGACTCACAATAGATCGTCGGGAGACTGAAGTGTGAAGCAAATTTCGAGGTCATTTTGCTACTTTCTGGCCAGTTTGCGGCTAAAATGTACTTCACGAAAGCTCAAATTCAGGTAACTGACTCATATGACGGTAAGTAGCTCAGAAATTTGAGGTAAAATCCCGCTGTCAAGTAACTAAGCGAACCAGAGGAAACGCCCCCTCGACTTACCCTCTGAAAACTGAACGTTTCTGCAGTCTTTATGCAAGGTGACAGTTTGTAAATGCCTACCCCTAGTTACATATCGCTTTCTATAAAATTACGAAAAATAAATTAAAAAGGAGATCCACGCGCCATGCAACTAAAAGCACCCATTGCTTACTGCTTACATTATCCCAAAACCTGCAGCAAGTCCCCAGCCTTTGCATGTGCATTTTTCCTCAATTTATGACTGCAGTAGAAATTAGCCATGAATAATTTCTCAGGGTGAAAATTAAGAATACTTAAATCTTTAAACGCTCATAACAGCCTACAAAAGTTGAGATGTTGAGAACACAGTTGAGAACCTACACGTTGTAGTCTTCCTAACGATCGTCAAAGTCACTTCACTAATGATAGGTACAAAGTTATTTGGTTATTTGTGAGAACTCACCGGCAGTTTCATCAGCTCTGCAGGAATCAGTTTGCTACTCTGTAATCAAAAGTTATTTAGGTACGAGTAAGTTGAACGTGCACGACACTACGAAGGGGATTAAATCTCCAGTTGCATGCAGAATTTTGAATCGGGCACACATGCCCGTTTATCTGTAGCAAGTGATTTTCCCATGCTTGGCTCATGCTGCGCGGCAGCTCCAAGTCGCGTCAGCAACTGTGACCAATCACTTCTCGCGTTGGCGAACCTCAGCCAAACCAGTGTGGCAAGAAAAGAGAGAAAAAATGAGTGGCTTCAATCCAGCGCCGAACTTGCTTACCACATACACAACCAATTATGTTTTTTCCGAACTATCACGGTGCATTAATAGTCAATGAGTAGAAGGTTGCTAACTGATGATCTTAATCGAATATACCTGGGATGGAGGGTCAAGCATATATGTGACGTTTAAAGCAATCCCATTTGTGAGAGCCTTGAGAATACTTGAATGAGGCTGTCTAATTCAATAGTTAGGAGCTAGGTCGAGTGGGTCGCACATAGACGGACCGTTTAACCTTATCAGTTACTGCACTCAAACCAACCTCCGATCGTCTTGACGTTCTAGAGCCACCGGGAGGCGATGGGTGTGGGAAGAAAGGAGGGAGATAAAGAGACGCATATTGAGTGTACTTGTACTTTTGCATAAGCCACATCAGCCAACCGAACAGATTGGACGGACGCTGGAGATTGGGAATGGGAACAGAGAGTGAGGTTGACAGTTCAGTGCATTTTCCCTCATTATAAACAATGTGGCGCGCTTGAAACTATCACGGTGAGCTAAGAGACGTAGCTTGGAGGGTTTCCAACTTACGGGATGACTCAGACCGCGCGGTGAGGTAGTGTGTGTGTTTTGGGGTTCAGGGGGTACTAGGTAGGGATAGCACCACACAGATAGCATTTGATCACTCCATTTATCTCGTACAGGTGGTAAATGCTCCTGTGGCCGCCTCTTACTGGTACCCAACTCTCCTCTGTGGCTCCTCGAAACTGCGCTCTTCCCAGCGGCCACATCCCGGGCAATTTCACAACCGGCGGGCTAAACTAGGTGAGGGTCTCCGGTGCGGTGTGTGGCTGGTATGGCTGACTCCCGAACTTCCAACCTCTACCATTCAAAACGACCTACGGCGTGCACGACAGCAATACCGTAGGCGGACCAGAATAACTTAGGTCGCTCTCCCACTAAAACAAAACCGTGACCCAAAGTAGAGTTTGGCAGCCGTCTGGGATGTCCGAGCAGCCCTATTTAGGAACAGTACTGCTTGCCTCCTTGCGGGGGAAGGGGCTAGAAAAGGTGCCCTAAAAAATGCTGGTTATCACGTCTTCTGCAGCCGACCACGGCTCACAGATCACAAAATACGCGGTCGTAAAACTCAAACAAACATCAATACCCCCATCCCCATCCCCCTCGCCATACCCTCCAGGCTGCTTGGGTGAGTCCAATCAAACTAGCAGCCTGGAATGTTCGTTCCCTTTTTGACAATCCTAGGAGCAACCAGCCGGAACGGAGGATGGCGCTAGTTTCTCGGGAACTGGCGCGCTACAAGGTGGACATTGCTGCTCTCAGCGAGACCTCATTCTCTGAGCAGGGTCAGCTGGAGGAGGTGGGTGCCGGCTACACCTTCCTCTGGAGCAGCCGGCCAAAGCCAGAGCGAAGCGACGCTGGTGTCGCCTTTGCCATCCGGAACGACATTGTGGGACATCTGCCCTGTCTACCGCAGGGCATTAATTATCGCTTGATGAGCCTCCACTTGCCTCTTTAGGGAGACAAGTTCGCCACTATCATCAGCGCCTACGCTCCCCCAAAAACGAGTTCTGATGCGGCGAAGGACAAATTCTACGAGGACCTGCACGCCCTCCTGGCAAATGGGCCGAACGCGGACAAACTGGTCGTCCTTGTTGACTTCAACGCCGGCATCGGTACAGAACACAATGCCTGTCAATGAGTGCTGGGTCCCCACGGTCTCGGTTTGCTGTAACAATAAAGGCCTCCTTCGTCTGCGAACCTGCTCCGAACACCGCCTGATCCTGACCAACACCTTCATCCGCCTTCCGACGCGGGAGAAGGCCACGTGGATGCACCCTCGGTCACGGCATTGGCAGTTGCTGGACTATGTTCTCGTCCGGAGGCGAGATCGACAGGACTTGCTGGTGACCAAAGCGATCTGCGATGCCGATGGTTGGACGGATCGCCGCCTCGGAATCTCCAAGATGAGGCTCCGACTTCAACCCCGACGAAGGTCCCAAGGTAAGTGACCGCCAGGTAAGTTAAATACTCTTTTGTTAAATTTGCTTGCTCGCTGTTTTGATATCAGCAACCAAATCACCCAGAAAATGGAGTACCTGCATGCTCCAGATGACAACGCCACCGTAGAGGCACGATGGTGTCAACTGCGGAACGTCATCCAGTCTACCGCCCTCGAAGTCCTCAGACGTGCAGGCCATCAACGCCAGGACTGGTTTGACGACAATGACGCCGACATCAGCAACTTACTCGCGGAGCAAAAATGGACTACACAAAACCTACATGGACTTTCGGACTGCCACTACCAATTCTGCCTTTTATTCAGATGCCACTGCCTAGTACAGGGACAGCTGCGGGACACACAGGATACCTGGATGGTCCGCAAGGCTGAGGAAAGCCAAGGGTAATGCGCACCGCACTGAAATGAGAAACTTCTTCAAAGATATCAAGGCCATCTACGACCCCTAAATCACGGGAACCCACCGCTGCTCAGCTCTGACGGCACAAAACTGTTGATGGAGAAATCCCAAATTCTGAAGCGATGGGCCGAGCACTTCAGAAATGTCCTTAATTGCTCATCAGCCATCTCCGATGCTGCCATTGACCAGCTCCCTCAAGTGGACATGAAAAATGACCTAGATCTACCGCCCACCCTACAAGAAACCATCCTGGCTCTGCGACAGACTTCCAGCGCAAAAAGCACCGGGATCCAATGCAATCCCACCGGAAGTCTACAATCACGGTGGACCATGGCTGAACGCGGAACTCACAACACTAATTCAGGAGATGTGGCACCAAGGACACGTTCCTCAAGAGTTCAAAGACGCGACCATCGTCCATCTCTACAAGCGAAGGAGAACAGGCAACACTCTGATAATCACAGAGGCATCTCATTGCTTAGCATTGCCTGGAAGATCTTCGTCCGTATCCTTCTCAATCATCTGAACGGTCACCTAGAGCAGGGCCTGCTCCCGGAAATCCAATGTGGCTGTTGATGACACCGTGGAACAACTGTCATGATTTTTCGACGCCCGCCAAACTTAAAAGCGAAGTGCCAGGAGATGCGGACTCACCTCTACACTACCTTCGTGGATCTGATGAAAGCCTTTTACACGGTGAATCACGACGGACTGTGGAAAGTCGTGCAGAAAATCGGCTCTCCTGAACGTTTCATGGCCAACTCCCCAACGAACGTCGGATACACTTCCGCTCGCGTATCTCCACAGCCACCATCCACGAACTTCTCTTCGCTGACGACTGCGCACTCAATGCAACGACAGAAGAGGAAATGCAAAGGAGCATGAACCTCTTCGCTGCCGCCTGTGACAACTTCGGACTTCGCATCAACACTGAGAAAACGGTTGTGATGCATCAGCTGTCACCCAATACCACCTACTCCGGAGCTCAAAGCAATCTCAATGGCGCCCAACTGAAATCTGTGGATAACTTCATGTATCTGGGCAGCAATCTCTCCCGCAGCTCAAAAGTTGATGATGAGATCGCCCATCATATTTCCAAAGCCAGCCAATCTTTTGGACGCCTGCAGAACGTGGTCTGGAATCGATACGGTCTCAACCTCAGCAGTAAACTCAAGGTATACAAAGCTGTTATATTGCCGACGCTGCTGTATGGAGCGGAGACGTGGATGACCTACCTAAAGCAGGCGCGGAAGCTCAACCACTTCCACATCAGCTGCCTTCGCAGCATACTAAAGCCGACATGGCAAGCCAGGATACCGGACAAGGAAGTGTTGGGACGAACAGGCCTTCTCAGCATTTATGCTCAGCTGAAACAACTGCAAGTGCGATAGAGCGGCCACCTTGCGAGGATTGACGACGAATGACTACCCAAACGACTCTTCTTTGGAGATGTCGCCATGGGTTCTCGTCGACAAGGGGGTCAATCAAAACGCTACAATGACACTCTGAAGACTTCCCTGAAGCAACTGCAGATCAACCCGGTGACCTGGGAGGACCTCGCCCAGGATAGACCGACATGGAGAAGATTCGTGAAGCCTGGTTCAGCAATCTATGAGGCCAACTGAATCGCCGCCGCCAAGGGCCAAAAGAGCAGCACGAAAGTCACCAGTGCCCCTGACCAACATCGTCGATGCCCAGGCCCTGCCAACATGCCCGTGCTGTCAACGCATCTTCCGCGCGCGAATCGGCCTGGTCAGACATCGTCGGACTCAATGCTCCAACAATCTGACAATTCCGAATTCTACGTCAAATTCTGCCAACACTCCTTCGGACTGCCCCTTCCTCTTCCCTGGCATCCGTTCGATTACTCCTACCATCATAGAGACCAAATCCCAATACTTATCACTTGTTGCCTCCACCACCGCCATCGCCATCGCCGCCGCCGCCACCACCACCATCAGCGATGGGGACTCTCTCCCTAAACTGTCCTCATTGTGACCGCACATTCAACTCGCGCAACAGCCTCGTCGGTCACTTGCGAATCTATCGTACAGAGACTGGTGAACAAGTGCCTGGAGCACCAACACACGGCAGAGACCGCTGCCTCCAATACCCTCACTGCTCTTGCGCATTCACTTACCACGTTGGCCTGCCCGCGATGCCAACACATTTTGCGCACCCATCAACACTTCCCTTATTCCTCCCATGAGCGCGACTACAAGTACCAGCAGCAGAGTCCCTGCAGACTCAGCACCTCCCGACATATCTTTCCCTCATTTTCACCGCACATGCACAGCACACATAAACCCGATCGGTCACTTTCAAATCCATCGTACAGAGCCCAGCAAACCAGTGCCAGGAGCGCCAACATCCATCCGCTGCACCCGCCTCAACTGTCTACACTGCACGACAGTTCGACCGTCGACTACGCCGAGGTCCCACCATATGCTCCAAGGAAGGGTGGTGCAGGGACGGTGACTTGCGCCTGATTTAGTTTAAATTGATGGCAGACTTGCGCTGCATTTACCGCACTCTCTCCTCCTCCCCAACCTGAGCCCGCTGTCATGACAGAGACAAATAGACCGGAGATGGGAGAGGGTGGAGGTGGCTGGCGCGGCCGGAGCCGCCCCTGGGCGTACCACCACATCTGGCTCAGATCCCACGGAGTGGGAGTGCCATAAAGGCCACATTAAGAAGGAGCCATTGCAGCCTGACTCTCAGTCCGCCAGTCAGCCACTCCACACAAAACCCACATTGGGCTGATCACGCGGTCAAAGTGTTCCCGTCAGTTGGCAACCTTCCTAGCCACGGCTTTTAGCGCACCATGATATTTTCAAGCGCGTCAGGTTGTTTATAGTGAGGAAAATGCACTGAGCTGTTGACCTCACTCTCTCCGCCACCCCCACAATCAGACCACCGTCCGAGTCAGTAAGTTGTCTGATGTGGGTGTGAACGCATTGGCTGACGGGTCGGCGGACCCGTCTGCACGCGCCTCAGCACGACCTGGCCCCCATTACGCACACACCAGGATTCACTAAAGCAGGGGATATGGAGGAGCCACCGCCATCTTACTCTCAGTCCACGGGTCAGCCACTCCAAACACACAGCACATAAACTGGGCCGACGGCGTGGTCTAGTGTAAGCGTAAGATTAGCAGCCTTCCAAGCTACGGTTTTTTAGGAAACCGTGATATTCACGGGTACATGATGATGGTGAGGTCTATGTATTGATGTAGGTAGTGTGCGCTGATGTGGCTTAGCCTCCGGTGGTTTACCGCAGGTTGTCCTGGATGCGTATGTGACCAAATAGGCCTATGCGCTGAATGATTGCGCGAGGACAGTGAGGGCAGTGGAGACGGCGATTTCTGATGTGTGTGGGTGCTCCAGGCACTGGTTCACCAGTATCTGTACGATAGATTCGCAAGTGACTGACCAGGCCGATGCGTGAGAAGAATGTGCGGTCGCATTGAGCTCAGTTTAGGAGAGAGCCCTCATCGCTGATGGTGGTGGTGGTGGTAGTGAAGGCGAAGGCGGTGGTGAGGGATAACAGGCGATGAGTAGAGGGATGTGGCCTCTATGATGGTGGGAGTAATGGAACTGATGCCAGGGGTGAGGGAGGGCGAGTCCGAAAGAGTGCTGGCAGAATTTGACGTAGAAATTGGAATTGTTGGATTGTTGGTGCATTCCGTCCGAAGATGTTCAACAGGCCGATTCACGCGCGGAGGGTGCGCTGACAACGCGGGTATTTTGGAGGGGCCTGGGCATTATCTGATATGCATACACATATTCACACACCACATGGGTCTATAAGGCCACATGCTTCTCCATGAAAACCTGCGGTAGAACAACGCCGGCTATACCACAAAATTACATCTCTCCTCATAAGCCTCTGCACCTCAAATGATCACAAGCAACAGCACAAAAAACTGCTCTCAGTCTGTCTAGCTGATTGAGAGGCAAGTATGATCTTCGGCCTCTTCTTCATGTGGCTCCTTTGTTGCATGTGTGATCTGAGAGTGATAATATCACAGGGCGATAAGCGCCGTGGGTTGGAAGTTTGGCAACTAACAATTACACTCAGAACTCACAGTTAGTCCAATGTGCGTTGTGTGGAGCGGCTGACTGGTTGTCTGAGAGTCAGGCTGCGATGGTTCCTTCTTAAAGTGACCTCGGGCTATCTCACACATGTGAGATGTAAGCCGTTCAACCCCTTGTTGTTTGAAATTCTGGCGCTCGTGTTTGGGGGGACAGGTAGTGTACGTAGTACACGTAGACGAGGTCACCAGCAGCTGCGCCCACTTCTGCATCAGACAACTGACCGGCTCGGACAGTGGTTTTACTGTAAGGGTGGGGGAGAGAGTGAGGTCGATAGCTCAGCGGATGTTACTTTCTATAAACAATCTAACGGGCTCGCAACTATCACGGTGTGCTAAAATCCGTGGCTTGGAAGGTTTCCAACTGACAGGGATAACTTGGACCGCGTGGTCAGCCCAATGTGTGTTTTGTGTGGAGTGGCTAACTGGCGGACTGAGAGTCAGGCTGTAATGTTTCTTCTCAATGTGGTCTTTATGGCACTCCCACTCCGTGGGATCCGAGCCAGGTGGGGTGGTACGCCCAGGGTGGCTCCGGCCGCGCCAGACACCTGCCGCCCTCTCCCATCGCCGGTCTTCTTAACTCTATCCTGACACCGGGCTCAGTTGGGGAAGAGGAGAGTGTGCGGTAGATGCAGTGCAAGCCTACTATCACTTACACCTAACTCACGCGCAAGTCATTGTCCCTGTACCACCCTTCCTTGGAGCATATGGTGGACATCGTCGAAATCGACGGTCAAACTATCGTGTGTGTGCCTCCTAAACGTGTAGCGTGATCAATACGATGAACCAAAACGGGGACCAAAATCAGGGTGCTGCAGGTGTTATTATTCTGGGATGTGGTCCCATAAAAATGCCGAACATGGGAATACTCTATTTTTGACCATGTCTTGAGACCGGGTGCAGATGGGGAGGAGGAGAGATTACGGTAGTGCAAGTCTACTATCACTTACAAGTAATTTGTGCCCAAGCCGCCGTCTCTGCACGATCGTTTTGTAGAGCATATGGTGGACATTGTCAGACTACGACGGTCAAACTTCCACTTCTGCGTAAAAAGATGTACATGGCGACTGTACTAACTTCATGAGACAGTGGTAGATACCGTCGCTTAGAGCAGTCGAATCATCAACTTGGTAGCGCAATGGGAGACCGATCTTACTATGGAAACTCGAGAAAAACAGCCACGAATTGGTAATCTCAAGGCAACCCTTTTGCGAAAACTATCGTCAGTACGATAACTCAAGGCAACTCAACTCAACGATAACTCAAGGCAACGATAACTCAAGGAAACGACAACTCAACGATAACTCAAGGCAACGATAACTCAAGGCAACGATAACTCAACGATAACTCAAGGCAACGATATCTTAACGATAACTCAAGGCAACGATAACTCAAGGCAACCATTTTGCGAAAACTAGAGTCAGTACGATAACTCAAGGCAACTCAACGATAACGCAATGATAACTCAAGGCAACTCTAGGCAACGATAACTCTAGGCAACTCAAGTCAACGATAACTCAAGGCAACGATAACTCAACGATAATTCAAGGCAACGATAACTCAACGATAACTCAAGGCAACGATAAATCAACGATAACTCAAGGCAACAATAACTCAACGATAACTCAAGGCAACCCTTTTGCGAAAACTAGAGTCAGTACGATAACTCAAGGCAACTCAACGATAACGCAATGATAACTCAAGGCAACGATAACTCAACGATAACTCAAGGCGATAATCACTCAACGATAACTCAAGGCAACCCTTTTGCGAAAACTAGAGTCAGTACGATAACTCAAGGAGAAACAGGGGCATCGACTGGCTGTCATTTCAAGCAGCTGGTTTAATACTAAATGTACGCATCTGTACCGAACACAAGGGATATTGTTAACTCTAAAAATCCCTTTTGGTAAATCTTGAACCTCTTGATCCTCTGATTGCTCAAGCATGCACTTTTTCCTTCAATAACCGATCGTCGTCTGACGAAAATAGTAGATTTTTTGCTTAAAGGAACTATAACCAATACCTCCGACACAGTTATCCAGCAGGCTTTTCAAGTCATTGGGAGAATCAGCTCCGAAACCGAAGAACGGATAAAACGCAAGCATAATTTTATGCTGCACAATAATTCAAGTTACATATCTACTTTCGACGGGGCGCGTTTGTTCCTAGAAAGCTGTGGCTTGGGATTCAGATTCGCGTACGCTAAGCGACTGCGCTCGCTCAGTTGTAATGCCCCCCATATTAGTCACTCTTTTTCTTGATAGAAGTCGACTTCATACTGTCTAGGAAGGAGATAAGTAGAGAATTTTGTCGAAAATGGCATTCCTCAGTTTCCTCTGACCTCACCCTAATGCAAAGAAAACTGACAAATTTTAAATTTTCGACAAGCAACAGAGAAATGACTACTTCTGCTGTCATGTTGAACAAATCGCCTCCAATGTCATCTACGGCCTCGCCGTCTGAATCCCCAGCTAACTCTGCATGGAAACCGACCTTGATTGATCTTGTGGGATCCGAACACAACAGTACTTCTTTTATTCGTTCTCAAGACAGCAGTACTTTCTCCTATTTCCACACCCATACCAAGTTTACCAGGTACTCCTGGTAAACCAACGCAGATTTTTAGCTCAAAGACAAGTCCGGCTAAAGTCTCGACCATTCGAAAACCGCACAAATTTAGTCTCTCCACGAAAACTACTCCTTTACGATCGCCTACTTCTCCCGAAAAATCATCCCCATCCCAACTAAATCGAATTTCCAGATACCACCCAGACCTCATACTGAGGCTGAAAAACGAAACATACAAGCATTTTTCGCAAAAATATGCTTCCACTCGCGCAGTGCATCCCCCACCCCGCAGCCAATTTTCTCCACCGTCGTTTCCCAGTTGTCTCTCAATACAAAGGGTCCTGCTGGACTACTAGACTCACCTGACCTTCTGTGTCACCTTAATAGTAAGACTCTGCAGTATCCTGTCCAGGGATTTCGCGGGCAAGACCAAATAGCTAGCGGTTGTGCTCAGTTCTCCCTGTCTGTCATTTCCATCTCCATATTTTACTCCCCTTCATCCACATCAGGCGCGTACTATCCCACAACCTCTTTTCCACAACAGGGCAGGAGCACCCGCCCCCTATATTCAGTGGCCCGTCAAACACTGGATGACTTAGCCGCCCTCTCTCAAAAACAACCAGCTTGCCCACTTAAACTGTTGTTCTAAACGCCAGATTCTTGCTCAATAAAATGCCCCTGCTTCCGACTCTAGTCTTTATCCACTGTCCAGATATTGTTATAGTAACTGAAACATGGGCAACACCTTCCATAGCCGACCCCGAACTCTCTCTTATAGGTTATACTTGTACTCGAAAGGATCGCCGTGACAGCCGTGGTGGAGGAAGCTGTGTCTATCTTAAGCTAGTGCTAGCCTTTCGGACCTTAGACCATCCACAATTTACTGCGGTTGATGAGAGCTGTTGGTTTCAAATTACCTTAAAAAATAGGAACTCTTTACTCATTGGCTGTGTCTATCGCCCGCCCAATACCAGTGAGGATTTCGATCTTTGTCTCTCACAAGCATTTCACGCCGCAGTTGACTTAAATTTTAAGTATTGCTTAATTGCAGGTGATTTCAACCTTCCTGAAATTCGATGGTTTCCGGTCCCTTCCGGCCCCATAAAGTTCGAGAACTTACTCGAGGCCGTAGATATAGGCATGTGGACTCAGGTTGTTGACTTCCCTACGCGAGGATCAAGCATACTTGATCTAATCTTCTGCAGAGGTTGCCTGTCGTTGACAGTGTCATCATTAGTCCACTTGGGAGTTCAAACCATGATATCGATGTTTCTACACTGCAATTCGAAACCGGTGAAAGGTTTTCCAAAAAAATGTAGCTTTTTTTATTTCCGAGTAGCGCTTTCGACAGAATTATTGATACATCTTAACTCCCACGACTGGTTTAATTTCTTTATATGTCAAGATGTGAGCACCTGTACCGGTATGCTTTACATAGTTTTGGATCCACTTATTTCTCATTTTGTTCCCCATAAGAAATTTATTTATCTCACGGATGAGGTTTATCTCCCTTTATCTTTTAACCGTAGGTTGCGTAAACTCTCTCGTCAATTCCATTTACGAAATGATATTTCCTTTCTGTCCTTGATTCGATGTATTTTTGAGCAGGCTAAGAGGCTATCCGAAGAAAAGCGGCTAGCCGATGAGGTCAAATATGTCGAAAACCGTTCGTTAAATGCTGCAAAACTTTTTTTACGTGCAATAAGAACCCATAGTAAAGCATGGCATCCCATCCTACTAGACTCCGTTGGCAATCCTCTAGTCGATGACAAATTGACGGCTGATAGTTTTAACGTTTTCTTGTCCAGAGAATTTATTGAAAATTCAGCCGCTCCCTCTCCGACCATCCAGGTTTGGACCTGTGCCGTCCTCGAAACCATAACTTTTACCCTCTGGGCCGTAACCGTAGCCATTCGACGTTTCCGTCAATCTCATAGTCCTGGACCAGATGGCGTACCGATCAGTATTATAAAGGCGGATGCTAATGATATTTTCCCGTCACATCTATGTAAGATAGTTAATCTAGCTCTGGAAAAAGAAACCTTTTCCAGTGTGTGGAAGGAATCGCACATTATACATATCCCCAAACACGGCCAATCGACGTTATTTGACGATCTTCGGCCAATCAACACACGGTCCGCAGCTTCGAAAATCCTGGAGATCTTGATCAAAGATAATATGATGTATCACTTAACCGAGAATAACCTACTGAGTGCAGCCCAACATGGGTTACTCAAAAAAGGTCTTGTGATACCTGTCAGCTCCTTCGTTGATCACGTTCTGCAATCTAGGGATAATGGCTTTGCACTTTACATAGTTTATTTCGATTTCACCTAGGCCTTCGATCGTTTTGACCATGCCCTTCTTCTCCTGAAACTCTCCTCTTTCAGTTTATGTGGTAAACTTCTGAGCTTGATATCTTCTTACCTGAGCTCTCGCACACAACATGTTAAGATCTCCAATGTTATCTCAAATCCGGCACGTGTGAGGAGTGGAGTTATTCAGGGTAGTTTGCTTGGTCCACTTTTATTTTGTCTTTTTGCTGTACCAGGTTTGTTTCCGAATGGTAGGCCCTTTATGTATGCCGACGATTTAAAAGTTGCCTATCGATACAAGCCGGCAGATCGCGACACCGTGCTTGATCTATACAAAATGATCTCGAGGCCTTTGCCCAGTGGTGCTGCACATGGCGCCTTTCCCTTTCTTGGCACAAATGTTCCGTTATGGTTGTTGGCGACAACCATCAGCCTCGACTAAGCATAGATGGCCACGGTCTAAATGTGCCTGGCGTTGTTAGGGGTCTGGGCATATCATATTCCAACGGTCTCAATCTTTCAGAGCATTGCGCCCTGATTGTCTCCAAAGCACGCAGAACTGCCGGGTTTATACTCCAAAATTTTAAAACTATTGATATTAAACTCCGCCTTTATAAAATGTACGTTAGACCTGGCCGAGAACACTGCTCGTTTCTATTTAGCCTTCTGCGCGCTAGCGAACGGAAGAAAATAGAATCGGTCCAGCACTTCTTCAAGAAAAGAATTTTATCTTTGGAGCGCCGTAATCTGTCGTATCAAGAACGCTGTGGGCTTGTAAACATTGATCCCTTATCGTTTCGCCAATGGCAGAAGGGACGCTTTTTGCTGTTTAAGCATTTGAATAGTCGTACATTTAATCCCCTTACCACTGTGAGGCAGCTTGACAACCCTCGGCGCATCAGTCATTGCAATGTCATTTTATTTCTTCCATTAGCTCGCACAGTTAAGTATCGTCAATTATTTTCGGTAAACGCCATAGCCATGTGGAATAAAATACCCCATAATATAAAAATCCAGTGAAGTTATTCTTTGTTTAAGATAATTATTACTAGTTTATTGTATTCAGAACAGTTTCCAAGAATTCTGGGCGCCGACACGGTAGAATCTGTTTTCCTGTTAGATGGAGTGCGTGGCATCTGAATCCGATCCCAGGTGTTAATTTTGAGGGATACGGCACCGTCTCTGCAGCCTGCACCCGTTGACTTCTTCGGCAGACAGTGAGCAACCGAACACGGATGCACTCTTGCCTGGGGCAGAATACCGGTTACTAACAAAAACAGAGAGACTGCAAACAGACTGCAATTGTGTTAGCCCTTTCCTGACCTGAACTGCTATCATCCTTACAGGCAGCAGTTTTTTCTCCTAAATAACATAAAGATACAAAAAACAATAACATATATATATATATGATAGTGTGTTGCTCACCGATCTGCTTAAGGAACATGTTTGTTCCGTTGTGCCCTGGAGCTCAGACTAGAGCCCTCGCAGGCAGTCGCATAGCGACATGTGGCGTACATTCATAAAGTGGCACCGAAAAATACAAGGGAGACCGGAATGGCCATTTCTGGCTTATTAGCCGTCATCAGCCAGTCATACACAATCCCAAGTGTGGACCACATGGGATTCGAACCCGCGACCTTTGTTAATTGACTCGAACACTCTACCATTGAGCCACAGGCTCGTTGTTTTGTCGGTTGCGATCGGGAATATGATGATAGTGTGTTGCTCACCGATCTACTGAACGAACATATATGTTCCGTTGTGCCCTGGAGCTCAGACTAGAGCCCTCGCAGGCTGTCGCATAGCGACATGTGCCGTATGTTGATAAAGTGGAACCGGCAAAGACAAGGGAGACCGGAATGGCCATTTCTGGCTTATTAGCCGTCATCAGCCAGTCATACCCAATCCCAAGTATGGCACACCTGGGATTCGAACGCGCGACCTTTGGCAATTGAGTCAAACGCTCTACCATTGAGCCACGGACTCGTTGTTTTGTCTGTTGCGATCGGGAATATGATGATAGTGTGTTGCTCACCGATCTGCTTAAGGAACATGTATGTTCCGTTGTGCCCTGGAGCTCAGATTAGAGCCCTCGCAGTCGGTCGCATAGCGACATTTAGAGTATGTTGATAAGGTGGAAACCGACAAAGACAAGGGAGAACGGAATGGCCATTTCTGGCTTATAAGCCGTCATCAGTCAGTCATACCCAATCCCAAGTGTGGCCCACCCGGGATTCAAACCCGTGACCTTTGGTAATTGAGTCAAACGCTCTACCATTGAGCCACGGGCTCGTTGTTTTGTCAGTTTCGCTGCCCGACTATTGGTAGTGATGGTGGATTGCTTGCGGCACGAGAACGGAGGTTGCATGAATACTTTAGGCTTACGTCTGACTTGGGGTCCAAACGGTATGCCCATCGTTAGGACACGGGAGTATCAACTCCCGCGATAAAAATGGTCTTGTTATAAATTCTACGAAGGGCACCTATTCCCGCGTCCTACCCAAAACCTTGGCCCAACACTAAACTTTAACTCTAACCCCTATTTCTCTGGAATGTAGTGAAACGACACTTGTATTAAGGGGAGTTCGAATTCACCCCAAGCCAGGCAGATGACGATGACGTAAGCAACTGCATGGCAAGTTCCATGGCTAGGCGAAGTAAGAGAAAACACATCGCAGTCCGCGCAGACTGATTTAACACTCGTTCACTTTCCGTTGAAGCTAATATGCTATGACTGCCATTCAACGTAAAGTATTATACAAATGGACATCTCACACAAGAATATACGATATTGGACCCATTCGAGGTAAATGTGCTCGCACCAATATTCTAAAGAGGAAGTCCTATTTGTCATCCGTTGATAAGCGCTCACCGATCGCTAAAGAAACTCACTCATCCCATTCTGCCTTGGGGCTCACTCGCGAGCCCAGCCAGCAGCCGCAAAGCGGCCAGTAGTAATAAAGGCAGATTATCAAGACCAAAAAAGACAAAGGAGACCAGAATGGCCATTTCTGGTTCATTAACTGCCATCAGCCATTTATACCCAACCTCAGGTGGTTCGGCACCCGGGGGCTCGAACCGGTGACCTGCTGATAAAATGTCCAACGCTCTAACAATTGAGCCACGGGCTCGTCTTGCCGGTTTAGATCTGGAATATTTGCATTTGTTGAGTAAGGCTCACGGATAGCTAACGGAACTAGATCGGTATGTTCTGCCTTGGGGTTCATTCTCAAACCCCACCAGTAGCCACACGGCGGCTCAATGGTTAGAGCGTTGAACTTCCGATCAACAGGGTGCGGATTCGAGTCTCGGGTGGTGCCCCACCTGGGGTTGGGTATGACTGACTGATGACGGCTACTGAGCCAGAAATGGCCATTCTAGTCTCCATTATCTTTGCCGGCACTGATCATCAGTCCTATTTGTTTTAGATCAGACTTTTGGAAAGCAATAGCCCTCAAATAACTACAGAACAGACTGTCGCGTCTTCTGAGGCCATAGGGGGATGCTAGGCATTACGACCTTCGGATCCAATCCCGTATACGAAGAGAGGAAGTTGGACACCGTTTGGAGGAGGTTGTATTCTGTATATAAGTATTTGATAAGAGGTCAGTATGATAGGAATTGGCAGCCGGACGAGGGGACACGTCCGGCGGCGTGAGAACGGCGTCCCGGATGTGAGACAGTGGGGAGTCGTCTCACCGTCTTGATTGAGAGCAAACCTGAGCCGGCCCTGAAGATGATTGGCCGGTTTGGAAAGCTGTGCTTGACCGATAACCAGACTGCCATCTGTGTGCATGTGCAAGTAATCGCGTGAGGGTAAGCGACCTTGCAAAAGGCGGCCGGAATCGGGCTACCACAAGACGCCCAGCACGTCGACGAAACCATGAGCAGACTCTCTCAAATAGAAACCAACATAGACCTTCATCGTTCACCCTCGTTGGAGGAAACAATATGAGCTGTATACCAGACACCCAACGGCACCACTGAATCACCCCCAACTGCAATCTGACGACAGTTCGACCGTCACAGTCCGACGATGTCCACCGTATGCTCCATGGGAAAGTGGAGCAGGGACGGTGAATTGCGCCTGATGTAGTTTAAAGTGATAGTAGCCTTGTGCTGCAGCTACCGCACTCTCTCCTCCTCCCCCACCTGAGCCCGGTGTCAAGACAGAGTCAAGAAGACCGGAGGCGGGAGAGGACGCATGTGGCTGGCGCGGCTGGGTCCCCTAAGTCCTAGACGCCCTTAAGCGTGCCACCACACCTCCCATGTTCGGCATTTGTGATGGGAGCGCAACCCGAATAACGCCTGCCGTGCCCTAATGTGGCCCCCGTGTTGGTCCAACGCATCTACCACATGGCCCGTTTAGGGGGCACCGCAAGCTACAAACACAGTGGCCACCAACATTACTTACCTGTTCCAGAGAGACAGGACGCTTCACTTGAGACTTTAAGGACGCCACTATCGCATCACTATTGCGGCAAGCTTGCGACTTTTTCAGCGTCGGAATGACCGCCGAAACGTCACACATTATAACATGCACACTCAAAAACGTATGAAGCAGGTTTTCTGCCCAGCCTGGTAGACGATGACGGAATCTGAGCAAGAGTGGCACGCGTAGACGGGTCGTTAAGTCTGAAGTCACAGCGCCCAGTACCCTTCCCTAGTTCTCTGACAGGCTCCGACATTTGACTGGCGGATGTGAGATCAGAGTGGGACCAACACTGGGCAACATATCCGCAACAGCCTTTTAAACTCTTAGAACGCACTATTAGTCGTGACTTGGATGGGGCCGGGTAACTTTGTCCTTATCGAGACTAAGAACCGGGCTGTAACGGCCCAACATGTTGTGGCCCCTATGGAATTCTTATCAATGTGAGAGCCAAGCCACCCTCACTGCATTCGGGTACATCGGGCGAAACCAGGTCTTGTGTGAAGCACGCGTAGTCGGGTTCTTAAGTTTTGCCCACCATCGCACCCGCTCCTCGGGTTTCTCGAGTTTGTCTCGCCATCGGAGCAAAGTAGGTGACGAAGGGGGAGTGCGGCAGATGCTGTACAAGTTTTCCTCACTATAAACTAATTCACACACAAGTCACTACTGCGCTCACTCCGTGAGACACGTGGTGGTCATCGCTTGCGAGGTTTCGAACTACCAGTGACTACTGGGGTATACGGAGTGTCATGGGCAAGTATCCACATTTTTGTTGTACGGTTACATCAGGCTCATTGATGCTCTGGCTGAACGGTGCAACCTTACACTTATGAGTGTACCCTGCCTGCAGCGACCAGGTACAAAGGCGTAATAAAGGCGACACCAACTGGGTCTGGTTTTGCAGACATGAAAGTGGTTCTAACACAAAGCTTATGAATATTACTCTTACAGTCGCAGCCAAACACATCAAGGAAACTTTTGGGATTTTGTGTTTTTTTTGGCCGACCAGCTAAATTAGATGAGAGCGTCAGGTGTGCGTCTTCACACCGGCTAATCCGGGAAATAATCCCCAAACTCCCTGTCCATCTCCTAATGAAAAAGTCCTACGTTGAGGGTGACATGCAATCCCGTGTGCGACCCAAGTAAATTCGGATCATCTTCCAACTAAAAACGAAATTGAACTCAGCACCCGCCTGGTAGGACTAGACAGCCCTATTAACCGGTAGCACTGCCTATCCCCTAGAAAAGGTGATCTAAAAACCGTCGGTGTAACAATCCGTCGGCAAGCTGAGCGTAGCACGTGGACCGAAAGACTAAAACCAGCAACAATCACCCTTGACATCTACGTGCTGTCCAACGGGCTGACAGATTGACACCGCTTCTTTTGGCAGCATGCAAAATCCCATCCTTTTTGGACAGCCCAATAACAATCCGTGTGGAATGGGAGACAGTTCTGGTTGTCCGCGAAATCGTCCGCTACATTGGGGCTCTCAGTGAGGTCCGCTTACCTGAACAGGGACAGCTGGGGGCGGTGGGTGCCGGAAACACCTTTTTCGTGAGCGGACGTCCCAGGGCAGGGCGATGAGAAGTCGGAGTCACCGTTGTCATCAGTAACGACGTCCTGAGGTGGTTTTAATGCCGTTCACTGAGCGTAAATGATCATTTTCTGACCCTAAGGTTGCCACTGCGCGGGAAGAAATTCACCACCATCGTCAGCGCCTATGCTTCCTCAGTGAGCTCCGTCTGCCGACGTAAAGAACAACCTGCACACCGTCCTAGGAACTGTGCCGAAGGCAAAACCTTGGTTGTCCTTTATTTCTGAACTTCCTGCGTCAGCACAGACCACGCTGTTTGAGATGGAACTCACCGTCATCATGGAATCAGCAGTTGCAACAGCGACGGCTTTTTCCTCCTGTTGGCCCGTGTGGAACACAATCTTCCGATACGGTGGAAGCCAACGTGGCTGCACCTTTGCTCATATAATTGGCATCTGCTGGATTACGTCCTAGTCGGGAAGCGTAGTCAGTGTGATTTGCTAGTGACTAAGTAGGTGAGAAGTGTTGGACAGATCGCCACCTTGTTACCTCCAAGATAAGGTTCCAATTCCAACCGCGAAAGTGACCGCAACGGAAGTCAATATCAGGCACGGCTAAAGACCGATTGATTTTCAGCTACTTTAGGAGCCCCAAATCGGAAGAAATACACACCCTGAGTGGGGGTAGCTGGGAGATACTATTTAAACCACTGCCATGGAAGCCCTCAGTCACGCATGCCGTCAGCACCGGAATCGGTTTGATGGCAATGACGAAGCAATTCACGCTTTCATCTCCGAGAAACAGGCTACATACAGCCTACAGGATCAACAGCAGCAAAACCGACAAAACCGCAGAACAACTGGCTGACTCGCAAAGTTGAGGAGATCGAGGGATTTGCCGACAGTGTTGCACAAACCAAAGGGACTGCGCCATTGGCTATTCAGGATGGAGCAACCCGCCCAACGCAGAAGTCAGAGATCCTGGAGCACATAATCGCGCACTTCCAGGGCGTCCTACACCACCCATAGAAAACATGCGATAAAGTCATCAACCGACTTCCCATTTGGACCCCAAACGACCACCACGATCATCCGCCTCCCCTCCTTGAGGCAATCAGAACGGTGCAACAGCTGCCCAATGGCAAAACACCGGAGCAGGTGCGATGCCAGCCGAAGTCTTCAAGTACTTAGGCCCATAATTCATGGCAAAGCCGATTTCCTTAATAAAGAAGACGTGACGACAAGGAGCCATTCTATAAAACTTCAAGGATTCCACCATCGCATACATCTGCAACGCAGTGGGGGGGAGAATCGGCACCTGTGTTATAACTACAAAGACAAGTTCCTTATCAATATCTTAGAAAAAATCTTTGTCTGGTTTTATTTAGTCATCAGTGTTCTATTCAATCGCCTTGAATTAGCGATTTTTGTCAGAAAAGTTGTACGGAGGCCGAATCTACCGCGGAACCACAGACATGCTCTTGGCGGCCCGCTGACTGCAAGTAATTGCCATGAAATTAAAAGCAACCTCTAAACTGCTTTCGTCAATTTTATGAAGACCTTCGACAGTGAATGCCATGGGCTCTGGGAAATCATGTTGCAGTTAGGATGCCCTGAGCGATTTCCTCCTCAAATGATAAAACAACTTCAAATGGGATGAAGGCTCGCGTTAGTGTTAACAGTGCAAATTCTGAAGCTTTCGTGGTGACCAATGAGGTGAAGCAGAGCTACGTAATTGCTCCCATCCTATTCAATCTCTTGGGCTCCGCTATGATGATGGACGCCCTTTCGTAGGCAACAGCCGGAGATTGACATCAATTACCGAACCGACGGAAAACTGCTCAGCATTCGTCGCTGGAAAACATCTGCGAGGGTAGCATTCAGGACCTATCGTTCGCGGATGTCTGCGCGCTAAATACTACAACGGCAGAGAGCATGCAACAGTGTGGAATTCTTAGCCTCCGGTTGCTCCAACTTCTTCCCGAACATCAGCACGGAGAATACAGTGGTCCTACACCGACCGGGATCAAGTGATGACTACGCCAAACCCCGTATCCGTCAGTAATACTCGCGTCACAATAGCGGAAAATTTCCCGTACCGTGAGAGCACAATATTAGTAAACATCAAGATAGACGACGAAATCGCAAGTCTGAGTCTTCAAAGCCGGCCATGACTTGGGCCGGCTAAATCACTTCACCTTGAACCGGCACGGCATACTTTTCAACATAAAACTGAGGGCGCAAAGTGCTGCTGTCCTGGCAACGCTCTTCTATGGAACGGCGAAGTGGACCAAGCAAGAAGACCCAACTATTTGCAACTCTGAGGGTGAAGTTGCAAGAGAGGAACACTGACATTGAGATCCTGGAAAGAACCGAATTTCTCTGTATCCACGCCATCTCAGGGCAGATAACCACAATCAGGCCGTCAGAATGAATGACGAGAACCTTCCATTGGAGACTATTTGACGGCGACGTAGCTAGGGATGGTGACCGAGATGGCTGACAGCATATGCACCTTAAATGGCTGAAGATCGACGTGTATGGCGCATCGCTGTAGAGATTCGAGCAGCCACCTTCGAGGTCAATCCAATAACTGCAGCCATGGCAAAGGTCAGGATCTTGACTTTCCAGTGCACCGAGACTGGCGTACAATTGCGACGAGTCCCAGTGTACACCTGCCGCGCCCGTTTCACCTGCCCACACGTGGGGCATCAGCCGTAGGTAATAACGCATATGTGATCAAGCCGGATCAGAGAGTGCACTTTCATGCTACTTAGTAGACATTAGGGACTATGCAAGCTGTCGCAAAAGTGGCGCTGGTTCTCTGCAGTTCTTAGAAGTAGCTACTAGGATGACAATTCAATTTTCCGCCAGTCCCTCAGACTTGCAAGCTGTCGCAAAAGTGGCGCTGGTTCTCTGTAGTTCTTAGAACTAGGATGACAATTCAATGTTCCGCCAGTCCATCAGACTTCCTGATATATAAGTATACCATAGCAGATACCATGCCTCTTTGCTAATAGTGTAAACGGAGGGACGAACCTCCTATTCGTGGTGTTCAGTGAGTCTCGCGCTCACAACTAGCGGTCATTAAGGTGGGTTCAGCCTGTTTCGCTAGAAATAGAACCCTCCGCAGTGCAACAGAGTCCCACTGCTCAATATAACCGGTATCGACTTTGCCATCCGAAGGAGGACCAGGGTCTGCGAGAAGGAAAAGACCAAATTTCAGAAGCTTGCGTGACGTGTCGCAGCCAGTTCGAAGCCATCAACAGAATCCGTCCGTGTTTTCGACCTGGGCTTCGTAGTCAAGACCTGTTAAACACGGGCTTCGACCAAAACGAATGAAAGACCTAGCAATACTGGGTTTAATGGCCAGTCTGGCCTAGACGGACTTCCGCCGAACCAGGCAAACCGAATTTACCGTAATTAAGGAACAAGACACAACCGCGTGAGGGACTTAGCCCAAGGTAATATTGAACCTTGAACATCAAACTAGCCCTGGGGTAGTTGGTGTTGCTGCTATCTGCGTGAACTGGAGTTCGTAATTCTCCGAACATATCATAAGACAGTGGTGAAGGCCTTTTGGGTGCATGGGAATTCGCGTGAATCGACCACCCAGGCAGAATTGTGGCATGACTGCAATAAATCATTGTCTTAAAAATCTGGCTATGCTGATGCGTAGTCAAAGTTGATAAAGCCAGAACATGAGAAGATGGGTAACCCCGGGAAGATGGGTTACCCGGGAAGATAAGTAATCCGAGGAGATCGGGTACCCGGGGTAGATGGGTAACCGGGAAGATGGATTACCCATTAGCCTAGCTACTGGCTACCCGGCGCGTCCACATGTGGCGGATAGTGGAACGGCCTTCAGTGAAGGTTAGCTGCGGAATAAGCAGACTCTCTGGTCTAGTGAAAGCAGTCGAGGACCAGCAGCGACAGTGCTACCAGGGTGTGACGGGTTGAGGCCTGGCACGCCAAAAGCCTTAAAAAAGCCACAAAGCCCGATGACGGCATTGTGACATGGCGTGTGAACCGCCATTAAATAAGTTTGATCACCCCCGATGCCTTGTGGGCAGGCTCTTAAGCCAAAGCGCTGGAGGAGACAACCTCGAAAAAAAAACAATCCGAGCGGCTGTTGAGGACCCGCCCGTACTCACAATCCCCAAGACACCTCATGAAAATATATCCAAATATAGTACTACGATCCATGCTACGGTGTCCGTGGGAACCGACGCGCTCCGTAACTCTATTCCAGTGGTACTGGCGAACAGTATGCGAGCTGAACTACTCGGAACCTTGGTATTGGATGCTGGAATGTACGAATGTTCCTGGACTCTGGTACGCAAAGGCTGACGACGCGCAGCCTTTATCAGTACAAAGTAGATGTGTGCTGCCTGTCAGAAGTCCGAATACCTAACACAGGCTCTTTGGAAATAAAGATCCCGGGAGCCAATCACACTTCAACCTGCACCAACCTGGTCCTCGGAACTTTTCTGGTAGACATGGTGTGGCGATTGCCCTCTCGCAACAAGCGAACCGTGCACTGCTTGCTTGGGAACCGGTCAACGAACGGATGGCCTATGTGCAACTGAAAGTTCACGTCAAAAACATCTCTATCGTCTACGTGTACGCACAAAATTCCGCTGCCGAACAGCACGACAAAGAGACGTTTTACTCGCAACTGCGAGCGCTAGTTGAAAGACTCCCGCGCCGCGATCTGTTAATTGTTGCTGGGAACTGAAATGGCCGGGCTGGATGTGGTGACCCCACTAACAGTCATCTTATTGGCCATTTTGGGCTTAGTTCTCGATGTGAAAATGGTGACTGCTAAACGTTGCTGATCAGAACCGACTGTTTGTCACGAACACGGGCTTCCAGCACTGCAACAAACACTTGCTGACCTGGTATTCAAACGACGATCATACGGCCAGTCAGATCGACAACATCCTAGTCAGTTCACGGTTTCGCAGCTGGGTTCATGACATGCAGATCGATGTGTGGTGCCGAGACTGGTGATGCTTATTGGTCTGACCATGTTCTCATCCGAATAGGCTTGAAAGTGCACCTATCATCCGCACCCAAAATTTCACGTGCTAGACGCCTCGATTTCGCCAAAATCCGACAACCCGGCATTGCCGAGGCCCTGGACAGAGACATCCGGTCTTGTTTTACTACCCGAGCAGACGGAGAAGACAGTAGTGAGTGGTCATCACTGAAGGCATTAGTCTATGGGGCAGCTGAGAAAGTCCTTGGGTTTTCTCAGCGACGCCGCAGTGATTGGATCAGCGGGAGAACCCTACAGTTGTCTGCCCAGACGGCTCTAAACAGGTCCTGCAACGATGCTTCCTTCTGCCAACTCCGAAAGATGACGGTAAAATCGGCTAGGGAAGACCGGAAGAAATATTGGGCTGAAATAGCGACCTCGATGGAGCAGGCCTCAAACGTGGTTGACACTCGGAAACTACCAAATTATCCGTCAAGTTATTGGTAGGCCCTCTACACTGAGCGACTCTGTTCGTGACGTGAATGGCAGCTTTATTGCTGAAAACCCGGCCAATGTCGAGCGCTGGCGTAAGTACTTCGAGAATCTTCTCAATTTCGATACCGAACTCAGGACCCCCTTACCATGTGGAACGGAGTTTCTTCCCTCTCCTGCTTATGCAATGTCATGCGACCCCCCGTCTGAAGGAGAAGTAACTGATGCCATAAGAAGGTTGCGCAACAACAAGGCACCTGGAGAGGACGGTATACCCTCTGAAATCTGCAAGTCTTGTGTCGACACACTTGCGCCCTGGCTCCATGAAGTGATTGTACAAGCATGGAAAGACAACGTTGTTCCTGCCATAGTTTCCAGAAACCGACGGCCGTCTGCTTTGTCGACTTCGCCGCCGCATTCGATTCCATCCATCGTGAATCCTTATGGCGGATAATGGCATTAGATTGCCTACCATCGAAAATTATCGCCATGATAAAGGCCAATTTCAGCTCAACCACTGCACGAGTTTTGGTCCATAACAATCTTTCATAAGCATCCAATATCCGGTCTGGCGTTCGACAAGGTTGCATTTTGTCGCCCATCCTGTTCAACTACGCTATTGACCGGATTCTTGGGAAGGCCCTGCATGAAGAGGACGGTGTTGCGCTTGCACCCGGACGCCGGTTGGCTAACCTCGACTACGTAGATGATATCGCCTTACTAGCCTCAAACTTTGGTGATCTACAGTCTATGGTGTTGCGGGTGAATGAAGTGGCTAAATCGGTCGGCTTGTCCATAAATGTGGGGAAGACCAAAGTTTTTTCAAGCTGTATCCTTGCCCAGGAGAAACCACCTCTCGAGGTTTATGACTGTCAACTTGAAGAGGTGGACAGTTTCAAATACCTTGGGCCGAGAGTGCTGCCGAATGGATGGTGTAAGGATGACATTGTCTCCCAAATCGATGCTGCTTGTCCGCTTTTCTCAAGCCTTAGAAATTGTCTGTGGACCCGACGCGACATTGCTATCGCCACAAATATTCGCATATACCGTGCGTCTGTCCGTTCTATCCTTCTCGATGGCTGTTTATGTTGGGCTACACGCGTGGAAGATGAGCGAAAACTGGAGGCATTTAATCACCACTTCTTGAGGACCATCCTCCGAGTGAAGTACACAGACTTCGTCTCAAATGAGACAGTCCGCACTCGCTGCGCAAACATCGCAAGGATATTCCAAACCATCCAAGAACGACGACTGAGGTGGATTTGAACACGTTCTTCGTCGCCCACCTTACGAGCTCGCTGTTACTGCCCTCGAACCGACCCCACTACTCAGTTTGAGACGTAGAAGAGGGGGTCAGCTCAAAACCTGGTTCGACGCAGTTCGTCGGGGCATGGAAGTTGTTCTTGGACCTTCGGTATTCGGAGTACGTTTTTAGCGAAGAGAATGGATTGAACTGTCCAGATCTGCTGCCGCGGATCGTCACGCGTGGAGGAACACAATCCATGACATAATCGAGGTCGGCTGCATCAAGCATGATCGCAGCCGTAACAAGTAAAAGCACAGGACTTAATGATGGCAACGATATAGCTGCACACCGTCCGCGCTATGGGTGAGACAACTCCAATGACCGAAGTCCAATCTTCAGTCTGAACCTACGAAAAAACCATCCCACTCAAAACAACTCTCGAAACGCGGCAGCCACATAGAAACCCGATCCCGCTACCGGACGACGGTCAAACGCCTAACACCAACCCATTCACTTCAATATAGCCGCCCGCGACAGACAGGGAAGCCCATCAGCTCGATTTTGGCAATCCTGAGACAAAACTTGCCACAGCACATAAAGCAAGTAAATGTGATAAAGTCGAGGAAATCGAGCCCAGTTCGACGTGGAGAAAATATTGAATATTCGCAACGCGATGGCATGCTACACCAACTTGCAACAGGTTGAATTTGAACAACTAATAATCATTGATTTTGATAACCACACAGCGCCAGATGAAGAGTTTAAGAACACCGCGCGCTTCCATCGCTCACTTGTAGCGACTACGCATGGGGCCCACTTACGTATGTCAGCACGTCGGTAGGGTAGAGAAATGTCGTTCCTAATGTTGGCGCATCACCGGTGCCGCATGCATCAAAGGCTTAACTGTAAGGACCCGTATGCAACGCTTGAACCGCCAAAATACAGGAATGTGATGAAACATACTTGCGATAGTAAGTGCACGCAAACCCGATGGACAGAAACACCAGATCAGCCGCGCCGACGCAGCTGCACTGACGTACCTACTTTGTCAAAATGCAGGTTTGGAATCTGGTGGCTGGAAAGATCGGCGTGAAGTCGGCTGCAAGTTAGGAAAGCGTCTACTGGTGGATAGTGATGGCTCCGGGGTCATTACAGGTGTCCTGGTTGCCGAGGGCCTGTCAGGTCATCGAATCGTCTTCAGTTGCCGGCGGCCTAAGGCGTTATTAGGTACTTAGGAACTCCGACACCACGTCTTTGATAAACATCAGATAATCGAAATGTTGACAGGGGCGATACTCGTCTGGCACATGGAGAAAAAGGAACATCGACACGTGGATTGCTGGGATAATGTAATTGGAAAGTCGGACGTTACATCAAAGCTGATAGGTAGGGAAAGTGTTCTGAAGAAAAAGTATGAGGCATTTGATGGGAAAACCTGGGGCAGAACGAAACTTTAAGACAACACACACTGTCCAGCTTATCTCATGATCCACCGGTGAGCAGTTGTGGGATATCTGCTTGACTGACAAAATGCGCAGTAGGCAGGAAAAAATGGTAAACGCCATGCAGATTTGAAGTGCAAGCATCAACGCGTTACCAGCCATGCCGAGAATCCTTGAACTATTCTCGTTTATCACCCTCGGGGGAGTTCCTCTCGGGCTCTAGAATGAAAGTTATCAGCCACAGAATGATATACCATCGGTGTCTAGATCGGATTTCCACAAAGTGAGGTTATCGCGGAGGAGCTGCATAATAAGGGTAGAGTCCTTGTAGCTCTCCTCGTTAAGGGTGTCAAGTTCTGCAATGGCATCATCAAAGGCCTGTTTGGCAATATCACAGGCCTTTTGTGGACTGTTCATGATCTCATAATGGAACACGGAGAAATTGAGAGCGAGCCCAAGACGAATGGGATGAGTCGGCTGAAGTTCGGTAGTGGCCTTTTCGGTGGCTTGGGAATAAGCCTTCAAACTCTGCTTTGCGACCTCCTCGCGTTCGATGCCCGTGGCGATTTCAGCCAAATACCTGTTGTAGTCGCCTTGCCTGAAACAAGTGGTCAACAATCGGGAAAATTACATTTTGTAGTAAAAAACAATAGAGTCCGCGGTCTTTGCATGGGAAATCAACTTTGTCTGCAGCAAATTAAGAATCTCGGCGGCCATCTCACGCAGCTCCTTTTCAATCTGTTCCCGCGCAAACTTTATGTTTTTGCAACACTCCTGTTTCCCTCGGCTTTCTTCCTTTTGTTCAATGGCACTCACAACGCGCCAAGATGACCGGCGAGCACCAATTACATTTTTGTATGCTACGGACAGCAGGTTGCGTTCCTCAACGGTGAGTTCCGGAGAGCTTTCGTCGTTGAGTTCGACGATTTTCCGCATCCAAACTGCCATATCTGCAAGGGCTTAAACTCCGTTTGAAAAACATACCATCATATCTCTCAGTCTGTTCGGCAAGCTTGGCCTTAAACAGATATTCTTCGCGGCGAGTCAGCTTCTGTTCGGTAGCAGTGGACATCTTTACTTTGATCAGTTCTCAGAATGGCGGACAACAGTACCTCATTTGGTGTATTCAAACAATTATTTCAAAGGTTAGGACCGAAATTCTCAACCGAACGTATGTGCGTATGATTTATGCAGGAAGCAATGGATTCTGGATGTCCGTTCGTTGACTGCCAAAATCCGCACGGTCGAAACTATGATCAAGAACTTGGGTGTGCAGCAGACAAATAGACGTGGTGTGCTTATGGATGGGTGGGCTAAAACGGTCTGACAAAACGACAGCATTCAAAACAAGGGACGAACGATCGAAAAGTAGAAGAAGCACTGGTTATCAAGAGTAAAAGATGCAACGGTAATGGAGCTGATACAATTCACCAGGTTAAATTAAACGGAAAAGTGGTGAAAACACAGAAAATAGGAATTGGGTTATTCAACTCAAGTCAATTTTATTGAGTAGAATAGGCATGGGCATTTGATTACCCTATTTTTAACTTGAAATTATGTGCAGTTTGCAGCGATCATAAAATGTGACAAGTGGTGCGTGAGTCTCGAGCGTTAAATCCCTCATCACTCCGGCTCATGTTGGAACATAAAACTTTAAAGGATTCTTTTAAATCTTTCCAGTGATTTGGACTTCACAACTTTCAGAGGGAGGGCATTCCATGATTTTTCCTCCCTTTAGACCTTGGGAAATCAAGGCAGAATATTTTTTGCCGGTGTGGCATCAATACATTCACATACGCTGAGCAACGAGGAATTATTTGTGCTAACATCGTGGTTTGGTGCAAACCAGAATCCGCAATCCATGCAGACTTTCAAAGATAATTTAGACGTTTCTTATATAATCTGAAGTTTAGAATCAAAACAATTTTTCCAGGAAATTGTTTCCCGAGTTTACTGCGAAATTTTGTTTCAGGACTCAGAAGCATACTTTTGCATTGGCGACAACAGGTGGGCATATTAAAGGAAGAATCGAGAAAACGATGAATTCATCTGGGCAGTCTGTTTCTCAGGACAAAGCTCTATATATTACTGCACTCGTGTCATGTTAAGGTGGCTTTTTAATATCCTTGAATATTTCGCTTTTAATTCGTCGAAAGTATCCCCCATTCTTACAGTAGTTTATCCAGTTATCCTGTTTTATGGCGCGTCGTTTGAAATTGGTTTCGAATTTAAAGTCGCTCGAGCCTACGAGTTTTTAGTCTCTTTCTTAGTGTAGAATACATGGTGCTGGGAAATTATAAAAGAATTGTCTGTTTATTCCCTGAGTTCGTAAATTGCGGCTTGGACATAAGTATTCTGAGGCTTAAAAAAACAAAAATTATACTGCTAAGGAATCTTCTTTACCCCAGGATTGATATCAACTGGAATTGTTAGCCTCACTCTTTGCTGATTTCTTAAACTAACGCCGGCTGTGTGCTCCCTGCATCTGCTTTCAATCGCGGAAGGGCCCAAACCAAAGGCTGAGTGCTTATATTTTCATATTCTTATTGTTGAATATCCTACCTGACTCTCTGTTAATTTTGTGGCAATTCTAACATCAATCGCATTTGCTATGTATCCCCATAAGTATACAAAACACAGGTGCCTTAAGTGTATTGCCACGAAAAATTGATCCACGTCCTAGTTTAGCACATGCACCGCAAAATCGCGTAAGACCGTCTATCGACGCCTCTAACCATCCGGCCATATTGGCAGGGGATTCGGGTCAGCGCATTAATAGACTAGCAGAGAGTATTTGCAACTATCGTTATTCTACTAAGTGTTCACCTCCCGCTAAACGGGCAAAAAGTCTTGTAAGCTCAATTAATGTAGCTTCCGAAGATGAAACTTGTATGGGTTGTTTCGGCCTGCTACATAAATTCTTAGGGATGGAGCAGGAGGTAGACTATCTAAGGCAAGAAATAGATAACTGAAAGAAAAATCTATTTCTTGCCCACCTGTTAAAAAAGCTCCTGTCCGTAAAAAACCTACCGCAAAACAAAATTCATATGCATGTATAGCCTCTTCAAGCTTACCTCATACACGTATAAAAGCCATCACCTTTACCAAACCCAGTAAACCAGAGGACGGTTCGCTAGTTCGAAAGGAAGTCCTATCTAGTCCTTGCTCCACACCATCATCGCTCAGCTCAGGCAGTGTTAGCAATAATCTGGCCTTACAACCTAGTGCTACATCGCTGCTGGACGTTGCACCAGCATGCGATGTTGAAGAGGTTGGTGAGTTTGTAAAACCAAAGAGGAAAAGGTGTAAGAAGACCAGGTTGTGCATAGATTTGGCTCCAGCCTGCCCAACACCCGGTTCATCTGGACCTCTCGGACCAAGTGAACTGGTTACAAGTACTCACTCAGTTGAAAGACCTGATTCGCAAACGGGCGCTCGATTGAGTCAAAAACATAATGTTATCATAAAGGGCGTTCCTGAGTCAGCGTCATTAATTCCGAAGGAGCGAGTAAAACAGGACTTGGAACTCCCTCAATTGTATGCAAAGACGTTGCTAACGGATGGCGAGTCCATTCAGTTTCTCAAGGCATATAGAATAGGGAAGGCCCTGTCAACACCCGATTCAAATCCTCGACCAAGACCTCTTAAAATCATCTTGGAAAACGAAGCACAGGCACAGCTCCTGCTACAGAGAAAATCAACCCTCTGGGGTCCGCATTCTGAAATTTTTTCAACCGGAATAAGGGTTGAAAGAGCGAATGAAAACGCGACAGCTAATAATAGAGCTGGAAACATGAAGGACCAATGGCGAGGCAAATCTCAAAATAAGAGACGGACAGATATTTCAAGTGAAAAGAGCATTTCTTGTGCCGAAGGCAGTCACTCTGACAGCCTAACTGTCCCGTTTCAGAAACCGGAAACGTGCCCACTTAAAATAATCGTCCTAAATGCCAAATCTCTGCTTAATAAGATTCCTTTGCTCCAGACTCTGGTTTTCATCCACCGCCCCAAACATTAAAATAGTTACAGAGACATGGGCAACACCCTGTGTATCTGACTCCGAACTCTCTGTTCTAGGCTACGCTTACATTCGGAATGATCGACACGAGGGCCGTGGCGGTGGAAGCTGCATCTATGTTAAGCAACCAATTACATTTCTGCCGTTGGACTATCGCCAACTTACCGCGGTAGAAGAGAACTGTTGGCTTCGAGTAGTGCTAAAAGATAACTACTCTTTACTCGTTGGTAGTGTCTATCGCCCCCCAATTCCAGCGAGGATTACGATCATTGTCTCTTGCAGGCATTTCATGCCACAACTAACTTAAATCGGAAGTACTGCTTGATTGCAGGTGACTTCAACCTTCCTGAAGTTCATTGGTTTCCAACGTCCGGTCCTGCAAAGTTCGAATGCCTACTTGAGGCCATAGATATAGGCATGTGGGACCAGGTAGTTTATTTTCCCACCCGACGATCAAACATACTTGATCTTATTTTCTGTAGAGATTGTCAGCCATTGTCAGTGTCACCTTTAGATCCACTTTGGAGTTCTGTCCGTTCTATAGTTTTTTCTACACTAGAACTAGAGGCTAATTAAACTTTTTCCAAAAAATATAGTTTTTCAGTGATTTCAGATCAGCAAATATGAGGGAATTGCTAACACATCTAAATTCCCACGATTGGACTAACTTCTTTGTATGTTCAGATTTCAATGTTTGTACTGATACTTTGTACCAAGTTCTAGGTTCACTCATTTCTCGTTTTGTTCCCCGTAAGAAAATAATTAATGTCAAGGATGAAGTCTACCTCCCTTTATCATTCCGCCGTAGACTGCGTAGACTCTCCCGTCGTTTTCATCTACAAAACGACACTTCCGTCCTGCCTTTGATCCAACAAATCTTTGAAGAGGCTAACAGGCTGTCTGACGAAAAACGACTAGTTGATTAGGTCAACTTTGCTGAAAACCCTACTTTAAATGTTGCGAAGCTCTTTTCGCGCACAGTAAAAGCACAGAAAAATGCAGCACCCCGTACTTCGAGACGCCTTAGGAAACCCAATAGCTGACGCTAAGTTGACTGCTGATAGCTTCAATGCTTTATTGTCTAGAACGTTTAGTGACCATACTGTCGCCCCCTTTCCTAACATTCGGGTTTGGACCGGTAACGTCCTCGAAATCATAACTTATACCCTCTGGGACGTGACCGTAGCCATTCGGCGTTTTCGTCAATCTTACAGTCCAGGACCAGATGGCGTCCCGGTCAGCGTTCTAAAGTCGAATGCAAACGATATATTTCCGTCCCTTCTGTATAAGATATTTAATCTTGCTCTTGAAAGTAAAACTTTCCCTATTTTATGGAAGAAATCGCCCATATTACCTATTCCCAAACATTGCCGACCTACGTCATTTGATGACTTTAGGCCAATAAATAGACTACCAGCAGTCTCGAAGATCTTAGAGACTGTGATCAAAGACATGATGATGCGTCACCTAACAGAGAATAACCTACTTAATGCGGCTCAGCATGGTTTTCTCGAAAAAAGGTTTTGTGACACATGCCAGCTCTCTTTTTTGATCATGTGCTACAATCTAGAGACAGCGGTTTTGCAATTTACACCGTTTACTTCGATTTCGCGAAGGCTTTCGATCATGTTGACCATGCTCTCTTACTGCTGAATCTTGCCTCCTTCGGCATAGGTAACAAGCTTCTGAACTTAATTTTTTTCTATTTGAATGCTCGCGCACAACGGGTTAAAATTTCTGATGTTATCTCCAACCCCACGCATGTGCGGAGCGGAGTTATTCAGGGCAGCGTGCTCGGCCCGATTCTATTTTGCCTCTTTGTCAACGATGTTCCTGATTTTTTTCAGTATGGTAGGCCCTTTATGTACGCTGACGATTTACAAGTTGCCTATCGATATAAACCGGTCGATCGCAACATCGTGCTTGAGCTCCTAAAAGAGGATCTTCAGGCCTTCGCTCAGGGGTGTCGCACATGGCGCCTCTCACTTTCTTGGCAAAAGTGCTCCGTTATGGTTATTGGCGACAACCATTAGCCCCACCTAAGCATAGACGGTCACGACCTTAATGTGCTCGGAGTTATGAAGGATCTGGGCATATCATATTCTAGTAGTCTTAATCTGTCAGAGCACTGCGCCCTGATTGTCTCGAAAGCACGCCAAACTACTGGGTTTATTCTCAGAAATTTTAAAATCATTAACATTAGGATCAGCCTCTATAAAATGAATGTCAGGCCTAGTCTGGAATACTGCTCGTTTCTATTTAGCCTTCTGCACGCTAGTGAACAGAAGAAGATAGAATAAGTCCAACACTTCTTCAAAAAATGAGTTTTCTCTTCAGAACACAGAAACCTGTCCTACCAACAACGCTGTGAGCTTGCAAGCCTTGACCAGATGTGGCTTCGCAGATTACAGAAGGGACTATTTTTACTGTTTAAACTTTTAAAAGAGTTGTACATTTAACCCCCTTACATCCTTGAGGCAGCTCGACCACTCTCGGTGCACCAGTCATCGAGATGTATTTTTATTTCTTCCTTTGAAACGCACCATTAGATACCGACAGTTTTTTTCGGTAAACGCTATAGCAATCTGGAATTAGCTACCCAGGAGTATCAAAATTTAGCAAAGCTATCCCTTATTTACGCGAGCTGTCACTAGTTTTCTACATTCAGGACACCTTCCAAAACTTTTGAGTGGTGACTCTGTGGAGGCTCTCTTCGGTTCTGATGGTGTAAACGGACTCTGAATCCTGTGCCGGACTTCATGCTGAGGGCAATATTGCTGGCTCTGCATACCTTAATCGGCTTATTTCTCAATTGGCAGCGAACAGCCGTTCGCTGACATACCTGCTGGGGCCGAATAACGGATCCATAACACTGAATGGAGTAGTCCTTCACCGGGCACCTGTGTCAACGCTTCCATGTCCTGAACTTTAATCCGTCAATAAGCTGCAGTTTTTTCTCCTGTCACCTTGATCCTCTACTGTATATATTTTTTTACCTTGCCTGTAAACTGGCAATAAATAAATAAATGCTCTTCCTTTTTTAAGTGTTGTTGCCTAGTTTTGCACATGCACCACTCAGCACTGATCGTTACCGAAGGAAGCGGGCATGGGGCACAGAAACTTGTTTTCTCCTTTAAATGGCGAAGAAGCCTGTGAATCGATAGCTACTTCACAGAACTGCTTCCTCACCCGGTAACAAGCGTAGAATCACCTCTTATACTACTACTTGGCCTGTTTATCAAAACTACCAGTCTTACACATTAAACGGGAAAGCCTACCATTCGGCTACTCGAACGGAAGCATGAGATCACGTCCGACCCAAATTCTTACTCTTATCCGGAAACGTTAAACAACTGTTAACAAACCATTTGGTGCACCGATAATGAAAAATCAGCCCTAGCATACACCCCTGTTGAACATGACCACACGACAACTCAACCAACGTGCCGCTCGAACGCGTACGCGGAGGTTCTAGGACTCAAGTAAACTTTAAGCAATAGGCTTAAATTTCCGGCTTAACCACATCCATGGGGCTCTCCAGTGATCATATACTGATAATCTGTGTTTATGCTCGTGGCAGTGTGTAGAAACATAATCTGAGTGACTATCTCTTCGGATTTTTTTATAGTGTGATTGGTGTTGACTTCTGTATGGATTTATTTTTGTTTGAACCAGCTCAGAGAGATTGGTAGTGGGCCATACATGAATCCCTTAGTGTTTGCATATTCTACGCTGGCGGGTAGTATGTTTTTCGTCTTACTGCCGTTTAATAGCCAGATCTTCGGAAAGGTCAAAAGTTAACTTACACACCATTTAAAATTACGAAATTTCGCAAAATGTTCCTCAGGAGTCAGATTTGAATACGCGCAACTGTCCTACGAGCAACAGCCCTGCCTGGCCCCCTCTTGCCCAGGGGGCCAGGCGGAGCTATGCGGGGAAGCAGGCAGGGCAAAATGGCGGGGCCAGGTGGGGCCAAGTCAACGGTATTGCCCCATCACTAGAAAAATTTGCGTAGCGGGACCCCTTGATTTTCTCGCATTAGCAGCCCCTTTTTCTTTATATCGAACGCCCACCGCACATAGCCTTCCCATTATAATCGGCCACTTCTGATATATCCCTAATTATTGTTCTATTAACGGCCCAATTTTATACAATAAATATGGCTTCCGTTTGGATCCATTCAAGCCATTCCTGCGATGTACCCACTCAATCATGAAATAGGATATGTAAAGATGAAATTTGCAAAGTAATTTATTATAAAAAATAAATAACACTGTACATGCGCAGTATAAATTGGTCATGGTTTGTCCACGTGGCTGCTGTTATCCTGTTGTGGTTCCTAAAATAAAGAACTATGTTAGTTACCGTGGTGAACATTATTAAAATAGTTATAAATCACAAAGTCAGGATTAAAATAAATATCACTAAGTTAATAACGTTTAAACCTGAAATGCGTTAAGTGTAAAGACATTGAGATAATTACCAGGTCTTCGGACGCAGACTTTGTTCCGTAAATTGGACCACTGGTGGAACATTCCGGAAGCTGAATTAATATGCTGTATTAATTCAATGGAGTAATTTTTTACCTTCTTAATTGCCTCCCGGCGTTTTAATCTGCCACCGTACCTATCTCTGGCACCATGGAACCAGTCAATAGCGGTTCTGCGAATAACATCCGCGGAACAATTATTGAAGCTGGTATTTAGGCGAATGGATTCTGCAGACGTCAGGGAAACGTTATGACCTACCTGTAAAATACGAGTGAGAAAAAACTTCGAAAAAAAGTCATTGTTTTTGAAACGTGTGCAACAAGGGAATTAGAATAAAGTGATCGTCAATGTTAAAAGCGAAATTTTTACATATAATATCAGATAGGGTTGCAGTCGAAGGAGTATTTGCCAAATTTGCGGCTTTAAACATGAAAAGGCTAGAAGAAGAAATCGATGTTGTAAAAACGTCAGAGCAGTCAACAAACGGACGGTATAGTATTCCATTAGAGGAAACAGATGTCAGAACGCACGGTCTGTTACCGACCAGTACCACGTTGTCCGGCGCTTCGGTTAACAGCACATAACCATTGTGGAAGATGGCATGGGAGCTGCGGGGTAGCTGCAAATATCGCGGTACACCCTCATCATCGTCCAACAGCATGGGGCATAATGGCAAATCAGGCATACGTCTTTCTGAAAATCGCCTGTACACCTGTGCGGCTACGTTCATTGACCCCTTTATCAAATAACGAATGATTTGTAAAAAAGACTCAAAAGGAAACGCAGGAAAATTATCCAACACTCAAAACCGACTCACATCTTCATGATGGTGAACTAAACAATGCATATTATATACAATCTCGGCATGACTATACAATATGGCGAAATCGCAAACAAAGTTATTTAACAAAAGGCAGGCAAAATCAAACCAGGTCTTATGTAAAATAGTATGACAAAAAAATATATACTGCAACAGAAAACTGCAAAAAATGCATAAAACGGTCATTTTCAAGATAGGTTTTCAAAACAACAGGGCCGATGTACAGCAAAAATTGACGAAATTCAGGAGCCTTCCAAAACTCGAGAAAATCTAATGTTCTACACTTGCGGGAAAAGTCAATCGGCAAGCACTGGCTGCATTCTTTTATGAGGTCATTTAGTGCTGGAGAAAACATCTTCACACTCGATCTCCACTGATGAAGTAACTTCCACATTACACCTAAATACACCAGGTGCATGTACTCTATTGGGAAGGTACAAACCATGACGATAGGTAAATCCTTGAAAAGTGATATGCCTCTGTGGTAAAGTACCTGCTTGCTTGATCGAAACGAACCGTCGTCGTGAAGACGCCCGCTGTACACAGGGAACGTCATGCGGTTAGCAATGAAAATTCCAACATGACAGCATCTAGAGTGTTTTCCCTTACTATCACCAAACGACGTACCTGTCGCATCCATGGTGCCCATTGTGGGCTTTCACCTGCCGGACATATGAGCGAGCTGGAGAGCCACATATCACATTGGATAATTTAACTTTCATTATTTCCCCAGTTTGGGGATCCCGTAGGCCAACACCCAAAATGTCTTTCAATTCATCAATGCAATCAGTCAAAAAATCATCCAGTGGCTCCGGTTTGCCGAACCCAGAGAAAACGCCTACTACAAACGGCCGTCCAACTACCGAGTAGTTTACTCAAACAGGAATAGGCCAGAGGCATTGTCCTGATCCTTTCAACAACTTCATTCCATCGATGTGGAGCTGGATGCCCAGTTCAGGAATTTCAGTTGATCTCCGGAGGTTCAGCTCATCCAGTTAAAACTCATTAAAAAATGCATGATAATTTTACATTTTCAAATGTTTTTTGATAGCGTCTTTATTTTTATATATAATTTTATGATTTTTAAACAATTTGCTTCAAAACTAACTTGCAAAACATTATTTTTTATCTCAGTCTGTTAGTAGTATATTTCTTCCGTTTTTAACATCGTTTATGCTCTACGTAATTCGAATGCGCAACGCGCCACAAGCCTAGGTTTTGATATAGTTTTATGAAACGAATGGTACTAGCTGTTTCATATAGCAAGATCAAACATTATCAACACTATATTATATAATACAAATATGAAGACTGAGGACTGCATTGAAAGTTTCTTACCGTTGAACTCTTCCTGCTCCTAATCTATTTTCACTTTTTTTAGCAATCAGTCAACTAAGTTTTATAAGTCGGCAGACCCCACACCAGAATCGACTGCGCTCGCATCTGATTGGAAGTACCTATCCCTTCGAATCGACCGCAGACGTTTCTACCTCTGTCGAATGAATACTCTCGAACGTCAATAAGAGACTAGTCTTGACTCTAACCATTCTTACTCTCATACATTCATCCCCATTCCGTATAGCTGTTTTTACTTCAAATTTTGCTATTTCTAAACCTTGGAAAACAGGCTTTTTTACTTAAAACAAACTCGTCATTTCGAAACACTGCTATTTAAGCAAACAAACAAACCAAAGCTAAGGTGGTTAATGAAAAGAGGAGTTTGTTTTAGTTTTTTTCCTGTGTTCTAAGGATTTGACGGCGCCCAAGCAATGCTAAATCAATAAACCTATTTATAAACCAATTTAAATCGACCATGATTCTGTGTTTAAAGTTTTTGTACGTGTTTCCAGTCTCATTTACTGATTTTTTTAATATTCCCCTCTTGATTGTGAAAAAATTGGTCATATGTGCACGCCTAAAGCCCCTTATAAAGTTTACTAAACTGGAAACTAATTTGCGATCAATCGTCTGTATACTTTTTGTGTAAAGACTAAAATGATATTCACCATCAGTGTAAACACCAGCGTATCGGACCAAATTTCGTCTTGCACATGCACGTCTCACCCTTACTGGTGCAAATTTAGATATTTACCTAGTTCACATACAGATATCTCAGTATTTAAACCCTGTTTTGGAGGAACATGATACTCGATGGGTAATAGTCTGTAGATTTTTGCGAGCTTACGTGGCCTCTGCCAGACCTTAAACTGGTTAATGTAACCGATAAGCACTACGTCGTAGTAATTGAGTTTTTGTGCATCGTTTGAAATTGCTTTCCAGATTTCAAATCCTTTGAGATAACGAGGTTTTATTCTCTAACGTAGTGTAGAAGACACATTATCTTGAAATAACTAGCGAATGGAGTGCCTTTTCTCTGAATTCGCGAGTTATTTACTTGGATGTGACTATTCTGTAGCTGGCAAAATATTCCTTTACTGCGGATTCGTCCACGTTCTGGAGGTTATCCCTATGGGAAGTACAAACTTCAAAGCTAATCTGCTTCCAAACTATACGCCGGTGGTGTGCTGCTCGAATCTACTCTCAATCCTGGAAGGCGAAGTCACAACAAAGGCTAAGTCGTTGCGTGATTCTTAAAAGTCTGATTGCTGAATATTTTTGCCCCCTCGTTCGTTTATTAAGGAAGATTTATACATTAAACACATCCAAAACATTCTAAGAGGTATGGAAAACACAGGCGCTCACGATTAATTGGCGCGGAAAAAATCCACACTACGGTCGGGAATCGAACCTTCGCCAGAAAAACGTATGCTAATCTCTCAGGCAGAAGACCGAAGCCTCTAACTGCTCTAACTGCACGGAAACCTGTCATGAAATGTATAGGGACAGGAAAGGACGGTGAAGACATATCTTATGTTTTTAATTCTCCTGCCAAGTGGGCAAAAGTCTGATAACATTAATTCATGTCACATATGAGGACGAACAGTGTATGTGGTGTTAAAGTATCCTAAAGAAATCCCCATTGCCGGAGAAAGCAATAGGTAAGTTGAAACAATAAATGGCCAATATAAAAAATTCTGTTCAGCGTTCAGTCGACAAAAGAACAGCAGGAACAAAGAAAATTCCAAATATAGCTTCTAAAGCATACTTAGTATAGAGCTCAAGTCACAGTGTCTAAAGAGGTCAGTAAATTAGCAAACATTTTTTCCTTCGAAAGGGAGATCAAACACATTAAACATTAAAATAAATCTGGGAATTTTAATTTTCCCGAAGTTGACTGGATTTTAAACTTTTGTCCACCCAGATTCCAGCCTTTCATAGACAACATTAATTTTTCTAATTGGTCCCAGCTACTCCGTTTTTCAACGAGAGACAATCATATATAAGACCTGGTTTTCACAAACGACATTGCTCCCCTGTTTGTTGATTTTTAACAGGGCCTCTTCTAAAGTGATCATACATTAATTCACTGTTGCCTTCCGACTGCCTCTTCGAAAAAGCCTAGCGCCGTTAATACCTATCATGTTTTTGACTTCACAGACACTAGTTAATAAATCGCATTTTCGACACATTTGACTGGCCGCATCTCTCCTCAATGAAAAGACGAAGCAATTCTTTGTGACTTCATGTTGGTCGTTTCAAATAAAATCCTGGAATTTATGCCAATCAAAATTGTCAAGCCCTACGCTTCGGAATTCACCGTCCCTCACTATCTTTTGCCAAGACTAAAGAAATTGAGGAAGCTTTTAAAAGATCAATAAACTAATTCGTTATCTGTACATCTAAGGATTGCAGAGATTTTTGAATAAGCCTCTAAGATTCGTCTTGCACGTGACAGATAGAGGAAATCTTGTGCATTCAGCGAGCAAAACTCTGCAAAAGCTGTTGCTCAACTGTTCCTCCGTCGATCCGCTTCTTAACGAGGTAATGAAATACCTCCATTACTAAATGAAGCTAAGAACATTCTCGAAGACTATGGCTAGGCAGAGTTGCTTTAGTACGTTCTTTGCAAATCATCTTACGATGGAATGTGAACCGGTTCCGACGTTTCAGGCATCCTCATTAAATGTTATCAGCACCATCACTTTCTCCTTAGAACTAGTTCTTAAGCAAATTATGCGCCTGAAAAACTCGCACTCTTCGGGGATTAAAGGTATTCCAAATTAAGCTATCAAGAGAGTGCCGAGCTTTCCCCGATTACTTAGCCATATATTCTCAGTTAACCTTTTAAATGGACTCTTTCCTGAATCACTGAGGGCATGTATTATTCTTCCTGTCTTCGAGTCGGGATCTCGTTCGGACGTAAATGATTTTCGAGGCATTAACAAAACAACAGCTCTAGTAAAAATTTATTGAAAAAATTATTTTTAATCAAATTCTCGACTTTTGTGTAGAAAAAAAGCTCTTAAGCGACTCGCAATATGGTGTTCTACCTGTGTATCTAGTTTGTATTTCAAACTACTACCGGAACGATATCCAGGTGTCATTTAAACTTCAATCTATGGACTACGAAAGGACGTGGATTCTCTACGGTACGACTTTTCTCAATGTTGTTAACATTCACCTAGTAAAAACGTTGATTACATTACAGAGCAGCCGGCTCGCAACATGGAACAACAATGAGCAGCCTTGAAAGGCATACTTAAGGTAGTGCGGGCGACGGCTCTCCACACTAAGGATAGCCAGTCGATCTATCGTCTGCCCTGTGCACAGAGGAGGCCTGCGATGACTTCGTCCGAGGAATCAGTAGGACACCGGATTATGCTAATGAGGCGGTTTGGATATATTTATTTCTAAACGTCATTGGTGAATTTTAGTTAGAAAGGCTGTCGGTAGTTGGGGGACGACATAAAAGAGAGTTCGTGCGGAACCTCTTGACGCCTTTCATTGGACCACCACTGTGCCTTAGCTTCTGCTGGGGCGGATCAACTGGAAAGCGGTCATTTATTGGCTGCCCGATCTATGCAGTTTTCACTGGTAGGTCATACTTTTTCTTTCACGCCTGCAGACGCTTTTCGCCAATTTACCAGCTTCAGCCAGTGTTCTGCGGATGTTTTTCGCAAAACTGCTTTTCACTGGTTCTACGGGGCAAGAGACCGATACGGTGGGAGAACAAAACGCTGAGGGGCAGATGAGAAGGTAAAACTATTCAATTAAATTAATCCAACATACATACTCAGCTTCCGTTATGTCCCAGCAGTGGCGCAATTTGCACAACTATGCCTGCATCCGAAGACACAGTAATTATCCTAATGTCTTCACAGTTATATATAACCCAAGATCAAGTGATGAGCCGTTTAGGGTGATATCATTCCGTTTGTGACTTCTGCTGCTATAAGGGCAGTAGGTAGTGTTTGTAACGATACGTAAACCAAACAACAGGTATTCTGGGCACACAGAGCCATTACATGAGATTCTAATCCTTAAATGGGGGTTGGTGATTGGTGAACCTGGCTACTGAAGTAGCAGGTATTTTAATCCTGACATGGGTTTTGGTGATTTTAACCCTTTTCATAATGTTCATCTAGCCTGGCATGCTTCGGTAACCAACATATTTATTTTTATGTAAGGAACCACCTTTGCATAACGGCAGCAATGTTGACAGAATATGACAAGCTTTTCCTCAGCATGCGCATATTTTTTCATCTTTTTTTTAATACGAAAATACGTCACGATTTTCGCCTGAGCATGTCCTATGTCATGAGTGAGTGGGAACAGCGCTGGAATGACTTGAATGGATCCATACGGAAGACCTATTAACTGTCTAACCTTGGACCGTTTATAAAGCTACAATGAGGGGTTTATCAATGGTGGTCAAATATCAGGGAATGACATGTGCGCTGGGCGTTCAATCTACAGGGAAGGTGGTTGCATCTGCGAGGAAATCATGGGGTCCCGCTGTGCATTTGTTTCCTGTGAGGAGGCCTGATCGCTGTTTCAGGTGTTTTCAGGAGAAAAAACTGCAGCTTATTGAGTAATTAAAGTTCTGGACAGGGACGCGTTAACACAGGTGCCCGGTGAAGAACTTCTCCATTCAGTGTTACGGATCCGGTATTCTGCACCAGCAGGTATATCGGCGAGCGGCTGTTCGCTGTCGACTGAGAAACAAGCCAATTGAGGTATGCAGAGCCAGCAATATTGCCCTCATTACGAAGTCTGGCACAGGATTCAGAGTCCGTGAACGCCATCAGAAGCGAAGAGAGCTTCCACAGAGTCAGCACCCAAAAGTTTTGGAAGGTGTTTTGAATGTAGAAAACTAATAACAGTTCGCGTAAACAAGGGATAGCTTTGCTGAATTTTGATAAACCTAGATAGCTTTCCAGATTGCTATAGCGTTTACCGAAAAAAACTGTCGGTATCTAACTGTGCGTGCCAAAGGAAGAAATAAAAATACAATCTCGATGACTGGTGCACCGAGAGTGGTCGAGGTGTCTCAGAGATGTAAGGGGGTTAAATGTACGACTGTTTAGAAGTTTAAACAGTAAAAATAGTCCCTTCTGTAATCTGCAAAGCCACAGCGGGTCTAGGCTTGTAAGCTCACAGCGTTTTTGGTGGGATAGGTTTCGGTATTCTGAATAGAAAACTCTTTTTGTAAAGAAGTGCTGGACTGATTCTATCTTCTTTCATTCACTAGCGTGCAGAAGGCTAAATAGAAACGAGCAGTATTCCAGACTAGGCCTGACATACATTTTTTAGAGGCTGATTCTAATGTTGACGGTTTTAAAATTTCTGAGAATAAACCCAGTAGTTTGGCGTGCTTTCGAGACAATCAGGGCGCAGTGCTCTGGCAGATTAAGACTACTAGAATATGATATGCCCAGATCCTTCATAACTCCGGGAACATTTAGATCGTGACCGTCTATGCTTAGGTGGGGCTGATGGTTGTCGCCAATAACCATAACGGAGCACTTTTGCCAAGAAAGTGAGAGGCGCCATGTGCGACACCACTGAGCGAAGGCCCGAAGATCCTTTTTTAAGAGCTCAAGCACGATGTTGCGATCAACCGGTTTATATCGATAGGCAAATTTTAAATCTTCAGCGTACATAAAGGGCCTACCATACTGAAAACAATCAGGAACATCGTTGACAAATAGGCAAAATAGAATCGGGCCGAGCACGCTGCCCTGAATTACTCCGCTCCACACATGCGTGGGGTTGGAGATAACATCAGACATTTTAACCCGTTGTGCGCGAGCATTTAAATAGGAAAAAATTAAGTTCAGAAGCTTGTTACCTATGCCGAACTAGGCAAGTTTCAGCAGTAGGAGATCATGGTCAACACGATCAAAAGCCTTAGTGAAATCGAAGTAATCGGTGTAAATTGCAAAACCACTGTCTCTAGATTGTAGCACATGATCAAAGAAAGAGAGCTGGCAAGTGTCACAAGACCTTTTTTCGAGAAAACCATGCTAAACCGCATTAAGTAGGTTATTCTCTCTTAGTTGACGCATCATCTTGTCTTTGATCAAGGTCTCGAAGATCTTCGAGAATGCTGGTAGTGTATTTATTGGCCTAAAGTCGTCAAATGACGTAGGTCGTCCGTTTTTGGGAATAGGCAATATGGGCGATTCCTTCCATAAAATAGGGAAAGTTTTACTTTCAAGAGCAAGATTAAATATCTTATACAGAAGGGACGGAAATATATCGTTTGCATCCGACTTTAGAACGCTGACCGGGACGCCATCTGGTCCTGGACTGTAAGATTGACGAAAACGCCGAATGGCTACGGTCACGTCCCAGAGGGTAAAAGTTATGATTTCGAGGACGTTACCGGTCCAAACCCGGATGTTAGGAAAGGGGGCGACTGTATGTTCACTAAACGTTCTAGACAATAAAGCATTGAAGCTATCAGCAGTCAACTTAGCGTCAGCTATTGGGTTTCCTAAGGCGTCTTAAAGTCCTTATTGTCTGTTTCCTTCCAAAACTCGCAACTTTAGTATTTCGAAAAGTGTCATCCTGGTATTTGAGGCAGCTCCCTTGATATATTATGTCTGTACAAATATTTCCATCATAATCTGCAGAGTCAATATATGCATTCACTTTTTCGTCCCCTCCTTTTAAACTAGCATAGCCTGTGAGAGACAAAGACAGTAATCGTCACTGGTATTGAACGGTCGATAGACACAGCCAACGAGCAAAGAGTTCTTATTTTTGGAGCCAAAACTCTCTTCAACCGCGGTTAATTGTGGATGGTATAACGGCTGAAATGCCAGCGCTTGCTTAACATAGATACAGCTTCCTCCACCACGACTGTCACTTTGGTCATTTCGAGTAAAATTATAATCTAGAAGAGAGATTTCGGAGTCGGCTACGGAGGGTGATGCCCATATTTTATTTACTAAAAAATATCTATACAGTGGAAGAAGACCAGAATCTGAAGCAGGGGCATTTTATTGAGCAAGGATCTGGCATTTAGAACGAACAGTTTAAGTGTGCAAGCTAGTTGGTTTTGAGGGAGTGTAGCCAAGTTATCCAGTGGTTGACGGTCCACTGAACATAGGGAGCGGGGGAGAGGCCCGTTCCGGATGACAACGCAGTCAACCCAGTAAAGAGGGGCTCGCGTCTGACCGTAAGCACTTCCCGGGCAAACCGAAAATTAGCATTCATGTACACCAATGCACGAAGTATGTTAGATAAATAAATAAATTGTATATTTAAGGCCCAGAGAACCCCGTCATTACAAACTTAGTATCGCGTTATAAACAATTACAAAGTGGATAAATGCTGCACTATGTGAACAGCCATATTAACAGCAGAAATCAGTAATATGGTAGGCATATCCGATTCAAAACGATTTGCCATTTTTAAAACAATAATAAAAAACCTTTGACATATACGGTGAACTAGAAAAGAAAAAGTTAAAAGAATCCTACGGTTAAATCGGAGGCGGAGTTCGGCGAGCCACCAATTTAAAAAAAAAACAAGGAGAAAAAAACTGCTTCACTAAAAACTTAATAGCTAGATGCAATGGGCTAGTTGTGTGATGTGGCTGACAACGTATGAGGGTTCAGAACGCTCCTTGTCGGGTGAGAGATAATATAGCAGACAGAGCTACTGTTTATAACCAGCAGTGGAGGTAAGAGAGGAGGAACTCATCGTGGACACCTGGATCGAAGCGAAGAGGGGAAAGTAGAGGTCATGAGATCATCATCGAGATGCGACACTGCTGACTGCATAGTCTACCAAGTAAAGAGGCAAAACCATTAGAACCCGCCTCGATCGTCAACTGAACCTAGAGACCATCGTCGATGTTGCAAAATCGGAGAGACGTATCAAGGTTGTCAAGAGTTGGCGTTGCATGTTTAAAAGGGGGGACGAAAAAGTGAATGCAAAGATAGACTCTGCAGAGGATGATGGAAATATAATAAGAGACCAATGTTATATCAAGGGAGCTGCCTCAAATACCAGGAGGACCCTTTTCAAAATCAAAAAGTTGCGAGTTTGGAAAGTAAACAGAAATAAGGACTTTATATCTTCTGAAGTTAAATGTTCACGTTGTTTTGTTTTGAAAATAACTAATGTAGACGAAAATCTAATTTGCAGTGGAAGATTTTTCCATATGAAAGCATATTTGGAGGCAAAACACTGAGAACGGTTAATTGTGGAGCTAAGGGGTGGTGAAATGATTATGGAGGTATTGCGAGTGCAAAGGATCGATCTACCAGAGTTAGAGCGTTAATTCGTGGGATATTTGGGCTAGAGTTAACGCGAAACGGGAAGCAGAAACCGGCTTCGATTCTTCTAACCCAGAGAATTTTAATACTTGCTAACTGCCATCTATCCGTATAAGAGATACTGGATCCAGGATGAGAAAATAGTCTTCGAAGCTCGACGAGCTTAAGATTCATGTCTGCGAACTATCTCCTGATATAATTTGCCTAACAGAAACCTGGTTGTTTCAACACGTGGACGACCGGTAGGTCACTATGATTGGCTACCAACTGTTTAGAAAAGACCAGAAAGGGCGTCAAGGGGTAGGCGTACTCACATATGTAAAAAGTGAACTGAAAATGTTAGAAAACACGGATAAACTAGCATCTACTTCCGAGGCGATATGGATATCCATAAAAGTGCCAGGTTCACCAAGTCTAGATGTCCTGACAGTCTACCGTCCACAGAGAAGAAACCCGTAGCCGATAATTTTCTGCTAGATGAGCTTGAAAAGATTGCTACACGGTCGGATATCCTGATCATGGGTGACTTTAATGCACCTCACATCAACTGGAGCTCGGCCTGCGCACATAGCTTTGATGTTCCCTTTGACAGTTGCGTTCTGATCACGACGCTAAAGCTAATTCTCACACAGCATGTCACTTTTCAAACAAAGGTGTTCGAAGGACAACAGGCACATTGTCTGGGCCTCATTCTCACGAAGTCGCAAGGCAACATAGACGAAGTGTCATGTCTACCACCGCTAGGTCAAAGTGACCACATTGTAATGCGATGGTAGTACTCGCTATTTTCCATACCAGAAAGACCCACAACAGTCCGAAGGAATATATGGCAAGGCGATTTCGGTGGAATGAAGGCCGAACTCTCGGTGGGAACCTTTTTTCTTTGGAAACGTAACCGAGGACTGGGGAACGTTATAGGTCATACTGCACAGGCTCATCGAAAATCACTGTCCGATTTTGAGAAAGAGGTTAACCGACAGACCGTGATGGCTTACGCAGGCTTTGAAAATCAAAGTTAACAAAAAGCGGAGATTGTGAAAAAAATCGCTTACGAACGGAACTCCTGCATCTCTAAATGCATACAAAATGCAGTTAAGTAGGGTCAAGGGCCTAGGGTCAAGGGACTAGGGCAACGAAACTAGTCAGCGGATTGGAATGCCTACCCTATGAGGGCCGCCTAGAAAGACTTAAAATTTTTCCTCTCTCTTATAGGCAATACAGAGGGGATATGATCTTAGTCTTCAAACTGGTCAGAGGAGTTGATTGTGCTCTTCAGATGGCCAACTTTTTTGAATTGGCAAACATGACAAGTCTCCGAGGTCACCAATACAAACTGAAAAGAAATCACGCCAAACTTGAAGTACGGGCCAACTTCTTTTCCCCAAAGGGTGATTGACGAATGGAACAAGCTGCCAGCCTCAGTTGTTCAGGCTGAAAGCGTTGAAATGTTTAAAAGAAGACTTGATGCATTTTTACTTGATGAACATATATTTAGTCGACAGCAATGATTGATATACTAAAACGACTATCGCCATGTAACATTTGCTTGTTTTGCTAGCGTCTATCTGTAAATAGGGTTTTCAAAGGCTCTGCCTATCTCCCTTATATATACTGAATTATACTGAATTATACTGAATTGTTAGAACAAGACAGGATTTCGAAGTTGACCTGCTTGACCGGGCCACCGTGAACCCGAATCTGTTTTACAGTTACCTCAGGCAGAATACACGGAACAAGGATCCGATACCCCTGCTGAGGACCGCCGAGGGCATAGAACTTATTGAAGACGGTACAAATGCTGATCATCTTTCGGAATTCTTCCGGTCATTTTTCCTAAAGGAAACGAGGTACGATTACCTGCCGATGTCTTCGAAGTGGATAAAATAGTCGGTACTGTTCAATTTACCGAGACTATCGTCTTCAAGGAAATTTTGGTGTTACAGGCATCTAAGTCACTGGGTCCCGATGAAGTACCTTAAAAGTTCTTGAAAGAGCTCAAGAGAGATTTGGCAAAACCACTCTCTACGCTTTTCCGAACATCCTTCGAGACCGGAGGTCTACTTCAATTTGCTGCAAAAGCATGGAAAAAAATAATAAAGGAAAAACTAATGCAGTTCCTAGAACATAACCATCTTCTTTCCAAGGTCCAGCACGGTTTCCCTAGAGGTAGTTCCTGCGTCAAAAATTTGCTTTTCTGTTAAGAACGTTGGAATGAGGCGGTCGATAGAGGAAATACGGTGCACGCAGTCTAGATTGACTTCAAAAAGGCTTTCGATAGCGTGCCGCACCACTGCCTTCTTTATAAACTCAACCGCATAGGAGTAAGAGGTAGACTTCTTAAATGGATAGGAAACTTCCTAATTGGCCGCTCACAAACTGTCCATATCAGCGAAAAATGGTCGGCAAAGTTTGAGGTTGAAAGTGGTGTTCCCCAAGGCTCTGTTCTCGGCCCTATTTTGTTCATTGTGCCAACGAACTGCTTTGCGATATTGCTATGTTTGCCGATTATCTCAAACTTTGGCGCGTCATTCAAACTGTGGCTGATGAAAAGAACTTGCAGACAAACTTAAATGGACTCCCAGAAATGGTCAAATGACTGGCTCTTGCCGTTCAATGAGAGCAAGTGCAACATTTTGCGAGTCGGGAAAAGCAATCCGTCGAATCGTACGGTTTACCGACTAAATGGCATTCCATTAAAAGAAGTGGATGCCCAAAAGCACCTGGAAGTCTAGATCATGCCCTCGCTTAAACCCTCCCTACATTGCGCAAAGGTAGCGAAGTCAGCGATGTCAATTCTGTACTTCGTCAAACGAGCTTTTTCAGCCTTCAATACTGACTGCTTCACCAAAGTCTTCGGAACCTTCGTGCGGCCACAGTTGGAGTCCGCTATCCAAGCTTGGAGACCCTGGACGGCGAAGGACATCAACATCCTCGAAACGGTCCAAAGGCGAGCAACCAAACTTGTCCTTGGACATGGCTCACAGCCTTATGAAACTCGGCTGTTGAATCTCAATCTCTTTCCCTTGCGCTATAGACAGCTTCGGGAAGACCTGATACTAACATTCCGCATACTAAGCGTTCAGAACTGTTGTCTTGCCCCGGGTGCTTTCTTCGAGTTAACAACCACATCGAACTGGAGAGGTCACCCTCCCAAATAACGTATAACTGGAGCTAGGCTAAACACCTGGAAGTACTTCTTCTCCAAAAGAGTAGTCGAAGTTTGGAATAACCTTCCTCTGGAAGTTGTTATGGTGGACTCGCAGGAGGCTTTTAAGCAAAAGTTAGATCGATATAATTGTGTGAGCTTCAACTCGAAATGAAAGCTCCAAGTGGACGTCAAAAAAGTTATTTATAATACTACAAGCTATATTTGAGTAACGTTTATTTCTGTTCATTATTTTCATTCGAAGGCTCGTGCTCTCCCATAATTCCCACTCGAAGGTCCCGAGGTCTTCCCGGCTTAACTATCGGCACACCTTGTTAACACCGTGAGTGTTTACATCAGCCAAACCTGGCTGCCATAATCCATGCAGTTTAAGAAAGTTCTCCCTTGGTTTGAACCGCAATGGACCGGGGATGATCTGGGCGGATGCCTCTGCCTTTGAAATCACTCAACGGACTGCAATCAGCAAGGGAGCACCTGGCTCCACCTTCCACACTTCAGTGCTGATTCATGTGACCTCCGCGATGCCACCGTTGGACCCCCTCCCCAAGGGCGACAGTTTTTTCTCCTACATATCACCGGGAATTGTTTTCACTGTAAGCTCTTTTTCAACTATGTTCCACACCGGTGCCTCATATATATTGGCCTCGTCAACACCCCGAGATACTATTTATTTGATAACAAAACTTGAATGTACAAAAAGGGAATTCAAAGGTAACTCACCTATATCTCCCTCAAATATACTGATACTCAATTTTCTATAGACACCGCTAATAGTTGCGTCAATAAAATTAACACTTATCTACTTATGCTCTCACGTTGGAGCTCTAGTTGGCCGATGGAATTTCCTCCATTCAAGAGTAGTTTGATGTTTTTTGGCCCCACCAAGCTTCCTGGACCCCTAGTTTTTCAAAATAGCAAAATTTTAGAACGATCAACCATAAGAGACTTAGGTCTAAGTTACAAGAATAAGCTAGCATTATCGCCTCATGCAGATCGAGTTTCTGAAAAGGCTGCACAGATATGCGGTTTAAACATAATTTCTTCCTTCCGGAAATAAGGTTAAACCTGTACCGCATGTTTTTTCTTCCTATCCTAGTATACTGCTCTTCCCCTTTGGACTGATGAACGCACCTGACCGCAGTAAGATTGAAAAAATTTCAGAGGGTTTTTACTCGAAGACTATTTTCTCGTGCTTGATCCAGTATCTCGAATACGGATAGATGCAAGTTAGCAAACAATAAATTTCTATGGGTTAGAAGACTTGAAGCCGGAATCTGCTTTCAATTTTGCGTTAACTCTAACCCAAACCTCTCACGAATTAACGCTCTTACTCCGCTAGATAGACCTTATTCCACTCGTAATTCCTCTATGATCATTTCACCATCCTTTAGCTCCACAAATATCCGTTCAAAGTTTTTTGCCTCAAAATATGCTTCTATATGGAATAATCTTCCAATCAAAATTGATTACCACGCAGTTGGCCCAGTAAGATTACCACGCAGTTGGCCCAGTAAGATTACCACGCAGTTGGCCCAGTAAACAGGGGCTCGCGCCCGACTGTTAGCACTTTCCGAGCAAACCGAAAACTAACATGCATGTACACTAATGCACAGAGTATATTATCGAAGCTCGACGAGCTTAAGATTCATATCTGCGATCTATCTCCAGATATAATTTCCGTAACAGAAACTTGGTTGTCCCAACACGTGGACGACCGAGAGGTAAATATGGCTGGCTACCAACTTTTTTAGAAAAGACAGGAAAGAGCGTCAAGGAGGTGGCGTACTCACATACGTGAAAAGCGAAATTACAGTTTTAGACACACACTTATAAACTCGCGCCTACTTCCGAGGCGATATGGCTATCCGTGAAAGTGCCAGGTACATCAAGTCTAGATGTCCTGACAGTCTACCGCCCACCGAGAAGAGACCCCGTAGCTGATGCTTACCTGCTAGATGAACTGGAAAAGATTGCCACACGGTTGGATATCCTGATCATGGGTGACTTCAATGCGCATCACATCGACTGGAGCTCGACCTGTGCACATAGTTCTGATCTAGCCTTCGACGGTTGTTTTCTGAGCACGACACTAAAGCTACGTCTCACACAGCACGTCACTTTTCCAACCAGGGTGTGCGAAGGACAACAGGCCAATTGCCTGGACCTAGTTCTCACGAAGTCGCACAAAAGCATCGACGAAGTGTCGTGTCTACCGCCGCTAGGCAAAAAAGTGACCACGTGGTAATGCGATGGGGAGTACTCACTATTTTCTATACCAGCAAGACCCACAACAATCAGAAGGAATATATGGCAAGGCGATTTCGGTGGAATGAGGGCCGAAATCATGCGCACTCAGTGGGAACCTTTATTCTTTGGAAACGTAACCGAGGACTGGGAAACGTTCCGGGACATACTGCACAGGCTCATGGAAAAACACTGTCCAATTTTGAGAAAAAGGTTAACGAACAGACCGCGATGGCTTTCGCAGGCCTTAAAAATCGAAGTTAACAAAAAGCGACGATTGTGGAAAAAATCGCTTACGGATGGAACTCCTGCATCTCTAAATGCGTATAAAATGCAGAGAAATCGGGTCAAGGGCCTTATTTTTAGAACAAGACAGGCTTTCGAAGTAGACCTGCTGAACCGGGCCACCGTGAACCCGAAACTGTTTTTACGGTTACCTCAGACAGAATACACGGAACAAGGATCCAATACCCCTGCTGAGGACCGCCGAGGGCATAGACCTCACTGAAGACGGTGCGAAGGCTAATCATCTTTCGGCATTTTTCCAGTCGGTTTTCACAAAGGAAACGAGATACGATCACCCTACCGATGGCTTCGAAGTGGATAAAATAGTCGAGACTGTTAATTTTACCGAGACTACTGTCCTCAAGGAACTTTTGGGGTTAAAGGAATCCAAGTCTCCGGGTCCCGATGAAGTACCTGCCAAGCTGTTGAAAGAGCTCGCGAGAGAGTTGGCAAAACCACTCTCTACGCTTTTCCAAGCATCCTTCCAGACCGGAAGTCTACCAGCCGACTGGAAATCCGCATGGATTACGCCGCTTTATAAGGGTGGAAGCCGAGCCTCTGCTAAAAATTATCGACCGGTCAGCCTAACTTCAGTTTGCTGCAAAATCATGGAAAAATAATTAAGCAACAACTAATACAGTTCTTCGAACATAACAATCTGCTATCCGATGCCCAGCACGGTTTCCGTAGAGGTAGATCCTGCGTCACAAATTTGCTCTACTGTTAAGAACGTTGGACTGGAAGCGGTCGATAGTGGTAATACGGTGCACGCAGTCTATATAGACTTCAAAAGGCTTTTTGATAGCGTGTCGCACCACCGCCTTCTTTATAAACTCAACCGCATAGGCGTAAGAGGTAGACTTCTGACATGGATAGAAAACTTCTTAACTGGCCGCTCACAAACTGTGCATATCAGCGACAAACAGTCGACTAAAGTTGAGGTCGAGAGTGGTGTTCCCCAAGGCTCTGTTCTCGGCCCTATACTGTTCATTGTCTACATCAACGATTGTGCCAACGAACTGGACTGCGATATTGCCATGTTTGCCGATGATCTCAAACTTTGGCGCGTCATTCAAACTGCGGCTGATGAAGAGAACTTGCAGGCAAACTTAAATCGACTCCAGAAATGGTCCAATGACTGGCTCTTGCCGTTTAATGAGAGCAAGTGCAACATCATAAGAGTCGGGAAAAGCAATCCTTCGAACCGTACGGTTTACAGTCTGAATGGCATTTCATTGAAAGAAGTGGATGTCCAAAAGGACCTTGGAGTCTGGATCACGCCTTCGCTTAAACCCTCCCTACATTGCGCACAGGTAGCGAAGTCAGCCATGTCGATTCTGTACCTCGTTAAACGAGCTTTTGCAGCCTTCACTACCGACTGCTTCGCTAAAGTCTTCGGAACATTCGTGCGGCCACAGTTGGAGTCCGCTATCCAAGCTTGGAGACCCTGGGCGGCGAAGGACATCAACATCCTCGAAAAGGTCCAAAGGTGAGCAACCAAACTTGTCCTTGGACATGGCTCACTGCCTTATGAAACACGGCTGTCGAGTCTCAATCTCTTTCCCTTGCACTATAGACAGCTTCGGGGGACCTGATACTAACATTCCGCATACTACGTATCCAGGACTGTTGTCTCGTGCCAGGGGATTTCTTCGAGTTAGCAAAAACAACGAACTTGAGAGGTCATCCTCTCAAATTACGTGTGACTGGAGCAAGGCTAGACACTCGGAAGTACTTCTTCTCCAAAAGAGTAGTCGAAGCTTGGAATAGTCTTCCTCTGGATGTTGTAATGTCGGACTCCTTGGAGGTTTTAAGCGAAAGTTAGATCGATATAATGGTGCGAGCTACAACACTAACTGAAAGCTGCAATTGTGACGTCAGAAAGTAAGGCATTAATGATACTACTAGTTATATTTGAGTAACATTTCCTTGTTTGTTATTTTCGTTCGAGGGCTTGCATTCTACCATTATTCCCATGCTGGGGTCCTCGAGGTCTTCGATGCTTAACTTATTTACACACCTTGGTGACACCGTAAGTATTCGCATCAGCTGGACCTGGCGTCCGTCGTCCATGAGGTGTATGAACGTTATCCCCTGGTTCGAACCGCAATGGACCGAGGATGATCTGGACATCTATTTCAGCCTTGGAAATCCATCAACGGACGCTGCAATCAGCAATGGAGCATCATGTGACCTCCGAAATGCCCACCGTTGGACCCCCTCCCAAGGGCGACAGTTTTTTTCTCCTAAATATCACCGGGAGTTTTTTTTCACTGTCTGCTCTTTTTCAACTTTGTTCCACTATGTTGGCCTCGCCAACATATCGAGATACTATTTTTTTCGATACCACAACTCGTATGTACAAATAGGGAATTCAAAGGTGACTCACCTACATCTCCCTCAAATATACTGATACTGATACTGATACTGATAGGTTTTTATCTACATTTAAGATTTTCAAAACCAAATTACGCAAGCATTTAACTTCAGAAGATATAAAGTCCTTATTGTCTTTTTCCTCCCCAAACTCGCAAATTTTAGACTTTGAAAAAGGTCCTCCTGGTATTTGAGGCAGTTTTCTTGACATTATATTGGTTTCTAAATATGTTTCCATTATCCTATGCAGAGTCAATCTTCGCAGTCACTTTTTCGCTTCCTCTTTTCAACTGTCATTGCCAACTCTTGACAACCTTGACACTTTCCTCTAATTTTGCAACCCTACCGATGGTCTCCGGGATCTGTTGATGATTCTCTCCGGTCCTGATATTTTCGCCTCTTTGTTGGTGGACTGTGCAGTCAGCAAGGTCACATATCGTTGATGATCTCGTGACATCTACTTTCTTCTCTTTGTTTAGACGCTGTTGTCCACGATGAGTTCCTCCTCTCTCACCCCCACTGATGGTTATAAACAGTAGCTCTGACTGCTATATTACCTCTTACCCGACAAGGAGCGCTCCGACCCTCATACGTTGTCAGCAACATCACAATACTACCATATGGCATCTATCAATTAAATTTTTAGTGAAGCAGTTTTTTCTCCTAGTTTTTTAATTGGCGGCTCGCCAAACTCCGCCATCGATTTCACCGTTGGAGTTTTTTTATTGCTTCATTTCAAGTGCACCGTATATGTAAAAGATTGTTGACTCTTGTTTTAAAAATGGCAAATCGTTCTGAATCGGATATGCCTACCATATTACTGATTTCTGCTGTTAATATACACAGTTTACACAGTTTCGGTATATTAAGAACAAAAGCTTAATAGTTGGTACGACACCAGAAAATGGGTCACTTATGGTAGGCGATAAATTAGTATGTGTGCAGAATATTGTCCGTTATTCGAGTGGCGACATAGGCTTAGTGTTTGTAGAGTATGAAAATGTTGGGGATTTTTTGATTATCCTGAGAGCTCGTCATTTATTAACGTTTATAAAGCTACATTAGGGAACGTACTCAAAACAAGCCCATTGCCGTCCACCGTTCGGAAATACGCATGCTTCCCCTTAAACGGTCACCTGGTCTTAATCGAAATCAATGGACGATGGGACACGGAGGACTGACATCATGGAATCAGCCAAGCATGCCACAGACATGATAAATATTTTTAAGAATGCGTCAGACGGTAACTTTCCCTCATATTCTCGTACAAGGTTTTTTTCTCACTGTAACTCTCACCGTTCAATGGTCATTGTCCACCAATCCTACAACCCAACAGTCCCGCAGCTTTTGATTCATGGACAGTGAAGGGAGGCAGTGAATGATTAGATAGTTTTTGCATTCCTAATCCCTATTTTTTCTTGTTGGGTTGTAGCTCATTATGTCTGACGATGGATTTCATACTGGGCATCCCAGAAGGGCAAAGAAATGTCCTATAGATTCCAACGTTTTCGGTACGAACATCCCATCCCTCTCGTCGTCATCGGTACGCAGAACAATTACCACCGTTACCTTTTTAGGACAATTCATCTGGTAGCAGTGGTTCCAGCATCAATATGCCTATTGCCCAGTTTCCTCCACATGCGGGTAAGCCATTACCTTCCATAGATAATCTTCCTAGACGTGATTCGGCGCAAACTAAAGAGGCGACGTGGTAAGCAAACAAGAAAATCCAGCCGATCAGCCATCAAAGCAAGTCTTAGATGGATAATGCAAAGCCAAATGCAACAAATAAGACTTTTACAGGCTTTGAAAGTGGAGGTGGCGGCCACACGGCATCAGCTGGATGAGCACATTGGTACCTGCGACACACATGCGCCCCAGCCTACTGCAAGAGGTCCGATTGTACAGCAAATGTCGACCTTTAAAGAAGTAGATGCCCTGACCAAAGCCGTCGCAGACGGGGCATATAGGCAGCAATTGGTAGGTTGGCTGGAAATTACTTACTATCTAACTAGGTTACCCATTTGGCCTCCCTTGGCGGCGATAGCGTCAGCAATTTTATTGATCGCGTTTTCACTGCCCTCTTCGTCGATGAGGTGACCTACCGATTAAATTTCTACGGTCGGCACCAGGACAAGAAAGCATTTTTTCCTTTCACCTTTATACGCAATTCTTTTGGGTAAGAAATTTCTCATTATTAACTAATTCATGTGCACCGCAGACGTGTTCAATTTTTGGAATATTCCACAAAAGGCGGATAAATTGCAGCTGGAACGAGCTTTCAAAAATGCCTTTAAAAAGGCATATGACCGACTGCAGAAAAGGGGCTTAAAGGCAGCCAATGGCACTGTGCTGACGGTAAGTAGATTTTAATTATCAACGTTGTATACAAACATTAACTACATAAAAACATGCGCATTGTTTACTCACCATCACTAATTTTATTGTCTTTTCATTACAGAGTGGATACCTCATGAAACGACTAAGGGATTGCCGGGTCCATCAACACAGGACTACTGATTAGGAGAAATTTATAAGATTAGTGTTTGTACACTTTCACTTTGCATATTTTTAAAAAAATATATATTTTACTTGCTTACTCAGTCTTCTGCGAGTCACCTTATCATTAATAACTATTCTATTAGAATGTAATGGGGATCGTTTTTTAACCGTTAAGCTAGTATGGGCGTCAACCGAAGGAGTAAGGGATTCCGTTGTGCGGTTGAAAAACGAGATACGAATTTTCGGATCCGATTCGCGTCCGAATTCGTAGTCATGGTCAGATCCAATTCGCATCCGAAAATGCGTACTCTCGGATCCGATTCGCGTCCGAATTTTTATTAGGGTTTGGCTGCTCCCTAATAGCAGTGAAATACGATTCGAAGCTCGACCGGTCGTACGTCAATCGTAGCTGGAATTTGATTGGTTGCTAGTGCACCTCGATGACGCGTCGCTAAGGGCGCAAAAGAATGCGCGCAGCGTTATTGGCAAATCGATCGGGCACTGAGCTGTCAATCACGTGCGCACCGTGCCACGCCATTTCCTGCGCTCTCGTGCTGCGACGCGGTCGCTTAACTGCCTGTACCCCTGTTCTGTCTATACTGACCGTTTTTGCTTTTTGCAGAATGTTTTGAGCAGTATCTAAGAGAACACTAAGGAGACGTGCCCAGAAAGGCTTTCTGGATGATTTACGTCAAATTGCCGAGAATATGAGGGAAATGTATCCGTCCGACTCATCTTCATCGTCATGGCATCTGACCTCTTCCTCTAGTTCGTCATATGACGACTCGGACTCAGAGATTTCCTCTGCTGATGAGGAGATAAGTTGGATGTCAGATATATCTGACGTGGCTGCAAACAACTCTTCAAGCACACCTACAATTGAAGAGGAACCAACGGTTCGAGAGGCTATGAGTTCATCGGCAATACGCTCGCGTATACCATTGATTCATCGGCAATGGGCAGTGGTGAGTACGTTCATTTACGACTTGTTAAACAGTTAACTGAGCAGTTTCGAGACCCTACCAGGCGTCTAATAGGCAATAGTGTTGTAACGTATTTTTGCTATTTTAGCTATTTTACATTCCTAATCCCTTCTTTTCCTGTTGGGTTGTAGTTCATTATGTCTGACGATGGAATTCATACTGGACGTCCAAGAAGGAACATAAAATATCCAATACATTTACATGTTTATGTCACAAACTTGCTTTCCGTCTCATCCTCATCGGTATGCAGAACAATTACCACGGTTACCGCTACTTTAGGACAATTCATTGGGAAGCATTGATTCAAGTAAAACACTGCCTATCGCACAGTCTCGCTCCTACGCGGGTAAGCTTATACCTTAAAAAGACAATTTTTGTAGACGGCAGTAGGCACCACCGGAAAAGACGACGTGGTCGCAGAACCAAACACAAAAGGCACTCATCAGGCAGAGCTTACAATCGATGGTACATGCAGTGCCATACACAAGAATTGCGCCATTTGCATGACCTGAAGGTAGAGATGGCTGCATTGTGGTGACTTCTGGAGGAACGTTTGGTGATATCCGTCACCCAAGCACCCCAACCGTCGTCAAAATGTCAAATATTTAAACCAATTTTGGCCCTAGGTGAACTGGACGCCTTAACCAAAGACGTCGCAGAAAACTCCTGCAGGGAGCAATTGGTAGGTAGCCTGCACATTATTAACCATCTTACTAGGTAACGTATTTAGCTTCCTTTGTTGGCGATAGCGTCAGCAGTTTTGCTGATTGCATATTTTCTGCCCTTTTGCTGACAAGTTTACCTACACCTTGACTTTCTACGGCAGGCACCAAGACAAAAAGGCCTTTTTTGCTTCCCCTCTCTATACTGTTATTCTGGGTAAGTAAAAGCTCATTATTTACTTAATCATGTTGCCGCAGAGGTTTTTAATAGGTGGAATAATCCACAAAAAGCCGACAAATTACAGCTGGAGAGGGCTTTAAAGAATGCCTTTAAGAAGGCATACGATCGACTACACAAAAGGGGCCTTAAGGCTACCCTCGCGAAGAGTCTTGGCGGTTAGTCAAATTTGTTAACATTGTCTACAACAATTGCCTGCATTAAAAATCAAGCTGATTATGATGCTTTTATAATTAGCATTTCAAAGTCCATTGTGTACTCACTCACAGACTAAATTCACTCTCTTTGAATTTTAGAGGGGAGATCCATTGAACCGGCGGACGCATTGCTGGGTCCCTCGATACAGGATTAGTCCAGTGACTTCAATTGCGGACAGATTTCCGACTTATTTTTGTATACCTCAATTTTAGCACTTTTTTAAACAAAATATAATTTACTTTCTTGCTCAGTCTTACGAGATTCACCTTATCATTGGTAGAAATTGTCTCAGAATGTAATGGGGGTCGTTTTTAAAACGTTTACCTAGTTAAGGGGTCTACAGAAAGAGAAAGGGGTTCCACTGCGCGGTTGAAAAATGAGATACGAATTTTTCGTATCCGATTCGCGTACGAATTAGGCGGTCATGGTAGTATCCGAATCGCATCCGACCATTCGTACGGTCGTATCCGATTCGCGTCCGATTCGCGTACGAATTGTTAATAGGGTCACATAGTGCAGTATTTGTCCCACTTTGTATTTAATTATACCGCGATACTAAGTTTGTAATGATGGGGCTCTCTGGGCCTTAAATGTACAATTTATTTATTTAAAACCCGAAAAATATGATATTTCTTACAAGCATTTACCAAAGTAGTGAATTTTTCAGGACATTCTTTCTAATGTCCACGACCTTCTGGGTCATATTTGTAGACTCATTCAAACACAAAAACTCGCTGCCGTGAAACATGAACGTCCACAAAAAAACCAGTAAATATATGCGTATAAGTAGTTATAAAAATTTCTTTAATAAGTTACCTGTTCAAGTATAGATTCTATCATTTTGCAGCAAATGTAGGTAAGGCTGACAGGCTGATAATTCTTGACATTAGATCTGGCCCCACCCTTGTATATGGGTTTATACTTGCTGCCTTCCATTCAGATGGCAGTCTCCCTGATTCAAATGACAAATGGGATATATTCGCTAGTGGTTTGGACAGTTCTCCCGCCCATTCTTTCAAGAACTTTGCCAGTTTATTGTCTGGACCAGATGACTTTGCTTCTTCGAGATTTAGTAGTTCTCGTTCCATGACAGGTGCTGGGAAGAGTATATATTCAAGCCTTGGACCGGCGTTTAACCCAGTACTGCTCACATTGTCAAACTGAAGCTCAGTCAAACTGAAGCTCTCTAGTGAATAACGAGGCAAAGAACCAACCCAAGTGCTCGGATTACTCGCCATTTTCAACGACTTCTACACTATTATCATCCTTCGGAACTGCGACTAACTTCTTGCTTTTCAACAACTTTTATTACGGTGGAATAAAATGTTGGGCTTATTTTCGGCCTGCTGGATAATTGTGGATTCATAGTTCTTGCTTGTTTAACGGATCACTTTATTGAACGCATCCCTCCCTCGCTCTGGCGTCTTTTTTATTCTGCTTCGAGAAATCGCATTTTCATCCGATCGGTGGGAGAGTATTCCGGCTAAAAAACTCAACGATGGTTGCTTCTTAGCTGAGATTTTCGAAGCAGCATTATATCTACCTGCTGTTTGCTTCCAACGACGACTTTCAACGGCCTTGGTCGCAGCAGTTGATTTTCATTTCTAACGAGCGGCCCCAATCAGAAAATCCTTTGGATTTCGACCACCACACCGGTTTCTTTAGTATCATTCAATAAAACATTGGAATTTTAAAAGATCTTGTTTACATTATCTTTTGGGGTTACACAAGTAGCTTCAGGGACTTCCTGAATTAGCAGGCAAAGTGATAAGTCAGGGAAAAGGTTTATGTCTGCATCCTGCCTTGTGTTATCAATGTTAAGTTGAATCATATTCGTTGTTTCTACCTTTATTAATGTACCCAACTTGTCTCAAACAGTGAGCCTGGTAGCTGATAGCCTAACGTCTCTTTGCCATTTGCCCGAATTGATCCCGAAAGGTTTGCATTTGGACTTCTGGCACCCAGGATTGTTGATATGTTGTGTGCGCCCGTGATGAACACCATTATGCCATTACTTTACCAACTCCCATCAATCGTTATACAGTAGCTTCATATTGACGGTTTTGAAATTTCTGACAAAAAAACCGGGAGTTTGGCATACTTTCGAGACAATCAGGGCACAGTGCTCTGACAGATTAAGACAACTAGAATATGATATGTTCAGATCCTTTATAACTCCGGGCACATTTAGGTCATAACTGTCGATGCTTAGATGGGGATGATGGTTGTCAATGATGTTGTCAATGATGAGTTCCTCCTCTCTCACCTCTATGGTGGGTATACTCAGCAGCTCTGGCTGGTAGATTTTCTCTCAGCCAACAAGGAGCCTTCCAATCCCTCAAACATTGCCAGCAACATCACAGTTCTATATCACATTACATCGTTCCAATCCCATCAACTCTAGCTATTAATTTTTTAGTAAAGCAGGTTTTTCTCCTAATTTTTTTAAAAAATTGGTGGCTCTCCGAACTCCGCCCCCGATTTATGCGTAGGAGTTTTTTTCACTGCTTCATTCCGAGTTCACTGTGTATTTCAAAGATTGTTGACTATTGTTTTAAAAATGGCGTATTGTTCTGAATTAGATATGCCTACCATACTACTTATTTCTGCTGTTCATATGGTTTTTCACATAGTACAGCTATTATCCACTCTGTATTTATTTATAACGCGATACTAAGTTTGTAATGATGGGGTCCTCTTGGCCTTAAATATTTAATTTATTTATTTATCACTTCAATGAACCTATGAGATTGGATTTCCACCAATTCCATGATCAACACCAGATTAAAAACAAATAAGAAAATAATTTTTCATATCGTGCAAACCCAATTAATGTATAAAGGTATATAATCATACATATTTTAATGTCTTCCTTCCTTATCCGATCACAGCCATCAGTTGACCTGTCGGACACTAAAATAATTTCCGTAGCAAATATTCCCATAACTGCATAAACGGCCCATGATTATGAATTTCCGTTTTTCCTTTTTTTATCATAGCCATGAGTGAACCTTTATAATTGTGAAAAATAATTTCATAAATAAATACCAACCCTAATAGCACTGAAATACGAATCGAAGCTCCAGCGGTCGTTCGTCAATCGTAGCTGGAATTTGATTGGTATCCAATGTCCCTCGATTACGCGTCGATTCTGGGGTTTCCTCTGCTGAAGCGGAGACATTTTGGAGGGTTATTGTATCTTATGTGGCCGCTAACGAAGCTTCAATAACTCCTACAATGGAAGAGGAACCCACGATACGAGAGGCTCTGACGTCATGGGCAATACGCTCGCGTATACCACTGATTCTTCTGAGCAGTCTTCTGAAGATAATCAGGCGGCTGACCTCGGACATACCTGCAGATGCACGAGCGCTGTTGGGTGGGGCAAGTGATGTTTCAATGGTAAAGATAATGGGCAGTGCTCACTCCTCACGTCATCACTCACCATATATTGCAGGAAAAAACTTAAAGCAAAATCCTTCTTTCTGGCGCCAATTTACCTTTGTTTTGGTTTTAGGCTTGGTTAACAGTGTGCGAAACGAGGTGTTTGTTTTCGGTAAAAAAACCTGTCATCAGAGGCATATTAATAGCAAAATATAAAAACAAATAGTTATAAAGTATAAAATTAATGTTTCTTTCTAAGATTTTTAGGTCATTAATAATCTATCACTGGTGGATTTTCGAGGGCTCATTTGACAGGGGTAGAGTCAATCGCGGGCTGTTCGATTGTCCATTACATCCAATCAGATGTGAGTGCCTCTAAGTGTATCGTTCTGGTGCGTGGTTCGGAGATTAGTTAGGCTTAGTTGGACTTATCTTTGAAAAAGTTAAAAACGGTTTATGGGCATGAACCATTCAACTGCAAGAAAATTCCAATGATACCAGCCAGTCATAATATAATATGTGGTATTAAGTGATCTCGATCAGAAAATAATTAATGAAGGTTTAATCTTTGCAAGCTTATTGAGAATATATACTCTCAAAATGATAGTAATTTTGCTCAAGTAATCGCTGCTCTCTGGATGATTCCTGAACTAATTGTTGGTGTCCGCTGATTCAAGTCATGGATATGAAGAGTACAAAATAGATCGTGTCTGTATACAGCAGGCAATAATGGGTTTAATGAAGGCATGCTAACATGCGAAGAGGGCAGTGAAAACGCGATCAGCAAAAGTGCTTACGCTTCCAGGATTTGTGCTCGTATTCTACATGCCGGCAGTCCACCATCAGTAAAACGTGCCAAGAGCGTATTACCATAAATAGTGCGGGTTTCGAAGATGAACCTTGCGTTAGCTGTGCCCATGTATGGATCAAACTCAAAAATTGAAGGCTACATTGCGGATTTAAGGAAGCTTCTGAAGAAGAATATTGACGGACGGAAAGAAATTACATGCATTAAACAAAAACGCATAGCGCAATATGTAAAAATTCAAGATAAACCATCTTAGAAGCTTCCAAATTTATGGGTTGCAACCCATTAAATACCCAATTGGATAACAGTGATATCAGGAAAATTTCAGCAGTGCCTCCTCTGAAGCCTGTTCTGTCTTCGTAATCTTTTTATGCCACGATAGCCACGCCTGAACTCCATATTCTAGGTGTGAACGAATAAAAGTCCCGCATATTTTTCCAAATATTTCCTTATCGGTATCTACGGAAGTTCTTTTAATGGAAAACAGGATATTTGAAGCCTTTTTGGCCACTACTGGCACATTGAGTTGAGGGCTTAACGGAAGACAAAATGGTGCTTCCTAGGTCCTTTTGTTTGGATGCATTTGACAGGCAACTTCCGTCAAGGAAGTATTGATGGGAGGCACCCATCGCACTTGCCTTCTTCATTTTGAGCCACAGTGCGACACATTTCTCAAAGTTTAAATTCACTTGCTATTAATCGGACCATTCAGATAGGTGATTGAGTCCTTCTTGTCAAGTCTGTTCATCAGTACTGCATCTGATTGGTTGCCATATCTTGATGTCGTCTGCAAACATGACTCCTGTGCTGTCCAATCCATTCATGCAATCATTGACAAAGATTAAGAAAAGTATGGATTAAGAACGGGATCCTGAGGTACACCACTCACAACTGGCACGGAAATTTATGTCGCATTGGAAATGCCCTCGGACTGTGATCGGCCTATCAAGAAGTTTCCTGTCAAACTGGAGTGGTTTCGTCGAAATCAGTGTTGGGCACTGTTAAAGAAGTTTTATTTCTGCGAGAAACTTTATACTGGCCTTTTTGATGATCCTTTCCATCACTTTGCAACTAATGCATGTTAGGCTCACCGGTCGGTAGTTTTTAGCGCTGGTTCTGGATCCAGCCTTGTGAATGGGGTATATATTTGCTGATTTTCAATCAGAGGGGAGGATATCTCGATTAAAGTGAATGACTAGCTGTTTCCTGAACCGTTGCCGATTACTGTCTGAAGCCCGACTGAGCACAACGGGATTACCTACTCTCTTACTGCGACTATTTCATAATCGATACCACGTCACAGGTAGCACCTCCGACGTTTCCACCGGAACCGTACGCGCAGAATTACTCTCTGTGTGTTTGGAATTTTATTCTCGTGTGGAAATTTCCCAGAAATCGTATTTCGAGCAAATTATCTTTTTTTCAACGAATTATAACGGAATACAGACATGATTCGGACACAAGTAACAGCCTAGCAAAACAAGTAATCAAAGTTGTGCAAGGTCAAAAGATATCCGAATTCCTCGAGAACTGTTAAACGGCCGAGTCATTTCTTACTACCCTTTATAGGTTTTATCAAGTACTTTTGCTTCATTATTAAAAAAGATGTACTCATTCACTTGAAATATTCATCAAATTTCATAATTTTTGGACAGTCAGAATTTTGATGATAATAGCATGCAAAGCAGCGGCACTTCTTTAGAAGGAAAGCCTGGCGATATTATTTTCACTTTCAGGATTTGTGCTCATGGTCTTACTGCCTGCAGCCCATGATCAGTGAAACGTGCCAAAAGCGTACTTACCATAAATATTGTAGGTTACGAAGATGAACCCTGCGTTAGCTGTGCCCATGTATGGATCAAACTCAAAAATTGAAGGCTACATTGCGGATTTAAGGAAGCTTCTGAAGAAGAATATTGACGGACGGAAAGAAATTACATGCATTAAACAAAAACGCATAGCGCAATATGCAAAAATTCAAGATAAACCATCTTAGAAGCTTCCAAATTTATGGGTTGCAACCCATTAAATACCCAATTGGATAACAGTGATATCAGGAAAATTTCAGCAGTGCCTCCTCCGAAGCCTGTTCTGCCTTCGTAATCTTTTTATGCCCCGATAGCCACGCCTGAACTCCATATTCCAGGTGTGAACGAATAAAAGTCCCGCATATTTTTCCAAATATTTCCTTATCGGTATCTACGGAAGTTCTTTTAATGGAAAACAGGATATTTGAAGCCTTTTTGGCCACTACTGGCACATTGAGCTGAGGGCTTAACGGAAGACAAAATGGTGCTTCCTAGGTCCTTTTGTTTGGATGCATTTGACAGGCAACTTCCGTCAAGGAAGTATTGATGGGAGGCACCCATCGCACTTGCCTTCTTCATTTTGAGCCACAGTGCGACACATTTCTCAAAGTTTAAATTCACTTGCTATTAATCGGACCATTCAGATAGGTGATTGAGTCCTTCTTGTCAAGTCTGTTCATCAGTACTGCATCTGATTGGTTGCCATATCTTGATGTCGTCTGCAAACATGACTCCTGTGCTGTCCAATCCATTCATGCAATCATTGACAAAGATTAAGAAAAGTATGGATTAAGAACGGGATCCTGAGGTACACCACTCACAACTGGCACGGAAATTTATGTCGCATTGGAAATGCGCTCGGACTGTGATCGGCCTATCAAGAAGTTTCCTGTCAAACTGGAGTGGTTTCGTCGAAATCAGTGTTGGGCACTGTTAAAGAAGTTTTATTTCTGCGAGAAACTTTATACTGGCCTTTTTGATGATCCTTTCCATCACTTTGCAACTAATGCATGTTAGGCTCACCGGTCGGTAGTTTTTAGCGCTGGTTCTGGATCCAGCCTTGTGAATGGGGTATATATTTGCTGATTTTCAATCAGAGGGGAGGATATCTCGATTAAAGTGAATGACTAGCTGTTTCCTGAACCGTTGCCGATTACTGTCTGAAGCCCGACTGAGCACAACGGGATTACCTACTCTCTTACTGCGACTATTTCATCATCGATACCACGTCACAGGTAGCACCTTCGACGTTTCCACCGGAACGGTACGCGCAGAATTACTCTCTGTGTGTTTGGAATTTTATTCTCGTGTGGAAATTTCCCAGAAATCGTATTTCGAGCAAATTATCTTTTTTTCAACGAATTCTAACGGAATACAGACATGATTCGGACACAAGTAACAGCCTAGCAAAACAAGTAATCAAAGTTGTGCAAGGTCAAAAGATATCCGAATTCCTCGAGAACTGTTAAACGGCCGAGTCATTTCTTACTACCCTTTATAGGTTTTATCAAGTACTTTTGCTTCATTATTAAAAAAGATGTACTCATTCACTTGAAATATTCATCAAATTTCATAATTTTTGGACAGTCAAAATTTTGATGATAATAGCATGCAAAGCAGCGGCACTTCTTTAGAAGGAAAGCCTGGCGATATTATTTTCACTTTCAGGATTTGTGCTCATGGTCTTACTGCCTGCAGCCCATGATCAGTGAAACGTGCCAAAAGCGTACTTACCATAAATATTGTAGGTTACGAAGATGAACCCTGCGTTAGCTGTACCCATAAGTTGATAAAACTCAAAATATTTGAAGACGAGATTGTGGATTTAAGGAAGTTCCTGAAGCAGAATATTGATGAACAGAAAGAGATTACATGCGTAAGAGCAAAACAATCAATGTGCAAAACGCAAGTTATTCAAGATAATACAGCGTTTAAAGCTTCTAAACTTATGGATTGCAACCCGGTAAATGCCAAATCGGATAACAGTAATACCAGGACAACTTCAATAATGGCTTTTTCAAAGGCAGTTCCAACTTTAGACTCAAAATCTGTCAGCTATCCCATCAGTTCTAAAGAGCCGTTAGTTAAAATCGAAAAAACCAAACGGTGGCAAGATAGAATTGGGAAACACCATAACAGGAGTATTTAGTTAAAAACAACTCTTTTAGGTCACTCAGAGGAAAATATGATTGGCAGCGCGTCGAAGAACGCCCCGACAAAGAGACTTGCGTAGTTATACAGGTTTTACCTAAATCAGATGCTGCTATTCCGAAGGAAAGGATCTCCAATGACCTTGCTATGTTTTAGCGCCAGTTGAGCGATGTACTTCGTTCGGGAGAGAAGGTACCGTTCGCGTAGCCTTCAGGGTCGGAAAAAAGGATATCGCACAGTCAGAAATTGTGAGACCATGGCTTATTTAACTTGTCTCAGACATTGAGGAAGAGGCCAAGATACTTCTCTGTAGAAAGAAAAACCGCTGAAACTCTCATAAGGAGGTTTTTCAGCCATAAATACTCTCCAGCAGAGCATCTGAAACACTGCGAATTAGTGAGGAAATTGAAGGGGAGCATCGCAGCTGGAGATAACAGCCTGGTTATTTTCAGGAGATGGGTTATAAAGAGAAACGCGGCGTTGCTATGAAATCAGAATGTTATCATAATGGCAGCGGCAAAGTAGTATTGGCAAAATCAAGGCAAATGCAATCAGGCACTGCCGAGTGTTGCCAACTTAAATTTCTGTATACCAACGCCCAAAGTCTGTTTTCGAAGCTGTTTGAACCGAAAATACAAGAAGCCGTTCTTTCTACTGATATTATAGCAATCAAAGAAACATTGCTGTCACAGAACATCAGCGATTGCAAAGTAGCATTATCCGGGTACCAGTTGTTCAGGAGAGACTGCATTCATCGCCAGGGTGGAGGAATTGCAAGGTATGTAAAGAGCAATTTCACTGCGTGTGAAAGTACAAAGAGGCTTTTTAATGGTATCAAGGCTATTTGACTGACTATGTAGACACAAGGATCGCATTCCCTTGAAACTATGACTATGCCGACCACCGAGAGGACACCGACGCTGATACTTTTTAATTGGAGAACATATAGGAGATTGGTAATCAGCCTGATGTTGTTATAATGGGTGAATTCAATGCACCCAGCATTCGATGGAACGCTATGCATGCACGGTGATCAAAGTATAACTTCGATCACCGTCTGCCTAAGACAACACTTGAAGCTCTTCTCATGCAACATGCATTTGGTCCAACGAGAGCACGTGGAGGACAACAGGCTAGTTGTTTAAATCTCGTCTTCAATAAATATCCTGACAGTATAGACGAAGTAAACTGTAATCCTCCAATTGGTCGAATTGATCATGCACTATGGTTTTTATTATGTACACTCTACAATAAATGAAACCAAACCGCATATATGGCGAGGATACGTTTTGTAAAATGAGAGTTTAGGCATCATGTATAGACTGGGATCTTCGCTTCTCCGAGAACGTCACTAAGGACTGGAATTTATTAAAGGAGTGCTTGTTGAATCTAATAAAATGCCACTGCACATCATCAAAACTTCGGATATCTAACAGACCACGGTGGCCAACAAGAGATCTAAAAGAAGAGATTAACAGGAAAGGAAGGCCTTTGAAGAAATTTTGCCGATCAAATGAAAATGTAGACTTGCAAGCATACAAAATTCGAAGGAAGAAGGTAAAAGCTTGATCTTTAAAAAAACGACGGGATTACGAGAGGGATTTGCTCCAGTGAGAAGTTTACAATCCCAAATTGTTCTACAACTATTTACGAAAAAATTAAACATAACAAGAACCCGATTTCTGTTATGAGAAATGATAACGGTTTCGAGATACCAAAAATTAAAAACAAAGCTGAACACTTTTCTTAATTCTTTTTCTCGTTTTTCACCAGAGAAGCTGCTTTTATTTCATGTTATTACGAGACTATAGGAGCGCCAATTCTTTAGGATATTTTTGTTCAAGGAAAGTGCAGTATTTGAAGAACAACGGGGTCTAAATGCATGATAATCCCCCGACCCGGATAAGATTCTAGCAAAGCTGCTCCTGGAACTTGCTCGAGAGCTGGCCAAACCTCTATCCTTTCTATGCAGGAAATCGTTCGATACGGCAATTCATCCTACTGACTGGAAAACAGCCCACATTATACCGCTTCACACAAGTGGTATTTGTACACTTGCTACAAAGTACAAAGCATGTCTGCTTGATCTCTTTCTGTTGCAAGGTTATTGAGAAGGTTGTCAGAAAGGAATTAATGACATATTTAGAAACCCATAACCTCTTATCCACGGCATAAGACGGCTTCAATTAGGGAAGTTCATCTGCTACGAACTTACTTTATACGATGCTAAGCTGGACAGAATAATTGACGCAAAAGACAGTGTACATGTGGCTTACATTGATTTCCAGAAGCCCTTCGATAGTGTTCGGCACCGCATCTCCTTTACAAGTTGCGACTAATAATAAGTAAAGTTGCATTTAATGCCAGTTTATGGGCATTATCAGACGAAATATTCAGCGAGGATCAGGATAACAGGGAAAAAACTCATGAAATTGGAATCGATAGCTCTCCCTGGTTTAAATCAAAATTGTGGTTGCGATACGTTGATGATACATTTGTCATCGTCAAGAAAGAACTGTTAGACCTGCTTCACAAAAATCTTAACTCAACATTTCCAGGAAATGAATTAACGTTCGAGACGGAAGCTGATAGACAACTCCCATTTCTGGATGTCCACATACATCGGAAAACCGATGGATCACTCCACACCTCAGTTTACCACAAATAAACATATTTTTAGGTCATCCTACACTTTGAGAGTAATCATCCTATCTCTCTTTTAAAAGGAGTTCTGTCTACATTCTCCTAAATCGAGCCAAAACACACTGCTCTGATGAAGAAAGTTATCGTTCAGCAATGAAATACCTCTTTAACTTGTTCTCTAAAAATGGATACCCCCATGACTTCGTGCATCGATGTCTGAAGCGACAAGAATCCAAAGAGAAAGGTATTTCAAACAACACGGTGACCCAGGCACCCAAACCAATGACCTGGCGAACTCTCCCATACATTAAAATTATATCAGAGCTTGTCGAAAGGCAGCTTAAAAAACACCATATACAAGTAGCACACCACCCTTCATCTACTTTACGCTCAAAGCTTGTACACCCTAAGGACAGGGTTAGCTACCTTGATAAAAAAGGTGTTGTCTACAAAATTCCATGTTCCAGTTGTAATGCCGTTTATTGTGGCCACACTGGGAAATCTGTCTCAACCCGCCTACACGAACATCAGTTGGCGGTTAGAAGACGAGACCATTTATCCAAAGTGGCTATGCATACACTGGAAACCGGACATAAATTTGCATGGGAGAAAACACGGATTGTTAGCATCTGCCCAATCAGAAAAGGCCGTGAATTCCTGGAAGCAATGCACTCAGATGAGGCATGTATACCAGCATATCGATTTGGATGCAACATAAAAAATCGTTGAAGAAAAATTCAAACGCGCACAACAAATCACGATTGGATGACGAAATACACTCACAGCTATTGGTTCGGATTTCGCCCAATCTCAGAATCCTTTGTTAAACCCGGTTAATTGATTAATTGTTCCTGTACACTGCCCGTAGTCTAAGGACGAGCTGGGGGACCAGTCTCCAAAATTTACGCATTATAGTTTCTACTTTTCCCAAAGAATTTCTTATATATATTGATAAGGTGGAACCGACAAAGACAAGGGAGACCGGAATGGCCATTTCTGGCTTATTAGTCGGCATCAGCCAGTCATACCCAATCCCAAGTGTGGCACACCTGGGATTCGAACCCGCGACCTTTGGTATTTGAGTCGAACGCTCTACCATTGAGCCACAGGCTCGTTGTTTTGTCGGTTGTGATCGGGAATATGATGATAGTGTGGGGCTCACCGATCTGCTTAAGGAACATGTATGTTCCGTTGTGCCTGGAGCTCAGACTAGAGCCCTCGCTGGCGGTCGCATAGCGACATGTAGCATATGTTGATAAGGTGGAACCGACAAAGGCAAGGCAGACCAGAATGGCCATTTCTGGCTATTAGCCGTCATCAGCCAGTCATACCCAATCCCAAGTGTGGCACACCTGGGATTCGAACCCGCGACCTTTGGTATTTGAGTCGAACGCTCTAACATTGGGTTCGAATCCTAGGTGTGCCACACTTGGGATTGGGTATGACTGGCTGATGACGGCTAATAAGCCAGAAATGGTTATTCCGGGTCTCCCTTGTCTTTGTCGGTTCCACCTTATCAACATATGGTACAAGTCGCTATGCGACCGCCAGCGAGGGCTCTAGGCGGAGCTCCAGGGCACAACGGAACATACATGTTCCTTAAGCAGATCGGTGAGCCCCAAACTATCATCATATTCCCGATCACAGCCGACAAAACAACGAACCCGTGGCTCAATGGTAGAGCGTACGACTCAAATATTTAAGGTTGCGGGTTCGAATCCCAGGTGTGCCACACTTGTGATTGGGTATGACTGGCTGATGACAGCTTATAAGCCAGAAATGGCCATTCCGGTCTCCCTTGTCTTTGTCGGTTCCACCTTATCAACATATGCTACACGTCGCTATGCGACCGCCTGCAAGGGTTTTAGTTTGAGCTCAGGGCACAACGGAACATACATGTTCCTTAAGCAGATCGGTGAGCCCCACACTATCATCCTATTCCCGATCACAACCGACAAAACAACGAGCCTGTGGCTCAATGGTAGAGCGTTCGACTCAAATACCAAAGGTCGCGGGTTCGAATCCCAGGTGTGCCACACTTGGGATTGGGCATGACTTGCTGATGACGGCTAATAAGCCAGAAATGGCCATTCCGGTCTCCCTTGTCTTTGTCTGTTCCACTTCATAATATGCTACACGTCGCTATGCGACTGCCTGTGAGTACTCTAGTCTGAGTTCCAGGGCACAACCGAACCTACATGTTCCTTAAGCAGATCGGTGAGCCCCACATTATCATATATATTAATGATTTTTCGTATCTTTATGTTATTCAGGAGAATGTTGGATATTGGAGGCAAACCTATTACGTGGATTGAACACTTTCTCAGTGGTCGTTTCCAAGTGGTCTGTGTAGGCGCACCTCGATCAAGGCGCACAATCATCGTGAGTGGAGTCCCACAAGGTTCAGTGCTCTAACCGAGCCTATTTATCTTGTTCATTAATGATTGTGTACCGGACTTGTACTGTGACTTTGCTTTGTTTGCGGAAGACATAAAAATCTGGAAAGGTCATCCACAATGCTGCCAATGGAGACGATTTCCAAGAAAACCTTCGTCGATTGGACGAGTGGTCCTGCCAATAGCTTTTGTCCTTGAACTCAAAAAAATGCACCCTGCAATGTCTGCGAAATCGAAATCAGGCTACTGATTTAATGACCCAGCTATTTAAACCGTACGCCACTCTGAGAAGCAGAAAACACATAAGGATCATGGCATTTGGATAACAGACAACCTGAAGCCTTCCACACAAGGTTGCAAGACGGCTAAATCCACCAATTCAATACTGTACGCTATTAAGCGGGCATTTTAAGTTTTCGATAAAGACTGCTTTTCAAAAGTCTGTGGTACGATTGTTTGGCCGCATCTTGAATATGGATCCAAGACTGGCGACCTTGTACCCAGCCGGATTACAGCCTGCTCGAAAGGGGTGCAGCGGCGATCCACAAAATTAGTAAGAGATCAAGGTGAACTTGCATATGAGATCTGCCTTCATAACCTAGAGTTGTAGGCAGTTTCGCGGAGACTTGACACAAACCCTCCTTATTGTGCGTGGCATGGATTGCGCCCTCCGGACTGATGACTTTTTTAACTTGCCATTACAACTTTACTTCGTGGTCATCCATTCAAACTACGTGTGTACCTAGGAATATTGGACGTGAGGAAGTATTTTTTCTCCAACTGTGTTGTGGAGCCTTGGAAGAACCTACCTGAGGCCATTGTTATGTGTCATTCTGTGGATACATTCAAACATCGGCTTGATATACATATTTTGCAGCACCACGAAGACTATGTGCCTACTTAACCTTAACAATACCAGTGTAATACTTAAATCTGCCTGCATTCACTTGACTGTAAAATCTTTAAATTGCTTCTTCATCTTAAGATTTTTATTAAACTAATCAGGAGTTCAAAGCTTAAGCCTATTTTCCTCAAATAAACTGAAATGAACTGAACTGGACCTTACTTATTCTCTCTGAGCTGGATGACATTGGTAAGGTTCATGAGCTGGTTTGATCTCCCTTTTGAAGGATAGGAATATCTACTGATTAACTGCGCTCTGTGCTCACGATGTCTTTAAGCTGGAATAAGTTTCATTTGCATGAAAGATACCATTCGAGTGGTCAGACAAAGCGATGTGATACAAAACCACTTCTTTGCTTATCCGTACAGATAACGATGATGTCTATTAACTTTGCTCTATAATTTATCCTTGAGGGGACATGTGCTTTAATCCCCATTTCCGGAGAAAAAATATTTCGAATTAGATATATTTATTCTCACTTTATCGTAACATCTTTCATTTTAAATTTGAATAATGTACCGTTTGTCAAAAGGGTCTTTAAAGGCAATGCCTTTTACTCTACAATTATATTAAATTTATACGGGATCTTAGGAAGATATCGGTCTTTTCCGATGCTTCCCTACTGTACACCTATGAGGATGAAGATAGTGTCAATTAGAATCTGAAGCTAAATAGTTTAAGTCCGAAAGAGTGTTCATCCGACCGAAAGCATGAAAGGAGTAAATTTCATGGAGGTCGAAAATTTGAAAGCAAATTTGCAGGCGCGCGCAACGGTTCCACGGCAAGCATCATGCCTTTGAATCTAGGATGCCATCTAAAAACCACCTTGTGGGCTCAAATTCGTTCAGAACGATCTCTCGTTAGGAATCAAGTTTTCATACTCCGGACCCCGTGAACGTTATCGAACCTGATACCGTCTTCTAGCCGAATTACCTCCATTTCAACAAAATTGTGTATTTTGGCTTTCTCTGTCATGTTTCTACACCACTGATGCATACTAATCCTAGCTTACACTACCGTTTATGCAGTGTACCTCATCGAGTTGTTTCCCGATTTCTGTCCCAGCGCGAGCTCTTGACGTGTGCAAAAAAACACTTACAGAAGTTAAAATAACGATGCCTATTTCTTTACGGTTTGTTGACCCGAAAAAAATTCAAGCATATTGAATACTACATGGTGGTCTTTAGGAGTCAACACGGTCATCAGCCGCGTCAAGTTTACTCGAAGCCTTACACCGCTTGCAAAATTCCTATTGCTTAATGCCTGTTGAAGGCAGGATTTTGCTTTCAATTATTTCAGATCTTAACAGATTTTGGTGAATTATTATAAGATTTGAATTTATAATACAAGCTTCCCTCACTTGATTGATTCTAACCTTTTGGATGCACTAAAAAAGAAGCAACCTTGAAACCCAATTCTTTTGTATGCTTTTGAATCTCCGTGCAACACATTTGCTTGATGTCAGATTTTTTACGCGTACCAGAGATACAACGGTGTGCTTCACCAATTGGTGATTGTGGAACGAATGACCCTCGATATAACATCCTGCGAGGTGATAAATTTTTATTATTTTGAATAAATCTACAGAAACCTACTCAATAAATGGATCAGTCGAATGTGATCGGTCCGAGTCGTTTTGGGGTAATAGCAATTTAATCTCAGAGTCCTTTGAACAAACCGTGAGTGGGTCAAGTTTATCGAGTCAGCAGACGGATGAACATGTTCAAGTGCCAGGTTCAGGAGATAAGCCGGTTTGCCTTAGTTGTAGGCGTGATACACTAACTCAGGAAGATTCGGGCAAGTTCTATGTTTTCTGATATAAAGGACACATATAAGGCTTCCACTTTTCCATTTAATAATCTAAAATAGGCGTTTTGCTTGAATATATTTCATTTACTATGAAGTCCCTTTGATAATTTTTTATAGCCCCAAGGGGCTAACAGGGACTCGGCGGGGCTGGTGCTGTCAATATGCCGAAACGTTAATTTAGGTGCATGTACGTTCTGGCCAGCTGGCAAAAATCTACCGACAGGAGCGTAAAACGCGACCCCACTTAGGGAACAACGGATAGGTTAACGTGTAATATGCGACCGTACTACATGCCAGCATAACCCTAGCTCTATCCATTGCGCTCGTTAGTGTTAATTTTCGTTTCCGGGTTATTAGGTTCGCACATTTTGTCGTTGGCTTTAAGAGGATCGAAATATCGGGTTATCTGGCAAACTTTACAAATGTAGACTTTTAAGGATGCTATGGCATTTCCAAAACGCATACGTTTTACTTTGACAATAAAAGCTCGCGCAGAGCGGGCGTCAATCTTACTCCAGTCAAGGATCCTGGTAGGATTACCCAGGAATGATAGTGCGCATCTTGTTTGGCTTGAGGTAAAGCCACCGGATCTTGAAATCTGCACACCTGTCGGAGCAAAAATACTGTTGTGCAACCCGGCTAACCCGGCAATGAATCCTAACTCTAAAGAAAACGATGGATATGATTAGGATTAGATTGGCACTCTACTTTTGTCATTTCAACCCATCCATAAACATTCAATTACAACCGGTTGTGTATTACTTGCTGATTTGTTCTTTGTTCCGTCAGTTGGGCCACATATTACGTTCTTGCCCCATCTTTCTATATCCTTAAGTACACGTTCCCATTCTATTTTTGGCATGTTTTTCTCCAATTGTATTTTTCTGGAGTGCGTTTTCAATAAACATTTAGCTAACATTACAGAACTCCAGTGCAATTAGTGGCTATTATTCTGCCAGGTTTGACTGAAGAAAATATTCGCATAGATCGGTCGCAACCGCCAATCCCTCATACATACCCATTATACATCTCTGTCATTGTTAGGACATTTTTATCAAACATCAAAGGCATCACGGCAATATTTTTGCCTTTTTGAGAAGTACTCTACTTGTGACATATATGACGAGTAGAATATTTGATATTTTTTACAATTCTTACTGCCCGAGACAATGTGTTATTATTTTTGCACAGTTATGTAGACTCGAAGTAAGTATCACTTTTCGCAGATTCATATTACGGGGACCTTTTGGAGTCTTGTATCAACCAAAACTGCGACTGTATCATATTGTGCGAATCTCGTATAAGGTATTTTCAATCTTGATAATAGGATTTATGGCAAATTTGTCATTTTTGTAGTTTTTCTGTTCAGATTTCCTCTCAGGGCGAAAAAGGAAAATGTAATAAAACAATTATAAAGTTTCTGCAGTCATAAATATTTTTTGAGTGTATTATTTAACTTGCTTTACTTTAAATATTCAACAGCGGGCGATTAATGCAAGAGAAAATGAATTTATGGAACTGCCCGTTCTGAATCAAAGGTAATGAACATTGCCTAAATTATACCGCACAATATTTTTAAGATTAATACGTAGCCGAATTGTTTCTAGAATAATTGCCCCAATACCACCTTTTTATTTTGCTGTATTTCTTACTTTGAATTATTGAAAAATCAATTTAAGCTTTTAAATAAACATAAAAATCCAAAATATTTAAACTAACAGCTATATAATCTTCACATTTGCTTATCAAAAGTGGGGTGATATGATCAAAAGTTTTATTAAATTAAGGAATGCCGGTGCGGTGGTAACTTGTCTTCCAAATTGCCGACCGCATCTACTTGACTTACGGGCCTCTGAATTAGAACCTAAAATGCCGCTGCAGGATCACACGCCTACGGTGAGTTATTCACTTTTAACTTTCCTATTTTTTCTAATAAATTTTGATATGATCAGTAAAAGGGCCTAACGGCAGATATTCCCTTCTAATTATGTGTTTCCATGAAAAGGGATCTCTGTGCCATTTCTGGTAATATTCAATAGGAAAAATGTTTTGGAAAGCTCTGATTTGGTTCCATTTAACACACTGAGTAGCTTTCCGTTTTAACAATAATTTCGTCATCAATTATCTGTCTGGGGTAATTGAGATCTAAACATTATTGGAAAAGATTTTTACCGGATATGTTGAACTTAGTGGAGCTTCGACTTCGGGCTTCTACGCTTTTCTCCTTAATAAGGAAATGGTTCTCATTGCTGAAAGATTAGTCCCCTGCTTTAGTTTATGACTTGGCGCCAGGCAATGAAAAACCCTGTCAAAATGGGTAATTGAGATTATAATCTGAGTAAAAACCGCGCAAATGTATACCCTTTTGCATCAGAAACCATCAGTACGCAAAATACCGGTCTGTAATAGAAATATTTTGAAGGACATGTGATCCTACTTCATTTGAGCAGTTCGGTTAGACATGAAAATAGAAATCCCGTGGAAATGCAGTTTATTTAGCCCAAAATTTCCCTTAAACGTAAATATTCCCTTGCCCTTAACGTAACCTCAACACTAACCCTAATCTTAACCTTCACCCTTACCCTTAATGTAAGCTTAAGTATTAACTTTGCCTTTAACCTTATCCTAAAATTTTCTCAAACCATAACCTCATCATTAGATTTAAACGTAGCCTAATCCTAGCTCCAATTAGGTTGAATTCCTATTCCCGTGCCTACTTCTCTGCTCGAAAAACTTCCCCTTAGCTTATTAGAATCTATAAGCTGTGTACCATTGTTCGGAAAATGTGAGCGTAGCCTACGTCACGTTAGTTCAGCTTAATAAAAATTTGTCGCGAGTCTACGACCGTAGTATTTCATAATATCAGGAGACTTTTGGAGTCTTTTCTGCTCACAGTACCAGCCAACTGACAACCCATAGTCTTTCTGTCAATTTTTTCATTCAGCTTACTTCCTCATCGGCTAATGTCCGCAGTAGCTGTAATTGTCAGTAGTAGAAAAAGTTATGTAGTGTAGTGGAAAAAACGTTAACTGCATACACATTATGATATAGTCTAGTTTCCTTTCAGTTTTATCTTCTTGAAACTCCCCTGTGCGGCAGGAATATAAACGAGTCAAATATAATTATCGTTTAGGGCAAAATGGAGGCCGAATAATTCAAATCTTATTACAAGTAAATATTCGACTGCTGTGCTCTGCGCAGTTGAGATAATAAAAAGCGGTCCATTTTTGAGTTGGGCAAATGCGGAACCGAAAGGTGAATTGGACGGACACAGTCATATCTACGAAATTGTGGTGTCCACCGATCTGCTTAAGGAACACTTATGTTCCGCTTTTCCAGAAATGCTGTGTCAGAAATGGCCGTTCCGGTCTCCCTTTGTCTTTGTCGGTTCCATCTTATCAACATTCATATCTTTTAAATAAACTCATTTCCACTGTTCACAGACTGACGTTTGAGCGAGTTGAACTGTCAGCTTGAGGTTAAGTGTTTTTCGCATTTTGATAGTTTTTCTGAAGTTAGTGACTTAAAATACTAATGTTACTAATAGCGTTACACGTGAAAAGCGTCCCATGCCGATTTATATCCTAATATTATCTTTTTGGGCTGTCCAACTATGTGCAGGAAATTTTAATTTATTAACACCAATGCATTGGCTGAAAAACGACATCGGAAATTGGATTTTTGCGCAAGAGGTACGAGAAAGGAAGCTACAGAAATTCCCCCAGTCAAAAGACCCTTGGGGCCGCCTCATGCGTTTTGCTTTTCCCCTGCCTCTTTCCAAACTGCTATAGGTCATCATTTCACGCCAATGTTATGCATCTAACAGCATTTTTTATTTTTACTTGCTCGAGAAGGACTCTGGATTTGCCGGCTGTAATTCTTTGGAACCTACCAGTATTTCATCGATTTCTTGTCCAACTGAGTCCCCAACACACCTAGTCTCTCCAAGACAATTAAGTGAGGACGCTTACACGGACAATCAATCACCATCGGCTCTGAAGGCTGTCGGGCTCCACCAACAACTGACGAGACTGCACAATTTTTTCGAAACATTGCAACGTGAGCGACTGGATTTGGAAAGTCGGCTTGAACGCACCAAAGAGTAGGCCCATTCGTTTTGAATGATTCACTGTTTCAATTTTTCAAGTAGGTCCTTTACCACCCCCTGCCTCAGATTGCGTCAGGTGAAAATTCCCAAGATCATGATGATGGCCATGATTAAGTAGCATGAAGAAATTCGCCGATGCAATCTCCTGAGCCATTAACCCAGATTAGGACTCGATCGCAAATTTTTCAACGTCCTTTGATTTTTTCCTCTTCTAACTTCTATTTTCCTCTAGGATACAAAAACTTACCTTACTAACAGGCTATAAGTTGTCTTTACATCAGTTATTTCACCATACATTGTGAGTAGGAAGAGCTCGCAATCATGGGACTCGCCGTTTTTCTCCAACATGTGATCAACGTGTTTTAATCAGCCAAGGCTTCACTTGTGCACTCACAACGTAAAAAAAAACAAAGGCATCAGATAACATCATCGGGTATACGGTGAACATCACCGAGACTCCATGTTCGGACTGTTACTTTAAAAGCCTCTTAAGAAGACATTTATAACAAGTCGCATTATGTTTAATGGAAAACCTACGAAGAATTGCTGTGGGTTAGTCTCAATGTGAGCCCCGTTAACCGCCAAGTCTTGTGAACTTCTTGGCAGACTACATCAAAAGCAACAAAACTATATTCACTGTGTGCGTTTTCTAGTGCTGGGGCCACCAAGTTTTTCGAATATAATGGGTTATTGCACATAAACCGTCAGCTTTCGACTCATTTCTTGGCTTACAATTTCATGAGAGTTCGACCTTTGTTTCCGACGAGGTCCAACGTGTACCCACAGCAAGGTGGGCTCCGGGATAGTGAAATTACACTTGGATTAGTTTAGTTATAAAATACTTGCGTAGCATCTACCGCACTCTAGCTTCCCTCACCCATATGGGTCCAGTCTGAGGACAGAGACAAGAAGGCCGGAAGCGGGATCATGTGCAGGTGGCTGGTGCTACGTGAGTTTGTACCTAGGTGTGTCACTATCACTGTCACGTGCTACGAGTGCGTGCATCCCCGATAACGCCTGCCATGCTCCAACCTCGACCACCGCGTGGCCAGTTGAAGGAGCAGACGATTTCACAGATGGGGTTACGAAGATGATAAGTAGGGAACATATAATTTCAACACACTTCTTGCCTTTGCGTGGAGCATAATCCCACCCGCTTGAAAAGGCTGACTTCTTAGAAATTTGTAAATAGCATCCATTTGCCTGTTATGCCGATATAAAATAACCAATATTGTAAAGAAGAGATTAACAAAGTAGTCATGTATTGCACACATTCGATGAGACTTTTCATTTTCTCGAAATTGCTTACTTGAGGAAAGGAAACATTTGGATCTTTAAACTTTGCCATTTTTCGACACTTACATAAGTATTTATCTAACCAGCTGTCTCGCTGGGTTTACTAATGCTATTCACATAGCTAGGATCCTATCTGTCGCAGTATTCTACGAGAAGAGGGCATTTTGTTAAATTTCAACCGTCACAAGTAATGACGTCCGCCGCTAGCCTGAGTGTGAAGCAGACTTGCACAGCGTCTGCTGCACTCTCTCTTTCTTCACTCACCCGGAGTCAGGAAAGAGTCAAGGAGACGTTAGGCATGTTCGGTGGTGCCAACTGGGGTTATTCGTACAGGAATAGACTCGCAATAATTCACTGTCTTTCCCAAGCAAGGGAAATACGAAGGACTGTTTGAGGGCACGAAATGTCAGTCACCTATGAGATCCATAAAATATCTCCGACCCAACCGATTTACCTCGTTTGCGGGCCCTCCGCGCCATGTGCCCGCTTTTGTTTGTGCTTCGGTTCACAAATAGTGGTTGAATATATAATTTGCTGGGCAAAGGATTATTAAAGCCTAAAGGACCGCACTTCCACTTCCAGTATTAGTTTTGCAATCATTAAGGAAATGTTTGAACAAAGGTTTTAGAATGAAGGGCATCAGTATTTTTTGACAGCGGTATTCTCCGTATTTTTAAATAAGACTTGTTGAAGAAATCGTGACCCCTTATGAAAGAAGTATGAAAATTGAATATTTGCGAGCTCCTTCCTTAAAATATTAAGGGTACGCATACAGCAAGAATCAGTGAAAAACGGGCACCCATAAACGTTCATGAATTTTCCAAGCTTCCCTTCCAGTGGTGAGCAGAAAGTTATTCCAGCAAAGGTCAACAGGCAATTGTGTAGGACCGGGAATACGTTCCCTATTAATGAGATTTACAGCCTTGCCTAGGCCCAAATTCAGTTGAAACCGTCTAATAATTTTCAAGCTCATCGAGTGGTAGCAGTGAAACCACTCTCCCAAATAAAATCGTAAACACCGTAGATTTTTCAGCGAAATTCTAAAAACCTAAGCGAAAACTGAGCACAATTGTTGTGATGAGGTCATGCGCTTTCGAGTTTTTTGCATTGATGACGTAGTGCTGACTCTCAAAGTACAGCTCAAACAAGAGAAAATCTAACTTGTCCTACGTTTCAGTTCGTGCATATAGCAGCAGCGGAGGCAGATGTTCATTTACAGTGACAGTGCAACTTAGGGAGCCGCACTTATTTTAAAAATTTGTAGATGCTCCATGTGACTGAGATGATCCACTCTACCTTCATAAGCTTTTAAGTTTCAATTTTTCTCGACTGCATTTGGAAGAGTTTTTCTAATAAAAATCCCTCTTTTATTAAAATGAAAGTTTCCCCTCTCTCGGTATCTCTCCGTATCCCTCAAGAACGCCCACTTCTTTCCATCATCCTGCTGTTTATCTCTTTTTCCTATTTCACCACATACTCGCGCAGATTTGATTTCCATTCCCCCGTGATAGTGCTTGCAAATTTCTTCGTTGACATCGTTTCTTCCTATAGGAGTAAACATGTTTCACCCACACGTTTTGCGGTCCTCTTATTGGTTTGTTTGTTGCTTTTATCCTAGTCGATCATAATTTTCCAATCTAGTGTGAGAAAGGAACTCTAAACTTTCACTTTTATTTTCCATAATTTATACCAATTGTTTCCTTTCGATCCAAACTCTAGTCCTATATGTCATCCAAAGCTTAGCCGTTTTATTTGCTGTTGGCGGTATTAGAACTAGAGCCTTCCTTAACGAACTGGGGGAGAATGAACAAGACAATGTTCACGAAAACCTGAAAGCATAATTTTAAACTTTAGTTTAGTATGCATGTCATCTCTTGGCTTAACGTAGTTTGCGCTTCCACCGAGAAGAAGGGGAAGGTGAATGATAATGGCCATACACCAACCTCTGATCCACCCACATCCTGTAGACAGCAAGCAAAATACGCTAAGCTGCACTGAAAACGGTTCACAGGTCTGGTCCATATGCATGAAGGAACGCCTGTTCTCACTTTGAGCTCAGGATAACTTGTTCAATTTCACTTGCATACGCTCGCCCTTTACTACAATTATTTCGACCCTGTAACCATCTGAATGATTGCTTAACGCAGGTGATACATTCTTATCTGCTTGCAATTTAAATTGAATGCTACGCTTAAGCGTTATATTAAAATGCTGGTAGTTATTCTGCCTTGATCTTGTTGCTAAAAGGCTCAAGGGGAACCTGTTGGACAGGGTACAGGAAGCGAAACCCACTAACAACACCACGGTAAGTGGTTATCTGTTGCTAATCATTTACTTTTTTTGTTTAATACGCTCCGCTTTCCTCTCATGGAATTATTCATAAAATGCTCTTTGTTCTGCAAATAAAAGACTTTAGGATCAGAAACTGCATGCAGATGGAAGCGAAAATGCGAGTCCCAGGAAGTAGTTGAGAAGGAGTACATGCGATCATCAGGACAAGAAGTTTGTTCGCCTGAGTGCTGTATTCTTGCTAGAATCCATCATCAGAGCCAGCGCCAGATGCGGGTACTCCATACACAGGCGTTGGCAGTATTTATAGGGATGCAGTCGCATAGCGACTGCATCTCTATGATCGATAACGCCTCCTCCATTCATGGAGGATGTGACGATCTTGTGAGTCGCGGGCTGCTCAAGTGATGGTCCAAGTGCGATGACCTCTTCACCTCATATTCGGTACTGAGGCTTAGTTTTGCCAAAGTACTTAACCACTCGGGGAGCGCACCGGCAAACATTCTGAGCCAGATGGCCGAGCAATCAGCATTCTAATGTTCAACTTGTTGGATGAAATGTCCCCGAACAACGACTCAAATGTCGGTCACCAGAGGGCATTCATCATCGATGAAGGGGGAAGGAGCCGTTAGCCGTCGTAGGCACGCAGTAGCATACCGACTACATCCTATGAATGCTGTAACTGCCTGCGTATGAAGTACCCGCATCTGACGCTGTCTCTGATTATGGCTTCCAGCATGAATTCGAAACTTCAGACGAGTAAAGTTCTTGCTCCATCTATCGAGTCTGCTTCTTCTCAAAACTCACGTGCTTCCGCCAATTCTGTTTAGATGTTGGTTTTGAAATTTAATAACCTAACTCTTGAACTTCAGCCTGTCTACTGTCAATGTCGTCTTTTAATAGGATTTACGCAGCGCATTTTATTTAACAAAAAATTTCACCTACACCAAAAGAGCTTAAGAACTCCGAGTTTAACGGACTTAAACCCCACAAAAGTTTGGTTTTTCGCTGTTTTGGTGACGTAAGAAAGCCTTAGTCGGAGAGGCAAATGATTTCTTTGCTTCACGCCAACCCGAGTAAGTAAGTACAACCGCTGAGCCAAGGCCTAACGCAGGGAAACTGAGTTAAACGGATTTCACAGCATCATGCACGCACGTCGTCGATGTACTCAAATGTTGCATACTTGCTTTAAAGCCGACTCCGTTTCTTTTGCCCACTCGTAACATAGTAGACCACAGCGTTAAATAGGAGGTAATATATGGGCGGCTATTTCTGCTAAAAACCCAACATTAAACCAAACATCGGCATATCAAATGCCTTTCACGTTCTCATGAACTCGTAAATCAACTGCGCGACGTTAGGTGCAGTTGATTTTAGCAATACGGACCTCAACCTTGCATGCGTCGCGTTTGCGCCGAAGTGCGTCAGGGTAACCTCGAGCATCATGCATGACGTGTAAGACGATGCCGCCCATGAAAGACAGGCAGGATGACAGCCCCGTTAATTAGTCAGTGGGTTCGCCTTAACTTGTAGCATGCGCACTTATTCCTACCTTGCAATTGGAGACCTAACAAGGTCAGGCGGTTGAACGTAGGCTCACCGAACTTGCACTGACACACAGTGCGCGCTGTAACTGCTGGTGCATTCCAAGACTCCCAGAAAGTATTTGAAAACTTTGTGAACACTGTCCAATGTACTGTACAAAATCTAAAAAAATGAATATCTCTTGCCACAATGTGATTGACATTAACAGAAAACACCGTTACGCTTAAAAAAATTAAAATCCTATCGGAGAACAGAAAACTCTGAAATTCTGTACACATCGAGTAATATAGTTGACTGTACTTCCGTTTTTTAAGGAGGCATTCAAATGCAAAAATTAGCAGAGAATGGAGAATATTTAAAAAGCGGCTTGCTGTACTGGCATGGAAATAAGAAGGTTTGGAGTTTTGATCCCACGAAATCCTGAAAATGTTTTTTTAAATAATTGCTTTTATTGAATTTTTTAGGTTATTTTCTGCAGGAGTGAAGAGTTTTTGCAGCGTATTAGTTATGCGGCTAGTCGTCAAAATGTACATTTTACAAATAAGGCCGCATGTGGTGGACGACGGTCATCGCCCAACAATTTCAGATAACATAAAGAAACCTAACCATAAGCCTGCTGTGTCGTTTGTTGATTTAATTTTTCTCCCTTACAATCATTGATTTCTGTCCGATGGGAATGGAAGTCGTTGGGACTTGACACGCCCAGTGAACACTGTTGTCTTCAATGCCCTTGGTTAGTTTGCCAAAGAAGTGGGCGTTTGCAGACGACCTTTAGAGTTCGATGTTTCATTTTTTGAGCTATTAGTGCAGGCCTCCCACGTTAAAATTACAAGAGTTTTGGCGAGGTTGCGATGCTCAAGAATTTATTCTCATTGATACTGTGCAATTCTGACCCGAGCTCGCCTTGGCAACCTATGCGCTCCTGAGAAAATAACGCACCCAACTTCGATGCAGTTCGGATAGTGGGTCGAGATAACAACCAAGAGTCAGGCCATTGACTCGTTATTCAGTAGTTTCGGGAGGACACGATATGATAGCTGGAACCAGAAGTTGTTGTCCTGACGTTTCGGATTCTCACTCGAAACCATCATCAGAGACAGTGGCAGAGGCATAATGTGCTCAGTATTTATACTACGCAGTGGCCACGCAAGCAAATGCGTACTACAATTTGAGGCTTTTGCGATCACTGCTGGGGGGTCGTACTTGGTGCGATGATGGCTTCGCAGTCCACGTCAGATTTTTTAATTGCTGCGACTTCAGCATCCTGTTAGATGTTAGAGTGAGAATCCGAAAAGGCAAGCCAATAAATTTCTTGTTCCAGCGATCACATCTTATCCTCCTGAACTGCTTCCTGGAACTCGCCTGGTCGCTTCTATCAACACTCAGTAAATTGCCATGGAGCCGTATGCTGTAAACGTTACTGTGTTACCATATAAAGAGAAGCCCTACTCTACTAGTCCCCACACCGAGAACAGCGACAGGGTACACTAACTACGACTATACAGATATCTTTGATGTGATGGCCAAAACGCAGCGTATCTCTACGAGGGGACCAAAAAAATGAAAATTATTTTTTGTTGTCGGTGCTGTCCTCTTCCTTAGGTATGCACATTTAATAGGCACGCTTCTTGCTCTGTTGGCCAGATAAGTTCATGAGAAACGATCGCAGTGGACAGAGTGATTGTTTTATCGAACGCCCTTCCCAACACTGACGGTGAAATGTGATGACAAACTGTAAGAAGCAACTCATTTATTTATGGCTTGTTGTTTCGACATCGAAGGATGTTGAATTTGTTCCTCATGGCATTACAGTGTTAGGATTAGGACATGAGAAATATGTACCTACCCTGGAAGTATGCGCAGAGCCACCATTATTACTTGCGCGTGGCGTTCAGATCCCCGTGTCCGGTTTACAGGGGCATGTAGGTAATCGTTACTCTTTGTTTCATCGCAGATGATTCAAGAGGTCTCGTGGTTTCCATCAGCTGACGGAGCCACCCACTGCTTCGTTGAGTGCATGTCCATCGCGTTGATTCAGTGATCGAGCACGTATGTCGGGCAAGCTGGGTGCTATCACCTCTCACCTGCATAACTGTAACTTATAAAATGCCTACCTATATACGTACACTGACAGTAAATCGTTGAGTACTTGCACTTTTTCAGGGTTTGAATGGTCATTCCATTTGCTGAATTCTATTGGGCGGGCAGCAATCACTTTTAGAATATGATGGTATACCCAAAAACCGTGAACTAACTTCTCGGAAGCAAATGGGTTGACAGTGCTGTCCTCTCTCCCGCTTAGCGCGTTTCCCACTCATTCTGCTCAGTTGGCCAATTAGCGTTCATGAGAAATTATCGCCACAGAGGATAGAGTGATTGTTTTATTGAACTTCGCTCTAACGCTGTCGGTGATTTTGTGATGAATAACTTTGAGAAGCAACTCGTGCATGATGGTTTTTTTCCTCTACTCCAAAGTAGTCGTTCACTTTGAAGTTATTCCCCATGGCATCGCAGTGAACCAACACTAATAGCTGCACGTACTAAGGCGTTCGCATGAGTCAGGGACAAAAACTGACCTGAATTGTGGCGATCGGGAGTCCGATTGCCTCATCCGTCAACGAACCTGCTCACATAGCATTCTAAATTAATCAGCTTTGGCAAAAAACGGTGTTACCGGTTTCCAACCCCTTATTCTCGTCCCACCTAGCCTCCTGTGACATCTTTTTCCCTTGAATGAAGAAACCCTCAAGGGGAAATTGTTTTCAGAATCAAGAAAAATTTAACGAAAATCACGGGAAGAATATAAAAAATGCCTCGTCCAGTGAAAAAACCTTTGGGAAAACTGTATTTTATATAATTGAAAATATTTTTTAGTGGGATTAATGATTCGAGGTGTTATCTTAAAACCAAAAAGAATTAAAACATAATCCGCTTTATGGTAACTGCTCGTACGCCCGATGAAGACTGTTGTCCATCGTTGAAGTGTCAGTTACTCAATCTGGGGGCAACAGAAACTTCGCCCGTGACTCTGTCATCACGCCGACATTCGAGAGGCGCAAAAGATCACTGCCTGGGTCTAAGCCTCCTTGTTGTTCCCTTAAAATTCTTCTTCATCACTCGCCTGTACTTCTTCCTCAGGCTGCGAGCAGAACTAAGTGCGCACCGTCTGGCTCCGCCCTGTCCGCAAGATCTTTCGTAGTCTACGGGTGCGTAGCAGCACAAACGCTCTTAAGAGTGGACTTATTGGAGTCTTCCACTGTTGCCTTTTCAGACGTGGTGTGACGTAGTATGTGCATACTGAGGCTCCGTGTTCGGTGTGCTTTTAATTCGCGGAGGTTTCTTAAAATCCGCAGTTGACCGCAACGCGGAAGTTTTATCCTGAGGGATTGCTCTCTAGCAAGAGATCCTTTGACCTCTTAACGCCTCGCTTGTTGTTGAGTGGGTCTGCTGGTGTCACGTCGGGGTCACCAAGTGACGACGTGCGGTCAGTTGAAAACGACCATATCCCCAAATCAAAGGTCGGGGCGACAGAACTAGTAAGGTTATCTTTTTCTATTACTGCCTTTTGGGCCGTTTGCGCGCTCCCTAACTACAGTAAAACCAGCCCTTATATATCCCTCTGCCCCTGTCCTTTTATTTAAGAATCCTTTCGGTGCCAGCCGATCGTACTTCAACAACTCAGTAGGGTGGCTGCTGCACCCAGCACAGTTTCATGGGGTCATACATGGCAGGTAGCATCAAATGAGGTGGTAAAAGGTAGGTGTTATCACACAGTATGCACGGCAGCTTTGTTATCTCAGGAAATGTCGACAGAAATTCCGAAATGTTTTTTTTTGATTCGAACATTTATGATCACGCAGTCTACTCCCAAAGATATTTTCAGCCAACTCAGGATGTCAGCTTCTTAACTAGCTTCTTTTCTTCAAAACTCCACACCGTATAAAATGAATACTAATCTAGTCTGAATTTTTCTCATTGATTTTCAATGCCCTTATGTACACAAATATCTTTGATTGAAAACGTGCACGCAAATACTTTTTTTGTACCTAGCAGGGGGTAAATTACTTTCGCAAAATTTATATTTCGCAAATTTAATATTTGAACAAAGGATATCATGCGGGTTTACAAAAGGTTTTATTTATGAGATTTTTTAAGACCCTGAAATGCCCATGCATAAATAATTCTTTCTGTCCATTTATTAATACTTCTTATAAAGTATACTACATCCAATGTTAAATTTTATGAATACTATATGTAATCTTGTTTATAGTGTAGAGAAATGTATTATTTTTCTTAAAGAGAAAGTTTACAATAGGTAGTTTTGAAACCAAGGAATCATGTGAAATGGCCGGTAGGGTTCAAAATTTACGGCGACGGGAAAGTTTTAAAACCGAAAGAAACCCATTCCTACGGCATAATATGAGTATAAGAAAGAAAGTTTCGTTCAGGTTTTCTGTAAAATATTTTTGAATTTATAGAGGGCATCGAAAACCAATGCAAAAATTTCATGCTAATCAATTTTTATTGGGTGTTATTTTGGCAGGCAGCTGGAAAGAAGTCAGTTCCAAGGCTGACATTCTGGCGTAACTGAAATATCTTGGGAGTAGACTGCACGACCATTATTGTTCCAACCCTACTTAAATAATTTTCTTCGAAGCGAAGACACATTAAAGAATTTTTGTTAACATTTCCTGAGATAACCAATCAAATTTAACAACCTGCTGGCGGTACCGTCCATCCCTACAAGTGACTTCCTCGGGGCACATCTCAAACACCGAATAAACCTGTATCCATCAACAGAAGTAACCAGTCCATAGGCCTGGTTTACCTCTCCAAAGGACAGCCAGAGACAGTATTCACCCTATTTGTAGACTTGATTCACCGCTGCTCTTGTTTTTCAGGATCGATCAGAAGGAAAAACCCAATTGGCAGAATTACACAACCTTCTCATAAAAGAGTCCGCTCGCACCTCAAGCCTTTTGGCGGAAGTTAGTGCAGTGCGAAAGCGTCTGGAACCGGATGACCTTAGGCGTAAAATCCAGCAACTCCATGATGAGACTGTTCTTCGCTGCTGTGGTCATGTTGATTCGAGCCGCCAATCACAAGAGGAGCAGGTGGCCATTCTTTCCGTATTCACTGACGCTGTTGCAGTGAGTTCCTGGTACTGAACGTTCACTTGTCCACTTTTTACAGTGACCGTAATTTCTGTACCGTCTTCTCTTTCTCTCTCATCTTCAAGCCGAGCATAAGACACCTGTCTGTTGCAGAAATAGTTCTGCAGCAGGGTACCTCCAGTAAATTGCCATGCAAATTGCCAAAATTTACGAGAGATTGCTAATCACCCACAAATGTGCACCAACGATTGGACCAACGCCTTAAAAGTAATCATGAAGGGATTGAAGCGAATTAAAAACATAAAAGAAATATCAGGAGTAATATTACATTGGTTTAAAAATATTTTTTTCCAATCTATATTCTGCAGAAAGAATCCTAGTATATGCTTCAAAGTTAACAGATTCACTTGGTGGAGGGCTTTCAGGGTAAATTTTTCGGCATTCGCAGAGGACAGAAAAGTTTTGGGACGTTTAAACAAGGCATTGACATCAGACGCTATTATTGCATTAAAGGGCATCAAAGCACCCAGATTTGCCAATAAGAATTTCAAAACTCTATAAAACTTCTGGGTTTCTAAAATAACCTCCTCGCTTGAACTTTGTTTCTTCAGATTAACGCAGAGAACCGAACCGATTTCGAAGTGCAATAATTTATTTTTAGTAAAATTCTCGAGCTTAGATTACTCTCTTCACATAGAAAAACGCACACGGATGCACAAGCATTGTCTAGGCTAGCTTTTAGCACAGGAAGCCGCCGGAATACAATGTCATGTTCATTTTCATCCACAATTTTAAACAATTCGATAAAAAATTAATTATATACATATTCTGCATACGAAAAAGCATTTTCCGGAATAAATTAAGTAAATAAATAAAATGTAGAGCATTTTAACTGTCGAAAATTGATTTTTCCTATTTCCGCCATCACTTTTCATGAGACAGGTCACATGCGGTAGATCGGTATAATTCGTCATAACAACAATAATTAAGGAGGTATAAAACAGCTGAACACTCAACTGCCTGCCAACTGACAAAAAGAAAAATTCGAACCCCTTCCTGCATTTCATCACTGTCATCTTCCGGCCAGTTCTGCCCAGGCTTAATTCACTTAATTGTTAGGGGATTGAGAGCAAAGAGGTTGCCTTTGATCCAACCAAAAAGTATGATAGGACACGGGAATATTTACCCCCGGATTACAGATGGCCTCGCGATAAATTCCAGAGGGGTTAAGGTTACGGTTCATGTTTGAGTTAAAGCGTGGGTCAAGGAATAGTTTTCTTAGCACTTAGCCCAGGCCAATCTGCAATACGGGGGATAAATATTCTTGTCTACACTCGAGAGTATGGCTTAACATAATTACCTTTGGCGGGTAAGTGCCGTTCCTCGAATGCATTTTGTTGTCTCGCAGCAGTTGCGGCTAGTTATATTCTATTCCCCGTGCCCCCCCCTAGCTATATGTAACTCCACCAACGGTATCCTGTAGTTTTGTCCGATTCTAATAGAAATTGTTACAAGCTAGGTAAAGTAGGGGTCCCGTTAAAATTCCAATTTCTGGCAACATTGCCTCCAAGATTTAAAAACTGTAGACTCAGCACGTAACAGCTTCCCGTTAATCGTTTGTGGATGCATGAAAATATAAGACGAGCTGCTAAGGGCCGTTCCTGAACTTTGTTCATTAATTCTCGGAGAACTACTAAACCACGTTCTTTCATTGGTTGAATGCAAAAGGCAGCGGAGACGAGTGATCTTCAGCGGGGGGCACCTTTGACCCCAGGGATGAACAGGAGGGCTGCTAATTACTGTTTACACGTGGTAGCCTGGTAACGGCCTCCTTTTAAACACTGTGCTCCTTTTGCTTCTATTACCCTTTTCTGTGACTCTTCCTGATGAAAGGTTCGAGCGAGCATCCGAAACCTCAAGCCAATAACCTCGTTCCAGGGATTGCATCTTCGTTTTGTTTCTTATAATCGTCATGCTGAACTGCTGTTTTCGAAAATTTAATCAGCTAAAGGAAGAAGCTAAATTTTTGAAGGATATTATCCACGCAATGTTCCTTTCAGACTAACGATCGATGGCAACTACGCAGTGAAAAAAACCTTTGGGAAAACTGTATGTTATCTAATTGAAAATATTTTAGGGGGATTAATAATTCAAGGTGTTATCTTAAACCAAAAAAGAATTAAAACAAAATCCACTTTTTGATAACTGCTCGAACACCCGATGGGGACTGTTGTTCGTCGTTGAAAAGTGTCAGCTACTCAATCTGCTTCTAATTCCCTCAGAAAGGAAGCAGGCCGTGCGTTAGACACTCGTAAAGAGTAGTAGGGTGGTGCTTCCCGAAATACACAAGATTAAAAAAAGGTGGCACGAAACGCCACAGGGAAGGGTCGCCAGAATCCAAAGAGGGATACGTCAGACTGGCAGGAAAAGCAATCGCAAGTACAAATGAATTGATAATGATGTGCGAATAAAAGACGTAAAAGGAATGCATCAGATAAAGCTTAACGAAGACAGTCCCCAGTCTGTATGGACTACTCTAATTTGAAAGGTCGTCGATGAATTTTATGTGGACTAAAATCTTGGCAACTCTGGCTGTTCTTAGAAGTTTACAGAATAGAATTCTCTGTCGTCTACTGGTCTATCTGATGAAACTTTATCCAAAATACTCAAACGTGTTTCGGCTTAGAAAGGATTCTTAAGATAGTGTTGTACTCCTAAGTGTCGTGCAACAAAATATTTCACTTATGACGGGATGCTGGCTTTTGAATAAGCTTCATTCCGGTCGCATGCAAAACCTACATTCCAGAAAAAAATGAATACTTAAATGCCCTTAATTTTTCAGGTTGCTCCTTAAGGCCCTAATGAGATCAAATAGATTTTTATCGAAAGCATGAATAAAAAGATTTTGTATACTCATTTAATAGGAAATTTCTCCTTCTTTGCATTTTATACTCGAAGAAGGGGTAACTTTCGGTTTGGAAAAGGTTTCTTAAGTATGCAGTTTTTAGGACTGCGAAAGATCTATTCACTGAGCATCCTCTCTGTCCATTTATTCATGCCGATTTTGAAGTAAGAAACATGGCCCGCACCCATTGAAAAATTTTATGCGTCCTTTATAACTTTGTTATAGCGAAAATATGCACTATATAGTTTGGGCGTTGTACTGCAGGTCGGGCTAAAATATTATTGAGAAGCTGACAGCGTTTTTTAGAAAACGCGAGATACTGTTTCATCAGGTAAAAATGCGAAGAAGGTGGCGTTTACTATTTAAAGAGTACAAGAAAGATCATTTTCTTTCCTGTTTTTTTTATAAAATATATTTGAATTTATGAGTGCATCAAAAACCAACGTCGAAAATTCATACTACTTATGCAGTCATTTTTACTAAATGTAGTTTTCACAAGTGACTGAGGAGAAGCTTGTTAGCATTAAAATACTGCAGAAGAAATTCCTGCTTACTCTCCTTTCAATCTTTTTAACTGCATAATTGACAACTTACCCAGTTTAACCTCAATTCGACACCTGGTGTGGCCAAAAAGCTGAGTGCTTCAAAATATATTCAAATGGGTTGCTTTCATTTTCCGGATTTCTCGCACGTCGCATTTTGACCGTTAAAATGTTTTGCGTTTAATTGTTTGCACTGAAAATATTTCTATTCCACTTTCCCGTCTCTCATCCTCCTCCTTGTGACAGGGCGACATTTCGGTTAAGCCACCGCCCACCAGCCTGCAGGCTCTATTTGACGCGAAGGAAAAGACTTCGTGCACTCTATGCTAGGCAAATCGAGGTGGACACCGAAAGCCTACGAGAGAAGCAGAGGGGCTTGAATTATCAGGTGCCTTTTCTCCCAGATACTTGTCACCTCACAACCTATCAACCACCAAATCATTCAACGCGTCTGAAGGTCTTGAAGTTCGGTCTCGAGGAACGACTTCGGTAAGTTCTTTCTTTTTTGTACTTTTACAAACAGACATTTTAGAGTGTCGTGTCTGGATCTCAGTTGCCTTTGTCCTTCCAAAACGCTGCTTAACATACTTGTGCACATGTAAATTTGCAAAACATGGCAACAAACTATTGTGCGACCTTACTAACCCAACAATGCAGGTTATCTCTAACGAACAAATTAGATGCAGTTAGGTTGGCGTGGAAAGGTAGGTGTGTAATACGGTCTAATTTAACGCTGAAAAAACCAGCTCACTCTAAAAAGAATGGTGGCATATAAAGTTCATTTTCATTGCCAGCGTCCCGCTGCTCTAATACGTCCTTAACACCGCCCTCCCGCCATTGCCATTGCTCTCATATTAAACGCCTACCTATCTATTGGGTTCGTAACTAGGGTCGTACAATAATTCGTTGCCGGTTAGTAGGGTTGCGCAAGCATTTGTTGTCTGCCAAAATAATCAATCCACACGCGGAACATTTTGATCCCTAAAGTTTCGTGACCGAACTTGTAGATATAGGCAAAAAACGTTCACCAACGGGCGGCCATACTTTTGTTTATTCGATAAAATATGTCCGTAGTGGATAGTGTTTCCGATTTTCGATCAATTCAGTTCTGACTTTCCCTTCCTTAAGAAATTGTAATATGGGGTACAGTCGGTGTAAGTCATGCTATCCCATGGTCTTTCGTTGACTTGCAGCTATCTCCTCTCAACGATGTTTTTCACACGAACGTGTCTCGTCTCTAGCGCACGTAAGGCCGCATTGGCAGGTGTCTCACGCCATTTTTGCCAACACTGGGAAGAGTTTAAGGTTACAGACGGACTCCTTCATTTGAAAACTGCACTACACTACAGTCTCCACATGGTATACTACACGTCAGCTCTTTTTTCACACGCCTCGCTCGCTCTTTAGGTTGGGTGGGTAAATTTGTCGTAAGGTTATGGCTGCCTATAGCTGATGTTTGGAAAGAGGGACTTCCTAAACGGGGATTGGGAAAAGGAATGCCCCAACCAAGTCATAAAGATGGTTCGGCGCATAATTTTAAGAATGGTAAATATTTCCATGTCCTAGACCTAACGGCAACCTTAACCATAATCCTAATCTTAACCCTAAACTAATCCTAACTTCTAAAACCACAGTTTGCACTTAACTTAAATCCAACGTTAATTTATCAGTATTTGGACGCAAAGTCCTCTCTATTGAGGACGGTTCCTGTTCTCGTGTTCGGGTTAGGAGGCCATATAAGTAATCCTACCCCATGTCCTCCTGAAAGTATATTTTTTTCAAAATTCCTCACGTTTGACCTAAGTCGAGCGGTCTTACCTGTGGTTGGAATTGTGTCCCTTTATGCACCACCACACAAAACTGTAGTGTAGACGAGGTTCGAAACTGCTAAGAACCGATGTGTACCAAATAAATTAACGCTAAGTGGAGAATAGCGTCTAAACTACAAACGACAAAAGGACGGCGAAAATGTCAGAGGATTGTTAGAATGCAGACTCACGAAAAACGCAGCTTCAAGATAACGAGTGTTGTTGAGGATTGTAATGAACTCTGAGCTAGATCCAGAAAGCTATACATCAAGGATGAAGAGCGGTCAGGAGTTCAATTGAGACGGCGATCAGTAGATTGCAATCGAGAAATGAAGATCAATCATTGCAATTGACTGAAAGTAATTGAGAGAGATCAGTACAATCAAGAGTGCAGCGGTGACATGCAGCAGCGAAAACAGAAGACGTCCAGCACGCCGGTTGAAGCTGGCTGTTGTTTTTTTAGCACATTAAAACAAGCGATCATAGAGATTCAGGTGACCAAGAAAGATACAAAGATGCAAATTGTACAAATACCTACACAACTCCCCCACCAGAGCGTTTGTTGTACAAAAAAAAACGCTCGATGAAAAAAAAGAACAAAACATTATACAACAAAGTCTTTAAGATTGGCAGGAAAATGGATATGTCTACCAGAACGAGAGGAAATGCGTTTAGGTGAAGAAGAAGTAGCAAAACGTGTGGGTGGGGTGGTCGAGTGTGACGGTTGAGTGGAAGGGACTGACATAGGTGGAATGGGTGGTGACGGTTCGGAGTAATTGGATGGAGCAACGGGCGGTGGGACGCACTCAAGATAAGCTGGCTTGAGTCTGTCGATGGAGACTGTGTCACTCTTGTCAGCCTTCTGTATGACGTAATACTTGTCCATCCGTTGAAGCACCTTGTAAGGGCCATCATAAGGTGAACAAAGAGGCTTGCGAAACTGCGTCGTGCCGGACGAAGACGAATGGAGCAGATTTAAGGTCGTCTTGCACAAAAACGCGTTTGGATGTCAGGCGAGTGGGAGTTGGACGCAATTGAGCCATGCGCTGTTTCAATTGTTGAACGAATGCATTCGACAAGCTAGTGTCTACGGTGAGAGGCTGCACAAATTCGCCGGGAAGGCGGAGAGGTGTACCGTATACAAGTTCTGCCGTAGTACACTGAATGTCCTCTTTGACAGCTGATCGAATAACCAAAAGGACGAGGGGTAAGTTGTCACTCCATGCAGTTGTGTCTGAGTGAGACATCAGTGCTGTCTTAAGTTGACGATGCAGTCGTTCCACGACGCCGTTAGAAGCAGGGTGATATGCCGTTGTCGTGATGTGCGCACACCCTAGAAGTTTAAGTGAAACTCGCGGAAGAGACTAGATTGAAATTGACTTCCGCGGTCAGTGGTAATGGTGGCTGGCACACCAAAATTGGCAATCCAGTGATGCAGGAAGACCATGGCAATATTTTCTGCCGAGGTATCCGATATCGGAATTGCAATTGGCCATCGTGTGAAACGGTCGATTGCTGTGAAAATATGTGTGTACCCACGTGAAGGTGGTAACGGCCCAACTAAGTCTAAATGGACGTGATGGAATCGAACGTCCGGAACAGCAAATGTGCTTGGTGGGGTAAAGGTATGGCGATGCACTTTGTTTTTCTGGCAAGCTAAACATTGCTTAGTCCAAAGGGTAATGTCAGAGTTCATCTTCGGCCAGACAAAGCGAGTAGCAATTAGTTTGCGACCGGCGCGGATGCCAGGATGCGACAGAGAGTGAAAATGGTCAAACACTACCTTACGGTAGGATAGTGGAACAACAGGTCTGGGGGTGCCTGTGGACCAGTCGCATAAAACCGTACCTGGTGATGCTGGAAGTGGTGCATCTCGAAGCTGCAGAGTACTAGATTTACGAAGATCAGCAATGGACTCGTCTTCTAGTTGGAGGTCTGCAAGCTTCGCCAGGTCGAATTTGGAGGACAAGGTTTTGATGTCCGGTCTCGATAATGCATCAGCAACGACATTGTCGCTGCCTCGGACGTAGCGGATATCAGCAGTAAACTGCGAAATAAAGTGAAGGTGACGCACTTCTCTGGGCGAGTACCTATCTGGTTTGGCCTTGAGGGCATAAGTAAGAGGTTTGTGATCGGTATGAACCCGAAAATCTCTTCCCTCTAATAGGTGGCGAAAATGACGAATAGCCAGGTATATAGCCAGGAGCTCGCGAGAGAAAGTACTGTAGCGAGTCTGCGCCGGTTGTAGCTTCTGTGAAAAGAAAGCCAATGGCTGCAACTGGTTATTCACCTGTTGATGTAAGACTGCGCCGACAGCACTGTTGAAAGCGTCAGTGGTCAAAATCAACTGCGTAGAAGCGTCAGAGTTGAGGTGGTGCAGCATAGTCGCATCCGCGAGTGCCTTCTTGGCTGCCTCAAAAGCTGAGTGAGCTGCCGGTGAAAGTTCAATCGGCTTGCCTTTCGACTTCAAAAGATCAGTCAATGGAGCCAGTATTGCCACACAGTTGGGAATGAGACGTCGGTAATAATTGACAAGTCCAATGAAACGTCGCAGTTGTGTGAGGGTCTTCGGAGACGGAAAAGATAAAACGCTTTGCACATTCTCTGAAAGTGGTGTGATTCCGTACTGATCTATGTGATGACCAAGGAAATCAAGAGAAGGAACGCCAAAAAGACATTTGTCGACGTTTAATTGCAAACCATGTTGCTGGAAACGATCAAACACTTGACGCAAGTGTGATGCATGTTCCGCTGGCGAAGAACTTGCGACGAGTATGTCATCAATATAGACAAAAGTAAACGAAAGACCGCGCAAGACCTCATCAATAAACCGCTGAAAGGATTGGGCGGCGTTACGCAAACCGAAAGGCATGCGGAGAAATTCGAACAAGCCAAAAGGCGTTGTGATGGCGGTCTTGGGGATGTCTTCCTCAGCGACCGGTATTTGATGATATGCTCTCACAAGGTCAATCTTGGAGAAAATAGTCTTTCCAGCCAACATGTGAGAAAAATCGTGAATATGAGGAATGGGATACCGATCGGGGACAGTTGCTCTGTTCAAAGCACGATAATCCCCACATGGCCTCCAATCATCGGCTGATTTTCTTGGGGACCATGTGCAGAGGAGAGGCCCATGGACTGGAAGAAGGGCGAATAATCCCCAAATTTAGCATGTGTTCGAACTCACTTCTAGCCACCCGCAGCTTTTCTGGATGAAGTCTGCGTGGATGGGCACGAACGGGTTGCCCTGTGGTAACTATTTGATGCCGAACTGTGTGCTGAACTTTTTCGGTAAACTGACAAGGCTTAGTGAGGGACGGATAGTCCTTCAAAATGTCAGCAAATGGCGAACTTGGAATAGTCAAGTGTATGACAACCGAAGGTTCAGAGGTGACCGTACCGACGGCGAAAAGTTTAGTTGTAGTATCAATCAGTCGACGATGCTTCAAATCAACTGAAAGGCCGAAATGTGAGAGGAAATCGGCTCCAATAATCGGCGACTGGACGTCGGCTAGGATAAAGACCCATTGGAAACATCGCCTTAGACCAATGTTAAGAGTTAGGGACTGTTGTCCGAATGTGTGGATGACGGTGTTGTTAGCAGCCTGCAATGAGAACTGCGAAGGCTTGAGGTGGTGACGCCTAGGAGGCGGGATAACACTAACCTCAGCACCGGTATCTACAAGAAAACGGAGACCATTCGACTTATCGGTGATGTAGAAGAGGCGACTGGGTCGCGGTTGGCCAGCAGCAGTCGTCGCCATTACAGGCTGGCGTTGTCGTTTAACTGTTGCGGCTTCTGTGGGAATTTGCACGGCGGAATACACTTGCGTGCTTTCACGCCATAGGTACAATGGTACCAGCACACGGTCTGTGGCTGCCATTCCCGCGATTTGGACCGTCGACGTTGATATGGTTGACGACTATTTGACTGGAGATTGTTGATGATAGAACACAGGTTGCTGACTTGCGTGCATAAAAGGCGTACGGTATCCTTTAAATCTTCATAATCACTGCTACGCACGATATTTGATGCTTGCGACAGGTCAGATGATGGTGCGGCCCGTGGATAGGCACTACAGCACGATGATAACATCACATAGGGGAGGGTCACGTTCTGACTTTGGAGTGCCTTGATGAGCAGGAGTGTCAATATTATCAGATCTGGAAGTGGACACCGATGTCTGTTGAAGACTAGAACATGCGGTACCGCTTGGATAGCATTCCATTATTCTGTCTGCATGAGTGGCTAGTTTATCCAATGAGGTGCTCGTGTCGAGCATAGCCAATACCTGCTGCATGGGCAGGGGAAGCTTATCAAGCCAGATCTGTCGGAAAATTGCATCATCCATATGACGACCAGCAAGCAAAGAACGCATGTGTCGCATAAGTTGGGAAGGTGTTTGATCGCCAAGTTCGACTTGCGTGAAAAGCTCACGCAGCATTCGGTTGGCCGACTTGGCCACGATTAATTACAGCATCCTTCAACTGGGTGTATGGCTCCTCAGCAGGGATAGGATCAAGGAGGTCCTCGACGTCAACGGCAACATCGAAAGGAAGTGATTGCACTACGTATGAATAACGCGTGCGTTCACTGGTGATACGACGCGTTGAGAAAACTGCCTCGATCTGCCTAAACCATACGCGAGGGTTGCTTGGCGTAAATGCGGGCAATTTGAAAGAGAGGCTATGGACGTCAAGAGAGTCTGCGTTAGTCTCATTGTCCGTCATATTAAGTGATATGGTGCGTAATGATAGAAAAGCGGGGTCACCAATTTTGTAGTGTAGACGAGGTTCGAAACTGCTAAGAACCGATGTGTACCAAATAAATTAACGCTAAGTGGAGAATTGCGTCTAAACTACAAACGACAAAAGGACGGCGAAAAATGTCAGAGGATTTTTAGAATGCAGACTCACGAAAAACGCAGCTTCTAGATAACGAGTGTTGTTGAGGATTGTAATGAACTCTGAGCTAGATCCAGAAAGCTATACATCAAGGATGAAGAGCGGTCAGGAGTTCAATTGAGACGGCGATCAGTAGATTGCAATCGAGAAATGAAGATCAATCATTGCAATTGACTGAAAGTAATTGAGAGAGATCAGTACAATCAAGAGTGCAGCGGTGACATGCAGCAGCGAAACAGAAGACGTCCAACACGCCGGTTGAAGCTGGCTGTTGTTTTTTTTAGCAAATTAAAACAAGCGATCATAGAGATTCAGGTGACCAAGAAAGATACAAAGATGCAAATTGTACAAATACCTACAAAACTGACCTGGCGAAGCGTATGAGTGCATTTGCATTCACTTACTTTGCTTTTGTTATTTTTATAAAATTTTAACTCGTAAGAAACCTTTAACGGTTCAAGTGAAATAGTAACGTGCATTACAGAGGAACTGGATTTCAGTCAGTTCAATTAAATTTAGGCGATATGTTCTGACGGAATCAAACTAATGCTCTAATTATCCGAAGGCCATACGAAATTCAATCAACAGAGATTGCTCATGTGTGTCAAAGTAGCTGCCCTTGCTCCCCTCATTAAATATCTATTGCTGGTCACCCTTCTCCTGCTTCATCGCTCATCGGGCTTGTATTACGATCCTGCGCTCTCAAGGCTGACCGTTTAACGTTCTGAGAAAGCACGCATAGTCTACGCACACCGCCTGCCTGCAGGATATGTTTTACCTACAAATGCAGGCAATCCTCTCAGCCTCATCTCTTTAAGTTTTAACTTGAAATTTTGTTAGCTCGCTTAGACTCAATCATGGTTCTAGTAAACTACGTAAATTTGTGTAATAATGCGATGTTTCTGAGTTTTACCATCTTATCAGACAAAGCGGCTGTCCTAAATTAAATAGGGTTCAATTTATCAGCGTCTGCCCTAAATAAGTCAGCGTATATAGAGGTCTAACTTGCTCCGAAAATGGAAAAAATTAACTTTGGCAACACTCTACATTTTAGGCACTTGGCTGACGCCCAGAGCAGGTCAAAGAATCTAGAAGACCAACTGGAGACAATCAGAAGTCAGCAGCACATCTCCAAAATCGAGACAATACAACGCTTATTTGCAGTGTACAAAACCCGCCGTGAACACATAGGTTATCTGCGTCAGGAAATCAAGCAAAATGTTAGTCTCCTTTACTGACTTATCATAGATTTTTTACTCCTAGTTGGCTGATGATGGCTAATAAGCCAGAATTAACCATTCCAGTCACCCTTGTATATGTCGGAAATATCATTCGAAATTACTCTCCCTTAAGTTAGATAATCACACTCCCAAAAATAACTTACTGGATTCCAATAGATCAAATATCCTGAGATATTATAATAGAAGAAGTAATATCCTTCGGGATAATTGAGTTGTTTTAGTGAATTATCTGGCCGGTTAAACCAACCCTTTGTCAGGCGACATTAATGGTGAGAGCTGGAACTACCGCATTAGGGGCATTTGAGGCCATGTAGGTTAAATAAACAGATGTCCTGAGATGAGGGAGGATGGCTACCATGTCGGGAGGGCATGGCAAATCATTATTGCGTCTGACAACAGGTCGGTGTAACTAACCTAAAAATTAATGAGGACTCGATTTTGTCGATAGGTATCATTTCTTTTTCATATTAAAAAATTGATGGATGGTCTGATGATTTCCGAATGCGAGCGTCTGCATATTCCGAAAGCCACAGTGGGATAACCTTATAATATACATTGAACTGTCAACGGCAGCCAGTAGTATAGAAAGGGGTTACATGATAACCACAGGTACAAGCTAAAAGTCCAGGCATGTAGTTCGTCAATATTCTGCCGCTGCATGACACAGCTGCGAAGGGTTCAGCTCATAGGTGGGACCCCCAGCGTTCTCTGTGTGCTTTCTGGCAGAAACTTGAAATTTTAACTTATTGATTTCATTTTTTCAGTAGGTAGATTGCCTTTATCCCTAGATGCATTTTTACTCGAAGTAAAAATATGACCAATATTCTCTGGTTTTACAATAAACTAGGGTTTGAACTTTATGGTTCGTACTTAAGTGCAACCCTCCCCCTTCAACGATAAAAAATCTAGTCGAAACTAAAACTTGCCCCTCCTACTCTGTTCAGTTGCAGACGATGCAAACCATAACCCCCGCTATTTGGCAGAATTCCGAGCAGCAGATACTCCAAATGGCACAGACCATGGCACGTTTGAATACCCAAATTCAGGAAGCCAACATCGAGGTGGCTCAACTTAAGCAGAATCCTGTGCTTCGACTTCAACAGCTTCAGACCTCAATGTACGTTGGTTTGAGCACTTATTAACCTATTCATAAAATAGGATTTTTGTTAAAAAGTTGATAAGTAACGCTGAAGGTGATCCGGTGGGCACCACTGACAATCTCGATCGTCCGCCTTCCCTGTGAGGCACTACATCAGCGGTCAACTGGAAGGCACCCTGTGTCAACCAACTTTCAGCCAAATACGACTGCCCCTCAAAGTATGAACAAGTTCAGACATCAACTGCGCAAATTTTAAAGATGTAACTCTTGCTTTATCTCTACCAGCCCAAAGGAAACTGACCAATCTGTAATAACCATCGCAGAATCTCTGTTTTCAGCATTGCTGGCAGGACATTTACCGGCATATGTCCCTGTCCCCTGAATAGTTCTCTGGAGCAGGAACTTCTCCCAGAAATGCAATGTGGGCTGAGGAAACTTGGTGATACCACCCGTGTAATCTTTGGTGTCCCTCAAACTGCAAGAAAACTATCAATAGATGAGAACCAGCCTCTACATCATGTTTGTGGATCCTACAAAAGCCATTGAAATCGTAAACCAAGATGAATTCTAGACGAGCCTGTTAAAATCCACACGTCCGGAAAGATTCCCTCAGATGGTCGAACCGTCGTGATGACATGCGACATGAACAATGGCCTAGTCTCAGAAACAATTTCAGTAAAAAACGGGGTGTGGAAAGGTGATGTACCTCTTCCCACCTCCGTTAACCTTGTTTTCTCTGCCATGCTGGTATCTAATTACCGTGAGGAACTAATTGGAGTCAATACCATCTATCGGACTGGTGGCCTCATACTAAAAATTTGATGTATGCAGGCAGAATCGAAAGTATCCGAGATAAGTATCCACTGCCTCATAGTCACCGACGACGACGCGTCGAACATCGCAAACCATGAGCCTCTTTGACTGCTCAAACTGAGGAATGCAATGCAGCTAAAATGTCTCGCGCCTGTAGACACAGTCGTTAATAGGCAGAATAACATTACTGACAAAAACAATGGAGATCAGAATTGACGGTTTCGATCGGGAATATTAGCATTGACGGATGGGTGATCACCGATTCATTACGGTACTCACTCATCCTGTTCTGCCTTTAGGCTTCTTCTCGAGCCCGGCCAGCAGCCGGATAGTGGCTCGTATTATTACTGGCAGAATAACATTACTGACAAAGACAAGAGAAACTTGAGTGACCTTTTCTGGCTTTTTAGCCGTCATCAGCCATTCATACCCACTCCCAGGTTGTGCACCACACTAGGCTCGAACGCACGACCTTTTGATCAGAAGTCCAAAGCTCTAACCCTTGAGCCATGGGCTCGTTGTCGTGCCGGCTACAATCTAGGCAGTACTATCTCAAGAAATGCCAATTCGGATTTCGAAGACCCGGTAGACCCTCGACAGACTGCAACACTCAATATTCATTTGCTGCTGCATCCTACTCAACTGAAATCCAGGGAAGTAACTGGCTGTTATACTGACTACGCTGCAATTTCTGCTTTTAACGCGGTCTCTCTGACACCCTCACTCCGTGGGATCTGAGCCAAACGTGACGGCACACTTAGAGATGGCTAAGGCCACGCCATTCACCCACGCCCTCTCCCGCCTCCGGTCTTCTGGGTTCGATCATAACACCGAGAGAGAGAGAGAGAGAGAGAGAGAGAGAGAGAGAGAGAGAGAGAGAGAGAGAGAGAGAGAGAGGTGGATACAGCACAAGTCTACTCTCACTTAAATCTTATTCATGCGCAGGTCAACGTGTCTGCGCCATCATGCTACGGTGCACACAGTGGACCTCTTCGAAACTGACGGTCGCTCTGTTGTCTGCCCACACTGTCCTGGGACGCGCAGATACCGCATTGAATACTTAATTATTATCAGAAAAACAGCACTGTTCGCGTCTCTCTTGCACGGCCCTACTGTAAATGCTTGCAGGAACACATGTGCCAACCAACGAGGTTATTCGATAAGAGGCCAACAGAACACCCTTTGCTTTCACCTATAAGTTGCGATTTGCCAGCGTCATAATGACGTAAGCAACATCGTATTTGAGAATCTGCACATTACACTTTTGTGAGAACCGAGTTTTGGCTGACGTCCGATCACCTAAAACAAGCGAATTAAACGTACGCTGCACACTTAAACAGAGGCTTCATGTTGCTTCAGCCACTACGTGCAGGCTCATCAACTGCTACTTTAGAGCACTTTAAATAACCTGACGTGCTTGAGCCTACCATGAGGGGCTTTAGTAGATGGTCAAATGACGGACAACTCTGTCCCGCTCGGGTCTGAGGGTCAGGCTGCGATGCCTCTGCCTCAATCTGACCTGGTTTACAAGCATTTTTATGAGATCTGAGGTCGGTACCAAATAGTTTTATACGTTTCGAGTTAAGAACCAGGTTGCGTGTGCCAATCGCAGACGGGCTATCGAGTTTTGCTAGCAACTGCTTCCCGTCTGTCCCCTGTCCTATTGACTTTGTCTTGCCATCTGAGTGTTGTGTTTGTTTTTGTGTGTGAGAAGAGAATGAGCGTGGTTCACGTATCAGAAGTCTGCCTACTTTAAACAAAACTCACGCATCGGTCATTGTCGGGCGCACCCCCTTGCTCTAAGTGTCTAGTCATCATTTTGGATCCAAGCATGATACATTTAATTTGTATGTTCCGGCCATAAATTAGTTCTACCCATCTTGAAGTTGATAGGCAGGCATCTAATATACGTAACTACTTGGCAAACCAACACGAGAGGTTTTCTTTTACTGTCGGAATGATGGTACTTAGGGGTTCTATGGGTGAGGAAAAATGTAGCAACAAATAGAAAAAATTTAGAGGGAAAAATAGGATAAATAAACAAAAGGTAGGTTAATTACTCAACTTCAGTTCACGAAGAAGAGAGCAATTCAAACGTGGTGTGCTTTAGCTAGTAAACAAACTTATGCTCGAAAACTAACCGAAACCTTAAAACTTACCATAACCCTAAAAATCGCTCTAACCCTAACATATAACCCTCAAATAAGTAGTCAAGTAAATAGCAATAATAACGTTGTTACGCATAGTAGGTCCTTGCCGAGTTGAGGATAATTAGACTGGCCGAAACTCCTAGTCGTTTCTGCCGCGTATTTTTGCGCATTCCTCACCTCTAACATTCACAAACTTTCAGCATACAGTTTGCTCGGAATGGAATACTTAGATGTTATTCCAGGAAGGGCAGATATTTTCGTATCCTGACCTTAGCACTGACCATAACCCAAACCTTACCCGCAAACGTAATCGTAACCCTACTAGAAACCCTAACTTTATTTCCAAGGAAGCTACGGGTGGGCCCTGTTTCCAGTCGAGGTGAGGGGAGGGATTCTGCGCACAGTTTGCTTTGCTGTAAATTTCTAGGTGAATCTCTCTCTCTCTTTCTCTCCCTTTCATAGTTTTGCCATGAAAACCGCCATCACGAACTCTGAAGCCCGTCGCAATGCTACGAAAGTTGATATTCGAAGCGGTGTGAAGCAGTTCAAGAAGTTAAGTTGCGAGAATGAAAAGTTAAAGAAGGTGAGCAGCATTTTGAACTGAAAGATTGACAGGTTTTATCAGGATTTATTTTCTTTTCAGCAACTATATTACTTACGAGCAAAATGCTTTACAGTAGATTCTCTATCTCATGAACTGTCAACCGAAATTCTGAAATGTGTCCTCAATTCTCAAAAATTAATTACGTAGGGATGTCATATTGATAATTGTGCAGCCTATTCACATAATATTTCAGTCACGGTAGAATGCCGGCTTTTAATCAAGGTTCTTACTGACCGCCTGCAAAAAGCATACCCTGTAAACGTGGCTACGTAAGTGGTATACATTTTACCATTGATTTTAGATGCCCTAACAAATTCAAATATATTATATAGAAAAAATGTACAAAGATACTCTTTCTTGTTGTCCTTATGTAGAAAATTGCACCTTCAATTTGTATGCTTGAAGAAATGAAATTATTTGGTTTTAGAAAAGTTTCTAATTGAGAAAACTTATAATACCGTGAGACGTCCATCCCTAATGCATCGCATCCGTATATTTATAAATGTTTCCTATAAAGTGTACATGTCCCATTGCAAATCTTAAGATAACTATGTAACTTTTTCCTCACAGTGTTGAGAAACGTGTGATTTTCCTTGGAATGTGTAAAATATGTGGTTTAAAAAACTTGAATTCAATTGTAACGGCCAGTAGGGTGCAAAATTATTCGGAAATTTAGAAACTTTCTAGAAATCGAATAATAAGCCTTCTTCAAGCATAACATTTAAAAAGATGTAATGTTATATCAAAGGATTACAACAATATTTCTGTGCATGTTTTCTATATAATGTATTTGAATGTATAAGGGCATTGAAAATCCATGAGAAAATTGCATACTACTTATTTAGTCATTATTTACAGAGTATGCTTTATGCAGGCGGTCAGAAAGAATCTCGTTTAAATGTCCACATCCTCACATGTCTAAAATATTTTGTGATTAGGCTGCATAATAATCAATATGACAACCCTACTTCATAAATTATTACAAATTTAAAATATATTTTAGAATTTCAGTTGAGATTTCATGAGATAGGTTGCCTTCTCGTTTGAAATTATTATTTGCGGGTTGCTATGCATACCCCTTCGTATTGGGATTCTTATGAATATTTTCGAGTGCTTCAAGTCCCAGGATTTAATTTGCTATACCATAATTTTATGCATGTAAACTTGTAGGTTTTGGCTAAGTAACTAGAAACTTTGCATTATTGGTCAAGGCGTCTTTTCTAGCGACAGACAGGAGACGTGGGAGGTGCAGTGCGCAAGATGTCATTTTTCTTTCGAAATGAGCTTTTTTGAAGTTGTCTCCTCATTCAATCGGAAAAGCATCCATAACTCACATTTTAACTAGCGGTCATCTGACATCTTTTCTTACTGCCAGGTGTACATCAACTTAAACTTTCATTGTATTTTGCAAGCTTGCAACGCAAACATTGTACATTGTGCGGTAAACCGGGACATTTGTGACAGGCGCGGTTGGGCTTCTAATGGGTCCAGATGGGTGAAAGTGGAGGGAGCGCGGCAGACGCTGCGCAAGTCTGTAGTCAGTGACCGATCTCAGCAACTTTTTTCCAGATATTTAAAGTGCTTTTTAGACAAGGAATTATTCCAAAGAGGAATTTTAACATTTATTACCATGAAGCATAATATTAAGATATTTCAGACGTACCAGGATTTGGGATCTTAAGCGAACGTCTTTTTGGCCTTCAGAAGAAGCAGCACTCGATAAAAATGACTATTCAATTAGTGTGCGTTTTTCCGCAAGTTTTCTATTCCCTTGCAAATTCAAAATTATTTTATGGAAAACATAAGGAAAAATATTTTATCTTGTACGTTTTGTATAGCAAACTGAATTTTCTTGAAAATATTTTCTCAAAGAATGGCTGTCTTTTGCTTTTAAAAAATGTTCTCTTTGTGAAATTTTAAGACAGCAAATTGTCCATTAAAATCTCACCGTATTTGTTGTTTGCTAATTCCCCACATGACGCGTACGGTATAATCCAAATCCACTGAAAATTTTATGATTATCAAATGTTATCTTCTTGATGACATAGAGGACTGCATTATATTCCTTTTACGGAAGGCATGTAGCTTGTAGAGGTCCTTCGAGTTTAAAATTTGAAAACGATGTGATTTGTCATTAAATGAGTTCAAAATAGAATATTTTTTGCTGATATTTTTCCATAAAATATGTTTGAAAATTTAAAGACTTTGAAAATCTATAGAATACATGCATGCTTCTTAAATTGGCATTGTTATCGCGTGAGGTCTTTTTCAGGAGGCCGCAAAGACTTTCGTTCAAGGTCCGGCATCCTGATTTTTTAGAAATATTTTAGACTTATGCTTCAAGATAATAAAGTCTACAATTCCACTTGAGGCATCGCTGATAATCTAAATCGCATTTTGAAATGTTCGTTTACGTTGCATGAGAGTGGTCAGCGACTGTAATTCACAGGCAAGTCCCCGTCCTACACCCAACACGCTATGGGGTGCGTGGCGGACCTCTTCGTTAGCGATAGTTGAACTGTCACCAGGACTTGACGTTATCTGCGACTTCTAAATCTACTGGAATACGTTTTAGATACGGCATCTGTAGAAATCCTTCGTAACAGGAAAAACTGTCCGAAACGAGTGCTATAACCCTAAGGTGGTTGAACTGTCCCCAGGACTTGACGTTATCTGCGACTCCTAAATCTACTGGAATACTTTTTAGCTAGGGCATCTGTAGAAATCATTCATAACAGGAAAAAACTTTTCAAAACGGATGCTATAACCCTAAGGCAAGAACTAACATGCGACCCATCTCAGAGAACAAAGGATAGATCAGCGTGTAATACGCAACCGTAATACTTGCCAGCGTAACCATAACTCTATCCTTTGTGCTCTTTAGAGATGGCATTTGCTGCCGGGTTAGTAAGGTCAGGCCTTATATTTCCTTGGTGTTCGGAGGACCGAAGTATCGGTTCAAACGGCAGCTTTCAAATTGGTGATTATTAGGATGACGCGCAGAGTGGGCCTCATTCTGACTTTCATCAAGGGTCTAAATAAAAATAGGTCAGGTCAATTAGGAATGAAATCACGCATATTAGTCGGCGTAAGGTAAATCCACCGGATCTCACAATCCGCACACTTGTCGGGGCAGCAAACTATTGTGTGACACTGATAACCCGGCAACGAAAGCTAAACCTGACAAAAAACAATGGGTAGGGTTAGGATTAGGTTGGGGCTCTCCAATTCTTCATTTAGCCCCATCCATAAAAAGTCTGTTAACACCGGTCCCGTTTTACGCGCTGGCTTAATCTTTGTCTCCTGAGTTGTGTCACATATTACGTTATTGCCTCCCTTTGCCATTCAGAAAAAGGCAATATCGATTAATAATAAAACCTACAAGCTTGAACACCTGTATTCAGTCTGTAGAGCTCTCATTGTGGAGTTAGGAGATAGGCGGTTCAACCCTGTCTGGTGTTGTATGTTTTCTAACTACCAGAGTCTTCTATTATTAGGTTGTTCAGAAAATACGGGCCAATTTTTCGACTCACTTAAAAATTTAAAGAACTTGCTATTTGTGTAGTGTTTTATACGCGATTTTACATTTTTAGTAATTGATGTCTACTGTATGATAATCTCCCTAGAATTTCATTCAGAGTATAATTTCGAATCAGATAAAACCTTGATAACGAAACTGAAAAAATAAGAAATGGATTTAACTTGCCTACACAATTTCTACTTCGGTCATACTGTTTCCCAAACGGCCGTCAGTATAAACAAAGCATGGAGAGTGACTTCCACAAGTGATTGAACAGTACGAAGGTGGTTTCAGCTATTCCGTATATATATATATATATATATATATATATATATATATATATATATATATATATATATATATATATATATATATATATATATATATATATATATATATATATATATATATATATATATATATAATTTCACACAGGTGATGTTCTCGCAGAAATGCGTGCATCCCTGCATAGTAATTAAGGCTCCTATTTATTTACTTTTAATATGCTCCGTATCATATTTCCCCCACTTAGATGTCTACCTAGATATGCCTTATTATCGTGTTAGCGGTAATTGAGTTAAAGGAAAATATATTTTTCTATGTACATTTTTGATTTTTCAGCAATTCGCCGAGTTGGGTGTCTTAAACAACCAACTTTCAGCCATTTACTCACGGTAAATCGCCAAATCATATATTACGCCAATAAGCTACCTTCACAACCCTGTTTTCTGCAGACTAACCCCTTATATGCATCCTCTTAAGCGCACAGAAAGGCTTTCAGTGGTGACTAACTTCGCTGTAACCCACAGGGCTTCTCACACCACGACTCACTTTCGCCTGTACTTCTAACTGCTTTAAATGACGCAGTTTCCTGTCACAATTTACTAAGCAGGACAGCGAATTCGTAATGCTCCTAACGCGGGGAGTCCGACACACAATGGTTTAACTTAACTTCTTTTTGGGGCAGGAGTTTATTGGATTTTTTCCAATTGCACAAATAGGTCTCTTCTGACTGTATTGTGCCTTTTTTCGGGCTAAACGTCTCACCACATGATGACTGATGCCCTATATACGCTATTCCCACCCACTTTTGTACTTTTGTAGTTTGTAAAGGGTGACACAGAAGTTCCGACAAGGCCAAATAACATTAAAGCTCGGAGACTGCGCTTGTTTTTAAAATACATCGTCGCTACACCTGGTTCAAACTCAGTTATAAAGAAGGTTTGGATAAGAAAGGCTGATGTTACAAAACAACACCTGACAGGCCACTTTCACCTCTAAACTTTCTTGAACAGTTTACGACAAGGACCTTCAATGTTCGAACAACCATTCTTGTAGCAATAGAGCCTCTAAGCTGAAAGAGAACAATTTTAGCTGAGGCAAAAAAGATGTGTCTCTGGATGAGACAGGCGATAGATTAATAGGTATCTACAGGTGCTCCAGTGTTTCGCCGTCATGGTGTGATCCCCAAAAATGTGGGCCATTTCGTCCTTCTTGTCTTAACTGCCTTTTTATCCTACAAACACCCATCACTCTCTTTTGCCTTACTCACATGGTATCTCATGCCATTCAGAAATCATTTACTTGATAAATCGCTAATCTGGTCGTTTGTCAGACTTAGGGTAAAGAGAAAACTCTTAGTACATACCCCAGTAATAGCAATCTCTTCGTCTTTTAGAAAACCATTTTTAATGATTATGTAGGTAAGTCAGCCATTTAAGATGACCTTTAGTGTTCGAAAGCCTACACCCAGTAGTAAAGGTTGGAAAAGATGGAACACTCACAGATGCAAACCGTTTGATTGAGATGGAATCAAACGACCGACTATTCATGCTCAGAGTGGTTGTGATGTCGCAGAAGACCTATTTGAATCCGTCTCGCCTCAAACGTTAACTGCTTCTATGGGCTTCTTACTTCTCACAGCTTCTGTAAAACTAGATTTCTCTTTCGGTCCGTGGGTATATAGGCTGATATAATTGTCTAAAGTCTTGCTTATTGCAAGCAGTATAGTTCTTAACACCAATCAATTACTGAATGATGTTTTTGCCTGGCAGTAGGTTGTGACTTTTGTATTGCAAGAGAGGATCACTTTTATCACCTCCCGTGAAAAAAGAGTTTACGAATGCACTATGTCTTAAACATTGTAAGGTTATTTATAAGACTCAGTCTGATAATGACGTTCTCAATGCACTTCCTTCAAAACACTTAGAAAATAACCAGTAAAACACAACTAAACTAGCACAACACATAGATTCGGATAATTGCCCAGGCTGCAAAAGAATCTCCAATCTAAGTACCATAAAGTTGGAACTCACGCACTAAGAAATCTACCTGCCTGCTGACTGTCTCAATGGAACTCCTTACGAAATCATCAACTGTTTTTTTTTTCTGTAAACATTCATTCTGTGAGATCTTTGTGGTTTGAGTAGTCTTGAATTTTAGCCGTCTTCTTGGCCGGTATTCACTCTGTCGTGTCTTATGGGTAAATTCCCACTCAGTGCATATATTTACTGACATCTACTATGGCGCTTGTAGACCATTGAGATCATAATGTTTTCTAACTAACTAATTGCTGAAACCGTGGATGTGTTATCTCGTGAAATGTTAACCAAAGTTCTGAAATTTTTTCTCATTCGAAAGACTTACTTAAGTAGGGTTGTCATGTTAATTATCATACAGCCTAATTCCAAGATGCTTCTGTCACATCCGAAAATCTTCCTTTGAAGAAGACATATGTAGTTTTCAGTTATAGCAAGTTTCTTGTTAAGAGATTTTGGATACCGTTAAATTTCCATTCATAAAACCCCACATCTTATCATTTATCAATGCTGTTTGCAAAGTATCCAGCATGATCCATGTCCACCGCAAAACTTTATGAGCCCCATAATACCTCATCTTATTGTCGTAGGGTTCCGAATTATTCAGGTAGTAAGTAAGTTTTAAAAACCAAAAGTTCACCTTCAAGTATAACTTTGGGTAAGACGCGATTTACGCGAAATAAGGGCACCGCAAATCACTTCTTTAGTATATATTTTTAAGTGTAGTTTTTGCAGGTGGCCGGAAAGAAGTTAATTGAGAAGCTAGCATCCTAACGCGATTGAAACATCTTGGGATTATTCTGTATGAGAATATATATTACAGCCCTACTTCACTAATATACAGTAGATTTCTTAACTCAATATATGTTAATATCGGAATATAAGGTTTTTAGCAGGGCACGTATTTTAAGATGCTATTTTTCTTTGTTGTATTGAATTGTTGCGCAGAAAGCTGTTTAATGATAAAGAGTTCACATAAGATCGGTTTATTGATCGGAAAACGGGGTCTCATGGGGTCAAATCCGATGTTTCTTGCTATCCAGAAATTTTCGTAAGTTATCAAAAACTGCGGATCAAAGCAGTTTGATTTTATGCGCAGTGCTATAAATGAACATTAATATAAGCCGCAAACATTTGGAATAAATCCCTTCGGAGAACAGAACATTTTGTTTTGGTTTCATGAAAATCAGGTGAATGCAGGTTAAAAAGATCACATTGTTTTCAGAAAAACAAGGGCATATTCAGTCTATAAAATCAAGTTTTACACATTTATGAAGCTTTGTACCAAATAAAGCTGTAATAAACTTATGTGAATGTACTTTGTTTTACCACACTGATCGTTGAAACCGTAAACGCGCATATATACGAGACGCAATTACACGCAGCCACTTTTTGCTGTCACGGCGTACGCGAAGCCAATCAAGACAATTTCGGTCTGCAGTTGACTATAAATGATTAAAGGAAACTGGAAACGGATAGGAGCACAAAATTGAAATTTAATCGCAAAATCTTAGTAAATATTCGGCCACTCTCTTGAGCGTTTGAAATCTTTGAACAAGACTGAAAAGTCAGCAAATATATTGATAAACGATCCAATAGAAAAAGAGCGGTGAGTTCTTTAATTTTCAGCAGAAATTGTATCCCTACTTATCAGCGAGGTCGAAAAACCGGTCAAACGTTCTCACTGTTTTCCTTAACTTCACTTTGGGAAAACGCTAAGTATGCAGACATTAGAAAGTTAAACATCAAAGTAAAGTGCCTTTTCAAGAGGTAACTTATCATAGAAAGTTTCTTAACTGATTAAAGATATACATTTTCCTGGCTTTTGTTTTGGACTTTCGTTTTTCTCTGCAGAGAGGTTTTCCTGTTTGCGTGAGTCTACAAATATGACGCAGACGCCCATCTGCATTAGAAAGAATTTTCAAGAAGTCCCTATTTCTGTAAATGCTTTTAAGGAACATCTTATTTTTAAGGTTTAACTAAACACATCGAAAGGAATCTACATTTATGGGCAGTCAACTGAAGACAGTGGAAATCGTAAAGAAGTTACCATATTTTTAAAGATGATCTGAAACTCATCGTAATAAAAAACCTGAAATAATTATAAAGAAATTTAACAATAGAAAATTCATCTTTATATGCACAAAAGGGTACGTTTACGATTGCACCTGCCGATTCTATTTAAATTTATTAGTCAGTGGCCGGCCTGTGAACATGTGAGCTTAGGGAAATATTATATTCCTGCGACGGCCCTATCGGCGCAATCAAGCAAAAATCTGTTTGTCTTTGTCAAATGCATCTAAGACAAAAGTATATAACGGAAGAAAAACTGCCAAATCTCGTGAAACGGTGTTGGAATATACACTCGCATGTTAGACTTCTTGATGACGGCCATACCTTACGTTGTGCTTGCTCTACAGGAATATGCATGTGAAAAACTCTGAAAAAGGCTATTTTAAAAATTAATTCTTGAAATAGTTTGTCTATCTGTATAGTTTTTTTTAAATTCCTTTGTTGTGTGCTGTTCCCCTTTTCAAACTTTTTACCATACTTGCGTTGTGTGCAACAAGTAGGGCGTACATTTAATTTCTGCACAGTAAACTGAACTCTTTTGTCCCCATTTTCGCGTCTCTTCCGCTGCCTAACATCTGCAGTTTGCTTCTATCGGTTAGCCTCTCGATTACTTGCAATGCCATTATGTACGCCAAAAGGACTCTGCTCATGTTTTTTTTTCAATTTGACAAAATTATGCCCCGAATTTTAGGTTGGATGACGCAGAGCGTCTGGAAAAGAGGACACTCGAGATTCTTTCTGATCAGAAACGCCGAGTGGATGATGCAAAAGCGAAATTGAAGATGCTGGCCGAAACAGTAAACATTGTTCTATTGTTCTGCTGCACCTCTAAAAACTGTTATGTCTTCATGAATAAGTTGGCTGAACTTGCGTTCCAGAGCTAACCAAGTTCTTTTGGGGTTTTTATTTAAATTTGTAATGGGTCTAACTAGGATTCGAGATGGGTTTTAAAGATTTTAAGAGTTTCAGCGCGTCAGGATAAAGAAGTTAAACTGGAGCTTTTTAGTTTTGCATGGTTTGACCTCTAATAACTAGAGTGCTTGTTAGACGGGGGTTAGCAATGGCTCCTGTCAGCGGAGAGCTTAACTATAGCGAATGACAAAAAATATATCACTTTTTGCCAAACAGACAAGCTGCAAAAATGGCTTTGCAGCTTTCCGATTTTCCTTGTTGGAGAATAAGCGTCTACGTTTACAGGAAGTTGATGGGAATTGTAACAAACTTTTTAAAAAAATACAAATTGACGAAAGTCTTGTGCAGAGGTATTCCCTAAAAGTAGAACCGAGACTGAAATGACAATTTTCGATTAAGTTAATGCCATTAGTCAGCCACCCTGAAACCTCAGGCTGAGAAGACGGGTGATTGGAAGCCCGAACCAGTTTATCCCTGATTCTGAAACGTTAGTGAACTCTTCGGTTTACGCTCTCACGGTTGCGATTGATAATATATAAGGCTAAATTAAAATTCCAGTTTCTATCTTGTTTTATTTAAGAGACAATTAATGCGTGAACTTGGAGTAAATCCTTCGGAACGGACCTTTCTCAGGCTTGCTTATAATGTTGATATGCATATCTGAGCTGATCTCCATCAGCAACTGTGGTAGAACAACGTAATATTCACAACCTACCAACAGGCAGACAGTAATATACAACTACCTAATTATTTACCACACTGGCACTGCCTGTCCGTCTGTTCCGAAGGATTTTCTTCAAGTTCGTGCATTAATTTCCTCAGAAGTTAAACAAAGCAGGATGGTAACTAGATTTCACATACCAGAAAACACACTGGGAAAGTTGGGAACCTACTGCGCAGCCGAACCACTCGCAGCTGCTTCAGACAGCGGTACAAAATCGGTGAAACACGCATATCTGAGCTTTTAGGTAGTGCCTTTGCTGTCATTAGGGGAAAAATGATTGCGTAATTTCAATTCCGTAAGTGTTTATCATTACGACTTTTCTCTAAGTTATTATTTATGTTTATGTGTCCAGTGATAAGGGCTCCAAAGCAGAAGTCTGTAACATCCTTATTCCCTTCTGCAATTAGCTGGATCAGTTCTCATGACATTTTCTTGTCAGGTAGCCTATGATAAGCTCGAAGCCAGTGCCTATGCTCCATTGTGCACATGTTTATGTCTTTTCCATCAAGCATGCGGCAGAGGAGAAGGGCCAGCTTGATCTGGTTCTCCAGATTGAGCACGAGAAAGAGGAATATGAACGTCGTCTTATGGAGACCAAGCTAACGTTGGGTCGTCTCCATCGGCAGGTCTTCTTCGCAACCACCGGAACAAAACCGCGAGTGCACTTTGAATTTCGTAAGTTTTCTTGGGATCGCGAAGATATACTAGAGAACCTATCTTATGCAAAATGCCAAAATTTCAAAATATTGATAATCACTCGCAAACCGGCATCAACGCATGAAACATTCCTTTCAAATAATACTGAAAAACCTTAAGCGAATTGAAAACATAAAAAGCGCGTTAAGTAGCCCTATCTCATGAAATCAATGAAATTTCATGAGATAGGGCCCGTTATGCGAAATTAGTCCACACTGCGTCCCCCAAAGTTTTGCAGGAGTAAATAAGTGACGTTTCTTAAAAAGAAGGCATATTGTGCTTTAAAAATTAATATTACGTTGTTTAGAAATACTACTTTTTTAGATAAATGGCAAATTCTGAAAACGGGAAAATATGAGTTTTAACTTTAAAGGATGCTTGTACATGTAAACAAACGAGAAATTAAAACATCACATGTAGAGTTACTTTCAAAAATAGTCCTTAAGTGTATATTCCGTGGACGTTTTCTTCCAAATTAAGGGCAATGGAAAGCATGGTGGTTACTAAACAACCTAAATTTCGAGTTTATATTCCAACACAGTTTTACGAGAATTCGTTGCTTATTTTTTTTCCTTTTATACCTCGTTTAAGATGTGTTTGATCAAGTCCAATACATTTTCGCTTTGTTGCACCGGCAGGGACGTCACAGGAATAAAATATTTCATAAGCTGACATCTTGATAGGCCAGTCAGAGACTAATAAATTTAAATAGAATTGTTAGGTGAAATCGTAAACGTACCATTTTATGCATCCTAAGAGGACATTCCATTTGTTAAATTTCTTAATAAGTATTTCGGGTGTTGGATTATGATGCGTTTCAAATCCTCCTGGCGATGGTGGTAAATACTTTACTTTTTTCTGTGTTTTCCTTCTCTTGCCTATAAATATAGATTCGGTTGTATGTGCTTATCATAACCTTTAAAATAAGATATTTCTTAAAGGCATTTTCCCAAATAGTGATTTCTGAGACATTCTTTCTAATACAGATGGCCATTCGGGTCATATTTGTAGACTCATTCAAACATGAAAACACGTTGCTGAGAGAAATAAATGCCCATTACATAATTCGGCAAGTAATATGCTGAAGATCAATTTAAAAATTTTTATAATGAGTTACCTCATTTAAAATACTTTTATTGGATATTTCATTGTTGAATGTCTGCATACTTACCCACTTTTCAAGATCGTGTCAAGGAAAAAAATAAGGAAATTTGACCAATTTTTCGACTTCGCTATACTTGCTTACCGTTCAGCCCAGTTCGAAGAGTTCAACTGCACAACCGAGTGGCCGAATTTATGCTATGATTTTGCGAACAAATGTCAATCTTCTGCCCTTTCCGTTTCAATTTTCCGTATTCATTAATAATCACCTGCAAATAGATATTGTCTGGACATCCTCACGTACGTGATGACAGAGGAAAATGACGGCATGTGACGGCTTTTCGTATGTATGCTTCTTTACAGTCCCAATTATGGGTGTGTTAAAACAAAATACACTCGCGCCAGTTAATCACCGAGTTTTTTGTCATAAGACTTCACAAATTTGCAAAACTGGATTTTTTTAAAACTACATCTGTCCTTGTTTTCCCGAAAACAATGCGATTTATCACATCTCCATTTACCTGATTTTCGTAAACGTGAGATCAAATTTTCCGTTTTACGAAATTATGTCTTTGAAACTTTTTTAGCTTATATTAATGTTCGTTTATAGTACAGCACATACGAACAAAAAGTTAGGTCAAGAAGGTGCATTAGCATATAAAAAATCTTGAAATCAAGAAACGTCGGATTCTGCTCCCTTTTGTCCAGTTTTACCCTCAATAAACAGATGTGAAATGCACTGTTCCTTAGAAAGCAGCATTTTGCGCCTAAAATCAGTACGAAAAAACACAATTAAAAACTTCACATGTGTGCCATTTTACACCTTAAATTTCGAGGATGACATTTCATGAGTTAGCCAATCTACTGTTTAGGCTGACTTTATCTTTTTCCAAGGTTACGTCAATGTGAAAATGTGGAATTTTGATCAGTTTTTGTCATTTCTTTGAAAATGCTGAAAATGAAAGTCCTTCCTTTTCGCTTTATATTAGAGCATTTTTTGCTAAATTTGTTTACTTTAATGCCCCGATTTAGATTTTAAATACACCATAGGGTCCGAACATATACGAAGATTTTTCAAAAATTACTAACCTTCTGCACATTGCGTTTTTAAATTCCGGATAAGTGGAACTATATTATAGAAAAAATTATCTTGTTGCATGCTTTCAATATGAAATAGGCTGTTCTTGTACATATTTTTAACGTCACCATTTTGTCGTAATTAGACAAAAATACGGTTAACAAGTTTATTCCTTAGGTTTGTGACAAAACCGTCAGGAATTTGCAAAAAAGTGATTTCTGAAGCCGGAGTCTTTTTTTGGAAAACCTTGTGATTCCTTATAATTGCCTTCACCTGATTCTTATTAAATTAAGATCAAATACTCCGGTTCTAGAAGGAATTTATTTGAAAATTGTCTTGCTATTATTGATGGAATTTTATAGCACAATCTACGAAAATTATGTAGTTTGCCCTGCGATATTAAGCAGCATAGGAAAATTCTTGGATCTCTGTTTACCTCCAATTTCGCCTTAATCCTGCCTGTTTTCCTTCAACACATAAGATTAAACATGTAGTGTTTTTTAAGAAAAGGTGTTCTGAGCATCAAATCCCCTAAACGAACCAAAATAATAAAACTAAATACGCTATCAAATTTTGGTCACACATTGCATGAGTTAGGTCAGCTACTGCACAGCTGAGTATTTTCAGTAGTGGCAGGTGTTGGTAAATGCTTTTATTTTCCTCCTGCTCTTGTAGCAACCTCACTCCGCTCTCTGCCTGTTAGTCTTAATACGAAATGATATGCTAGCCTCGATTTACCTCGGTTTTTATCTATTGTAGGTTTACCCTAACTATGGGAGGTTGGCTTCCTGCAGTAGCATAGCATTTCTTCTAGAAAGAATGTGATAAGTAGCATGAAAGGCAGCCTGCTGTCTTAGATAGTTTATCGAAGGACTTTATTAGAAGGAAGCTTGATAAAAAAAATGCACCTTTCTACGTTGCCGAGTTAACGTATTTGTAAATTACGCGTTCAAGGCTAGAAGTGGTTTAATCTAAAGGTGCAGAATGCAGAATTTTGGCTCAGTAGCGAAGTCACCAAGGTGTTCGTGTGGAAATAGAACGTGGAAGAGGTGATATTTAGTTAAGTCTGACCGAGACTGATTACTTCACCCATAAACAGGGTACTAAGGGGAATGGGGCGCACCAGACAAAAGAGTTTGTTGCTTGTGGTGGTTTATACGCTGGCGTAGTGCCCGCGAATAATTACTTCTGTCGTCACTTCTAGTTGAGTGGATTCTTCTAATAAGCTAAAGAATTATCTACGGTAATCTTTTGGGGTGTTATTGTGGCCGAATATAGATGGTAAGGTGTGAGAGGTCAGGGAGTATAATATTCAAAGGTAGGACCTCTTGCCTCAGTGGGTTACATACCTAGAATTACCTACATATTTTACTTAAGTAGACGTCATTTACTGTAGTTTTACTGGACGTTCCTGGAATTTATGCTGCCGCACCGTACCACCTTAGCGTACGCACCTACATTACAGCTGTTACGCATTTGCGTCGGTCTGATCGTTGTGACTGAGAGGGTACTCACTTCGGAATCACGTGTGGGTGTCACTCATAAAAGCTGCTTTACACCTTCGATATCCTCCCTTCCCCAAAACCTTTTTCGAGATCCTCATTCTTAACCCAACTATAGTTTGCCCATTGTGGTTACATACCCTCCTCTTGCCATAAAATCTGCAGAGGTTTCACGAGCCCGCTCGCCCAAAGTAAAGATGAGGAAGGCTGTTCGCTCGGCAGAATCCTGTTTTTATTTATCTGGGCTTTCGAACTCGTAATGAGGTCCATTTTCAGAGATAAAATCGGCAAATAATTTGTAGCAGTTATAGGCGATAGGAGGCAATCACACACCAGTAACGCCAGTCTTCAGATGACTGCGCAATGCTCTGTATGCCGGCGTCCGATTGATAAATAGATTGATTGTGTTCTCATTGGAGGCGCAGGCCTTAATCAATTACGGCGAGTGAACAGGCTTCCTCGAATGCGAACATTGGCCTCGATTCGTGAAACATTGACTGGAGCCCAGCCCAGGTCATTTTGAGAAGTATCATTTGGTTTACCATCAGGATTCTAACGCATATCAGATGTTTCTCCAGGGTCGAACAACATCACGTATCTTGAGAGTTACAATCTGGGTGAAATTACGTTAATCGCAGAATGGGTGAGGCCTCGGCGAAAAGGCGTTTACTGGCATAGGTTTATTGCATGTTTCCTGTGCGGAAGAGCAATTTTGAACCTATCGTCAGAGACTGGTACATGCAGGGTTCCATCCGCAATAACAGGGTGCAGACTGGGGTGTGCTGCTTTATCCATCATCTAGACCGTCATTGTCAGATTCGCCAGACGAGTCATACAGAGTGAGCATTTTCCAACTGATGAAGGTCATCCGTGCTCTAAAGACTAAAAACCAATTGCTTATGATGCAACCACTCGGGGGAAACGAGTCGCAACATGCATATAAATGAGTGAACAGCAATTAACCGTACTCGGGTTGGATACGAAGTCACTGTCCCAGCTGTCTCGGCTCAGTGGAAAACAAGGTTGGACAAAAACTACGTAGAAAGAGTGAAAAGAGCCATGGCTTTCTGATAACCGATGAATTAATCGTTATGTCAATCTGCCGCTATTTGCGCGGCTTTAAGAACTCACCCGATAGTAAGTCATTTGTACAGGTAAAATGGTGACTAAAGACACAGGCATTACTGACCAGTCTACCGTTGTAATGATGCCCTACTGGGCAATCAAAGTGATGTGCATTTAGTGGAATCCTCACTGCAGGTGTTACACTAGATCGACCATTTTCTGCTGGTGGGGAACCAACAGGGTTTTTTTGAAACTTCAGATATGCTCCCTCTCAGTGAATGCAGTTACTGGTTCTTATGCTTCGTCTGCTATGCTCCCCTATGAGTCGAACTTTCAACACCAGCAGAAGGCAGTTTATCCTGTACAGAAGATGTGGGTTGGCTTCCCAACCAGAGACGAGGTTCTATGCCCTGGCAAGTCTTTATGAGTGGGTGCACACCTTTTTTTGAATACGTCAATCAAAATGTTAATTTGACCACGGTAGGATATTGTGCATTGTTTTGTCTGGCTAACACGTGAACATTTGCTATTTAACGACCTTGAATTTTCGTGTTTCATAGTTTTTGCGCCTCGAACGTCTGCTCGACGGGCGAAAAGCTTTGAGTCACTAGCAAGTACAGGTTGTTATGCGAAAGGGCCCGGCATGCATGTTGCCTAGACAGTCGAAATTGCCTGACGACCAGGTACAGTAGATGTGCTATCTCGTGAAAAGTTAGCCAATATTCTGAAATGTGTTTTTGTTGGGAAAAATTGCTTTGGCAGCGTTGTAATAGTAGGTATCGTACATGATAATCCCAACTTATTTCAGTCTCGTTAGGAGAACGGCTTGGAATGAGCTGTTTCCTGGCCGCCTGCATCAACTATAATCTGTAAAAATGCTTCTTATGCGGAGTGAATTTTTTGCATTGATTTTCGATGTCTTTGTAAATTCAAAGCTATTTTATGGGAAAAATGCATGGAACTATGTTTTCTTGTACTTAGTTGGTAGTAAATTACGTCTTCTTTAAATTTTTACTTGAAGAAAGGCATCTTTCATTTAAAAAACATTTGAAATTGCTGAAAAATTTTGAACACGACCTGCCATTGAACTTGCATTCAGGGTGTCCACGCTACATCCTATATGCATTCCTTTTAAAGAAAATCATAGAGTCCACTACGCTATGGGGAAGCCGCCAAATAGCAATCTGAAAACTTTTGTAGCGGAGATAAACCATTTTGGATAATCTATAAGCAGCAATAATAATTGAACAGTTAAGATGCGTCGTGAATGACATTTCACTGTCTTAATAATTCTGCTAATTAGAAACTTTAAAATGGATTTTCTTCAAGTAAATTAATTAGAAAAGATATAATTTGCTACCATCTGTCTGCAAAAAAGACTATTTTTGTACTTGATTTCTATAAAACGTATTTGAATTTCTAAGGGCATCGATTTCGATGGAAAATGGCCTACTGCTTTAGTAACCGTTTTTACAGTGCCGTTTTTGTAGCTGGCCGGAGGGATGCTCGTTCAAAAGCTAACATCATGACGTGAACGAAATATCTTGGGCACAGGCTGCATTATAATTTATATTAACACATTACGTAAGTCAATTTTTCGAATCGAAAACATAGTTCAGAAGTTCGGTCAACATTTAATAGGATACCTAACCTATGTCCACTACGTTATGGTAAACAAACCATCCTCTAATATAGTGGGTTCGCCATTTTAACCGGCCAAACAGCAAGCCCATGGCTCAATTGTTGGAGCGACCAACAGATCGCGGGTTCGAACTTCGGGTGGGACACCACTTGGGGTTGGGTATGACTGTTTGAGGATGGCTCATGAGCCAGAAATAACCGTTATAGTTTCCCTTGTCTTGCTTGGCCTTGTTCATAATGAGTTCGTTTTACCTACCGGAAATGACCTTTCTTAACCTTGTCCAGCCCATGATCATTTCACTCATTCCAAAACTTTACAGCATGAGGCAACATGGTTTTAACTCGATTGTCTTTGGTAAATGTTTCCGTTTCCGTCTTAAAAAGCCTCATTATCCTTTGGAAAGGCACGGCATACTACGACTAGGTTGTTAAAACACAGAGATATGCAACCGGGGACTTCATGCACATAATTGTGTAAAAGGCGTGTTGAGGGGCTACTCCACACCAACAGAGTTATTGTTACGCAGCAGAATCAACTGTGGTCACTGACAGAACGGACACTTTCCTCAGGAGATCGCAGGATGAGTAGAATGATCAACCCTCCTGACACTTTGTGCTTTCCGGCTCTTCGAAAATGTGCAATAATTTCAATTTTTCGAAAGCTATCTCGGTGATCTTTTAAAACTTCTTGGAAAGCAACCGTTCAAAGACTATGCTAGTGCTAATTATTCGTAAGCCTGTAATTTAGATGGCGTAGTGACTGCCCCGAACTTGGAACAGCCATCTAAATAGGAGAATTTTTCCTCCAAAACCCCTCGGAAGCTTGGTACAGAAAACAAAAAGGCCTTTAAAAATCGCATCCTAGTTTTGTTCAATAAAGATACCATTTTCTTTCGTAAAACCGGCAGTCAATGGTCACCATGGAACAGTGTATATTTAAAACTGTTTTACATAAACCTTCGCTTGTAATTTGCTTAAAACCTCAAGAATGGTGACAATCTCCTAACACCTAGTGGACTATAGCGCAGCTGAGATGGCAACCTATGCATCTTCCTGTTATAACCTTCATTCTTGCTACATTGTTTGACTCCAATTATTTTTCGCATCCGGTGAGTTTTATTTTAATGGTCTTAGGATTGTTTGTTAATCTCTAGAAGATGCCATCAGCCACAATGATGCCGCCAGCTTGGACGACATTGAGTCGGAAGTGAATGCAGAGGTCACCTTTGGAAAGCGTTGTGCCTTCTACTGTCATGAAATTACGCGCCTCAGGCAGCGTACCACCTGGCTGGAAGAGAGTCTTCGTGAAGTGATCACCCAGAAGACCACGCCCGCGCGTCGCAATGAGATAAGAGCCATGCTGCCTGCCACACAACAGCCAAATCCGTACGTTGACGGCTAGATTTTTTGTTCTCCATAGTAGACCACAAGGTTGGCGACTTAGACCTCACAAGTTAGCCCTAACGATTATATAAGTCAGAGCTGCCAGATTGTAGGTAACCCATTGGTGCACCTGTATGAAGTACACCCTACTCTGCAACTTAAAATGCAGCTGTTTTAATCGGCGAGCGTTCATTAGCAGAGTCTTCGATGCAGACCTTTTGAAGGGATAGACTGGAGGTTGTAGAGCACTCCTAACTATATAGCATTGTCGGCATTGTGGTTCTTAGTCATTGGAGGAGACAGCTTGACTAACAAGTGTGCTGGACGTTATGTGTCATTTCGATGGTACCTTGCACGTAAAATAGTTTACAGTGATAGTGGGCGTGCGCAGCATCTACCGCATTCTCTCCTGCCTCACCCAACTGAACCGGGTGTCAAGATAGAGTTGAGGAGACTGGGGCCAGAATCTCCCGCAGTGGCTGCCAAAGCTCAATAATCCGTCTGTGCGTGCCACACACCCGCAACTGGACAGTCCGTCCTGAGATGATTACTGAGTTATTTCGTCAAGTGGCAGCCTTTCAAGCTCTGACTTTTACCGCACCATATTGATTTAAAAGCACGTCCGGTTGTTTATTGTGAGGAATATGTGTTGAGCGCCGCGTGGACGGAGTTTCTAGCGTTGAGCTCACTCCCTCTCCTCCTGTCTAGTCCCCTATTCAAGCCAACCAGCCATCTGATGGAGGGTTGGGCACGAATGGCTAGTAGATCTGAACAACTCCTCTGTGCGTGTCACGCACGATTTTGCTTCCCACAAAACTCATGGGCTTTTTCCTACAAAGGGAGTGAGCGACGCTGATCTCACATCCGTTAGGGTGCCCTAGAGGCCAATTTACGGAGGAGCCACAGCACCTGACTCTCCATTCTGCAGTTAGTCACTCCACCAGCCAATTTGACCGTAGATTTCAGCAATGAACACCGTGTGCCCCACAACGGGATGGGTGCAGGGCCGGTGACTTTCGCGTAGATTAATCTGAAACGAAAGTAATCTTACGCAGCATCTACCGCTCTATCTCTCTTTATCTCTCTCTCTCTTTCTCTTTTGTCACCCACCTGGAGTCTTGGAGGCAGGGGGAGTGCGAGGCGTGCACCTGCGTTTCAGACGTGCTGCCACCCCCTCTCACCTGTGGTATTTGTTTTGGTATGTGCATTCCCAATAGCACATACCGGACCCTGAGCTTGCTCACGTGTTGACCCAACGCATCTACCGCGTGGCCCGTTATAGCCACACGCACAGGGCTGACTTCGAGGTCTGATCGGTGCCTTCAATCGACAACCTTTAAAGTATGTAACGTACGCGCCGATTCTCAAACTCCTCTACATAGGGCCCTATGCTGGACTCCAGCTAAACGGAGTGTGTATTGTCTGTGGCTTCCCCATTGCGCTATGGGACCTTCTCATGCCGGTTTGTTTTGGCGCTCGCTCTAAACCCCAGTAAGCAGTTGCCCTACGATTAGTTACACATGTAGAATAAGACTACTGACAAAGGCAGTGGAGACTGCAATCGCTAATTCTGGCTTATTAACCGTTATCAGCCAGTCCTACTGAATCCCAGGTTTTACAACTCCTAAGCGTACTTTGTTTCGAAATCAGGTTACATTGGCATCCCTTTCGACCGTTCAAAGGCTCAACGGGTGCAAAGAACGCGTGCAATCAGTGAATCACGAAGAGTCATGAATGTGACGCTCTTGCTTTGATTGGATAGTCCCCGCCTTTGTACAGTCGGCCTTTTCCTAATATTTCCCTCGAGGACTAGTTAAGTTCGGAATCGGTTATGTGGTCCCCAGCAAAAACAGGGGAACTGGAACGTCCGCCCGTAACGCAGGTGGCATTGCGCGGAAATTTAGGAAGGGGGCCTATTTCTTTAACACTGAACTTAACAACAATCGCAACCTTAGCTTTAATCCTTAACGTACCACAATCCAACATTACCTGCAATTTAGAGCAAAGTCATCTGCATTACGGGCTCTACTTTCATTCAGGGAAGGAGGCAACCAAACATTCCTATCCTGATTATATTAATTTCTTTTACTTATGTCAATTGATTTATAAGTCAGTCAACTTTCTGTGAAAAACTTTAATCGCACTCTTTGAATACCATCCTCCTTGATATTTCGCGGTGGCCATATCCAGCGTATGTCTAAAGAGATTTATCTTTTTATTTTATAACCAGAATTCTTGCATTGGCTATGCATCCGCTGCAGTATGGCAAGTATGCTTCCCTATTCGGTAGTTTATTTTAACGGCACGTTCGCTATAATCCCAAAAATCATATTAAACACGTAAAGGAAATACTGAGGACGGTTAAAAACGTCCAATTTAAAACGGGTGCGGAAATTAACAGCCACTCTCCCTTCCTTGTGTGACCACTTCGGTTTCGGTTAGAATGAACATGGCTTGACGCGATAAGTAGCTTTAAAATATTTATCCGTGTGCCCTACACAATCCCCGTAATCCCACTACTACCCTGATGGTCCGAACCCCAACCTTTGTCAAGGCATATTTGATGACCATTTTTTGTCCTTTTCATACTTTAGGTTTTAACTTGACAGTCCGATCCTACGCGCTGAGCTTTACTCAGTGTCTACGGATGCTTGAAGATCTTGCCACTTCCCCTTATAGAAATGTCACCCGTCGCCCGAAGAGGAGCAGTACACCGGCCCGTCCTCTGAGTATGACCGCCATCGATTTACCAATGAGAAAACTCCAGCTGGGCAAGGTCACAGACACTCGCCAGCGAAGTCAGTGCAATCTCAATCGATCGCATTCGGACGTGGCGGCTGGCAAGTATCAGTCGCTAGTTCGGAAACCGACAGTTCCTCCTGCGGCGGCGACGGTGTCGGGCGCTCCAAACCGAGTTGCTCGCTCGAAGAGTTTTCAGGAGACGCGACGTATCACTGCTGTCACCGAATCTAACAAAGCAAGATACGAGACGGTAGCCGTGCCGCATCGCCTCATCTTTCGCCCGACGGCGACCAATCGTAACACCTTCTCAGCATTTCGCTCCACGAAGGTTCGACCGCGTTCTAACTATGATCTTTGATTAGAACTCGGTGCTTAGACCTGTTTTATGTACATTTGCTCCTTTTATCTATCCATTATGTGTGAAACTTAAAGCAGGCAATTTTTGAGTGCATTCTGTGGGCACTTGCGATTCTTTTCTTTCCTGTAGCTTTTCCTCCGACTAACAGCGGAATTGTGTGAACTGGTTGCAGAACTGACATGGCATGCGCCCGTACTGAATTACAGGGCATCATATAGCTGTTCTTTTGCAATAAGCTAAATAGTGCGTAGAATTTTAAATTACCTCCTCTGGAAATGAAACTGAGCTTACCAGTCATGTGGTAATTAAGGATATACAAGTTTGGTCAGCTTGTAGCAGTCCGCTCCTGCAATAGGTATCGCCATCGCTTTGTCATGCGGTCTTTCTGTCCGCTTCACGAACCCTATCCGTTCGCTGATGAGACTAGGCCAGATTCGATAATAGCCTAGTGAGAGCTCGAAAACGATCGGTGTTGCGTCATTCGCTGATTAACCGCAGGTGACCAAACACACAAACGCTTGGGGGGCTAATACTCTCAACGATGAGCAGTGGAAACGCTAGCTGCAACTGTTTGACTGTTGCGTGGTATTTCTCTGTCTCGGTAAAGGCTCGCCCATCCAACTGTGCCTCCCGTCTTTTGTTTTTCTTACCTTCGGGTCTTCGACCAGCGGGCCTGTACAAGTTATCCAGCCGAGGGCCTACAACTTGGCCCCACTGACAACACCAAAACCTGTAGGTAATTTAATACAGAGATAGCATAAGTAGCGTAAGTAGGGCTTTTAAGGGGGGAATGGTAACTAGTAGGATATGTAGAGGTAAAAATAAGAAAATCGTAAAAAGGAAGCATGCTATTTAAGTGCGCCAGTTCAGTTTACGTGGCAGTGTGCAATTTTAAATAAGGGTCGTCGTAGCAAGTCTGTCGTTAAATGTCTAGCGAATCACTAGGGGCCACTAAATGATCATTTTCGCAAAACTGTAACAAATTGCCAGTGGTTACTTTTAGCAACTAAGCATTGGTCGACTTAATTAACTATGAATTAACTATTAGTTAATTTCATTATTGAATTACGGAATTACTGAATATCTAACCCATGGTTATTAAAAGGTTAACCTCAACGCTAACCCTAACTCCCTAGCTTCTAAGCCTACCCCGAAGCCAAACCGCCAACAGCCTATCACCTCATCCCCAACCCCTCACCCAAGGCAACCTCTAGGCCTACATCCGTTGCGTCCAATACCGTCGTGCCGGGTTCTACTGCGAATAGATGTTCATGGACGCCAACACGCCTACCGAAAACAATTTCAGTAGTAATGCCAAAACATTTATCACATGAGCCGCATTTTAGGCCTCCTGTGTTATCCTATTCCGAAGCAATAGAGTCCAATGGGGATCCTCAACGTAACTTCCTATGATTTTTCTGTTTACAAAAATCCATTTTGAGTGAAAAGAAGTCACTAGAAACTGAAACAAGCAAAAGCCATTTCTGAAGGACAAATTTAGCCAAGCTAGCAAGACCCATATTCTCACAACGCCCGACTTTCGTTTGTAGAGTTATTTGGCACCGGTCACATTTGCAGCCTTCTTTTAATGGAATCTTTCCATAAGCTGGAACATTAGGGCACTGTGGACTTGTGATAAATCTCAGGGGGATAGAGTCCGGAGGGGTATGATTAAGGTTTAAATTAGGACATGGGTGTAGCGCGAAGCCACTCGTAGTAGACGGGCTGGTCCATATTTCCATGTCTGATCGCCAATCTTATTAAAAAAGGTAACATTTCCCGAAGGAAATATGTCGAATGGGCATTTTTTAAGTTTTTAAATACTATTAACGGAAGTAATCGAGATTGGGACAGCATTCCATTCTGTTATCCGGAGTGGCCAGTGAACAGCTCCTCTACACCCCCTGAGTTCTCCTGCTTCGACCCAACGGGAAAAGAGCTTGTGACGGAATACGAGAACATTTTTTAATGCCACGCAGTTACCAAAATGTCTAGCCTTACCGGTGGTAGGCACACCTATAAAAAATAATTCAAGAACGGTCTTTCCTGTCTTCTTCGGACAACAATCCTTGGCTGTTACTTGCCTGTCCCTATGCGAGTGCTCTGTGACATCGTTTCCGTATTCCACTCTGCAGTCAGGGCAGGTCGGGGAACTACAATTAAACGGGAATCTTGTCTTAATGAGTAAGGATTTTGCTTGAGACATCATACCTAAGATTAGATCCGAAGTTACTCTTGGCGATGTGGAGATCGCAGAACTGAAGGTGTTCCTATAAAAAGAATTGGGTAGTGGTTCACCGATTTACTGCTGCGCACTGCTAACTGTCATCTCCCTTATTTGGCTTCCGGGAACTGATCCAATAAAATCTCTCACAATGAAATATTGAATCGTATTACGGCAAACCAGTACGTTCTACATTGAGGTAGAAAGGGCAGTTTTCAGATTAAAAAACTGGCGCGTTAGACTTCTAACTACAAGATTGTGGGGTTGGGTATGGCCAACTGATGGAAACCAGAAATAGTCATTCCAGTCTGCCGCATCTTTTTAAATACTTTTATTCTGTCTATGACACTAGCCACAGTGCGCCTGCTGGCAGGGCTCGGGTGAGGCTCAAGGCACAACGGGATGAGTGTGCACTGCGCCGCGATCGGTGGGCACCCCACTACCACGGGTTGAAATCTACAAGACAACGAAACCGTGACCGAATGGTTAAGGTGTTAGACTTCTAACTCACAGGTCACAGGTTAAAGTCTCTGGGGTTTTAAACCTGGGTTTGGGTATGACTGTCTTATGACGGCGAATGAGCCAGAAATGGCCATTTCCTTGTCGCCAGTGTCATTCAACCCGGAGTTTACGTGTTTCTCTAAAAAGCAGCAGAACCTGAGATAAAATGGTCTTTACTTCTCAATTATTGCCGCGTTATGAGCGTCATGAGAGCTGTTCAAAAGTACCGAATCAAAGTGTGAAGCTGGTAATGTATTGGCTATTCGACATAGTCGGTAGCATATAAGAAGACCGGAAAAAGGTTCACTCAAACGAACTGACTCAAGTGTCTTTCCTCTGCACCAGGGGGCCTACCTCGCCACCCGGCAGAGAATTTAGGCGGGATACAGAGTATACTCGAATCGTGAATCAGACGAAGGCATGTCGGTGATAGTAAAAATTCGATTCCCAGGGGGTATGTCAAAGGAAGAAGAGGCGTTCATCGGTAGGTGTTTATTAGTTGGCTGACATTTGGGTAGTTGTTTCGTCCACCCATCTTCAAAGACTGGAAAGTAATGCTCACTGCTCTCATTATATGTCGATGTCGATTATCCGCACAGCCGGCAGGTGCACCCGGTATCTCAGGCGACATAAAACCCAATGTAAATCAGGAGGACTGGGGGCTTGATTCCATCCGAAGACGCAGGTTTGCAGAGCTCAGCAACTTCCGTGTTTCCCTCGGCATAAAATCCTTTTTGTTGATTTTTTAAAATTTTCTTATGCAATTCATTGCTAACGTGGAGTGAACCAATCTATATTAAACTTTATAACCACAACCGGAATGTCCATATGAATGGTTGGGCAAAATCCATCAACCACAGCGGAATAACTGCGCAATATTCATTAGATGGCTAACAGGCAGTCAGTAGTATATATTGGGTTTACGCGATGCACCATTTTGGTAGTACAGGTATTAGCTAAAAGCTACAAACGGAAGGGGAACAGGCAACTCTGTGATAATCACAGAGACATGTCGTTGCTCCACATCGCCGGGAAGATCTTCGCCTGTATACTTCTCAATCGTCTGAACGGTGACCTAGAGCAGGGCCTGCTCCCGGAAAGATAATTTGACTTCCACCAAAACCGCGGAACAATCGACATGAACTTATCCGCTCGCCAGCTACAACAGAAGTGTCAAGAGATGCGAACTCACCTATACACTACCTTCGTGGATCTAACGAAAGCCTTCGACACGTTGAATCGCGACGAACTGTGGCGGACTGTGGCTGTCCTGAGCGGTTCACGCACATGGTGCGTCAGCTTCATTAAGGGATGACGGCACACGTCACTGACAATGGGACGGTATCCGAAGCATTCGCAGTGACCAACGGAGTGAAGCAGGGCTGCGTATTGGCTCCTACCCTGCTCAGTCTCATGTTCTTGGCTAAGCTGATGGACGCCTAGCGTGATGAGCAGCCTGGAATCCGCGTCGCCTATAGAACTGACGGGCAACTTCTCAAAAGTCGGCGTATGCAGGCTTCAATGCGTGTGTGTACGACTACAGTCCATGACTTGCTCTTCGCGGACGACTGCGCCCTTAACCCCGTGACGGAGGAGGACATGCAAAGGCGTATGGACCTCTTCGCCTCAGGCTGCGCCGATTTTGGATTAACAATCAGTACAGCCCAAACGGTTTTCATGCACCAGCCGCCCCCCAGCGCGGAATACAGTGCTCCCCGAATCAATGTCAACGGTGCCCAACTCAAAAACGTGGAAACCATCGCTTATCTAGGAAGCCCGCTATCACGCAACACGAGAATCGAAGACGAGGTTGCCCAAAGGATCTCCAAAGCTAGTCAGACCTTCGGCCGGCTGCAGGCCTCCATGTGAGAGCACCACGGTATTTACCTGAACTCCAAACTGAAGATGTACAAGGCCATCGTCTCGATGACACTCCTTTACGGAGCGGACATCTTGTCCGTCTACTCGAACCAAGCCAGGAAGCTGAATCACTTTCATCTCAGTTGCCTCCGCAGAATACTGAATCTGAGAGGACAAACAGGATCCTGGACACGAAAGCCCTGGAGCGGACCAGAATCCTCAGCATCCACGCCATGCTGAGGCAAGTGCAACTGCGATGGAGCGCCCACCTGGTAAGAACGGACGACGAGCGTCTACCCAAATGACGTTTCTATGGAGATGTCGTTAGGGGTGCTCGCCGACAGGGAGGTCAAAAACGACGCTACAAGGACACTTTGAAGAAATCGCTGAAGCAACTGCAAATCAACCCGGTGACCTGGGAGGACCTCGCCCAGGATAGACCGGTTCAGCAATCTATGAGGCCAACCGGATCGCCGCCGCCATGGCCAATGGAGACGGTCGAAAGTCATCAGCCCCCCGGACCAACATCGTCGATGCCCAAGCCCTACCAGCATGCCCGCGCTGTCAACGCATCTTCGCGCGCGAATCGGCCTGGTTGGATATATTCGGATGCAATGCAACAACAATCCGACAATTCCAACTTTTACGTCAAATTATGCCAACCCTCTTTCAGACTCCCCCACCTTCACTCATGGCATCAATTCCATTACTCCCACTATCATAGAGACCACATTCCTCTACTCGTTGCCTGTAACCCCCACTACCGTATCCACCACCGCCTTTGCCTTCGCCTTCACTAACACCACCACCACCATCAGCGATGGGGACTACCTCCTAAACTTTCCTCAATGCGACCGCACATTCTCCTCACGCATCGGCCGGGTAAGTCCCTTCCGAATGCATCGTACAGAGACTGGTGAACCAGTGCCTGGAGCACCAACACAGAGCCGGGATCACCTCATCCACTGCCCTCACTGTCCTCGTGTATTCACTCATCGCATGGGCCTATTCGGTCACATGCGCATCCATGACAGCGGAATTCAACGCAATGCCGAGAACACCGATACACCATTCACACCCTCCACTCCTGCCATTCTTACCGCCACTGCCACCCCCAGTACCATGAATGACATCCCCCATTCTCTACCGCTTTCTCCTGCCCACAAGGCACGAGCAACTTCAAGTCACGCATCGGCCTGGTCAGTCACCTGCGAATCCATCGCACGGAGGCTGGTGAACCAGTGCCTGGGGCTCCGACATACAGTCGCCGCGCCCACCTCCACTGCACTCACTGCTTTCGCACATTTACCCACCGCATGGGCCTATTAGGACACATGCGCTTCCACGACAATCTGCGGTAAACCACCGAAGGCTAAGCCACATCAGCGCATACCAGCTACACTTATGCATAGACAACACCCTCACAATCATCATAATGTACCTGATAAAATCACGGTTTCCTTGAAACCATGGTTTGGATGGCTGCCAATCTGACGCTTACACCAGACCACGCCGTCGGCCCAGTGTAATGTGTGTGTCAAGTGGCTGACCAGTGGACTTGGAATCACATGGCGATGGCTCCTCCATATCCCTTGAGTAATTAAATCCATGTGTGTGCGTTATGGGGGCCAGGTCGTGCTGTGGCGCGCGTAGACGGGTACGCCGACCCGTCAGCCAATGCACCCACTCTCACATCAGACAACTGACTGGCTTGGATGGGGATCTGATTGTGGGGGTGGGGGAGAGAGTGAGGTCAACAGCTCCGCGCATTTTCCTCATTACAAACAATCTGACGCGCTTGAACCTTTCACGGTGCACTAAAAGCCGTAGCTTGGAAGGTTGCCAAATGACGGGGTAACTCGGACCGCGTGGTCAGCCCAATGTGTGTTTTGTGTGGAGTGGCTGACTGGTGGACTGAGAGTAAGGCTGCAATGGCTCCTTCTTACTTTGGCCCACTCCGTGGGTTCTGAGTCAGGTATAGCGGTACGCCCAGAGGCGGCTCCGGCCACGCCAGCAACATGCGCCCTCTCCCATCTCCGGTTTTATTGACTCTGGCTTGACACCGGGCGCAGGTGGGGGAGGATGAGAGTGTGCGGTAGCTGCAGCGCAAGGCTACTATCACTTCAAACTAATTCACACGCAAGTCACCGTCCCTGCACCACCCTTCTCTGGAGCATACGGTGGACCTCGTCGAAATCTACGGTCGAACTGTCATGTCATATGTGTGTGGGTGTAGTGGTACTAGATACGGGTAGCACCAAACAGATAGCATTTGGTCGCTCCATTTGTCTCGTACAGGTGGTGAATGCTCTTGTGGCCGTCTCTAGCTGGTACCCAACTCTCACCTGTGGCTCCTCGAAGTTGAGTTCTTCCCAGAGGCCACACCCTGGGCAAACGTCACGACTGGCGGGCTAAACCAGGTGAGTGTCTCCGGTGTTGTGTGTGCCTCCACACCCGGTATGTCTGACTCCCGAACTTCCCCTCTACCCTCTCTCAAAAAGTCCTACGGTGGGGGGCGACAGAAACTCCATAGGCGGCCCAGGCTAACTCGGGTCGTTCTCCCACTAAAACAAAACCGTGACCCATAGTGAAGTTCGGCAGTCGTCTAAGATGTCCGAGAAGCCCTATTTAGGAACAGCAAAGCTCTCCTCTTCATGGAGGAAGGGACTATAAAGGGTGCCCTAAACAAATGCTAGCTATCACGTCTTTTGCAGCCGGCCGTGGCTTGCAGATCGCAAAATATGCGGTCCTAAAACTCGAACAAACAACAATACCCCCGTCCCCATCCCCCCTCGCCATACCCTCCAGGCTGCTCGGGTGAGTCCACTCACACTAGCAGCTTGGATTGATCGTTCCCTTTTAGACAATCCTAGGAGCAACCGTCCGGAACGGGCGACGGCGCTAGTCGCTCGGGAACTGACGTGCTACAAGTTGGAAATTTCTGCTCTCAGCGAGGCCCGATTCTCTAAGCAGGGTCAGCTGGAGGAGGTGGATTCGGCTACACATTCTTCTGGAGTGGCCGGCCAAAGGCAGAGCGACGCGATGCTGGTGTTGCCTTTACCATCCGGAACGACATCGTGGGACGTCTGCCCTGTCTGCCGCAGGGTATCAATGATCGCCTGATGAGCCTCCGCCTGCCTCTTCGGGGAGACAAGTTCGCCACCATCATCAGCGCCTACGCTCCCCCAATGACGAGCTCTGATGCGGCGAAGGACAAATTCTACGAGGACCTGCACGCCCTGCTGGCGACTGTGTCGAAGTTAATTGTCCTTGGTGACTTCAATGCCCGCGTCGGGACGGACCACGCTGCCTGGCAGGGAGTGCTGGGTCCCCTCGGTCTCGGTAGCTGTAACGATAACGGCCTCCTTCTTCTGTGCACGTGTGCGGAACACCGTCTCCTGCTGACGAACAGCTTCTTCCGCCTTCCGACGCGGGAGAAGGCCACGTGTATGCACCCTCAGTCGTGGCACTGGCAGCTGCTAGACTATGATTTCGTCCGGAGTCGAGATAGACAAGACGTTTTGGTAACCAAGGCAATCCGCGATGCCGATGGTTGGACAGATTACCACTTCGTCATCTCCCAGATGAGGCGCCAAATGCAACCCCGACGAAGGCCTCAAGGTTAGCGGCTGCCAGGTAAGTTTAATTCTTTTTTGTTAAAAGCAACGAAATATCCGAGAAACTGGTGGACATGCATGTTCCAGCTGATAATGCTACCGTGGAGACACGATGGTGTCAACTGCGAAATGTCATCTAGTCCACCACCCTCGAGCTCCTCGGACGCGCACGCTGTCAAAACCAGGACTGGATTGACGACAATGATGCTGACATCAGCAACTTAATAACGAAGAAGAATGGACTACACAAAGCCTATATGGACCTTCGGACTGATGCCACCAAAGCAGCCTTCTTCAGATGCCGGTGCCTTGTACAAAAACGGCTGCGGGAGATGCAGGATGCCTGGATGATCCGAAAGGCTGAGGAAATCCAGGGGTATGCGGACCGCAATGAAATGAAAAACTTTCTCAAAGACATCAAGGCAATCAACGGCCCGTGTATCAAGGGGTCCGCAATGCTGCTCAGCTCTGACGGCACAGCACTGCTGACAGAGAAATCGCAAATTCTGAAGCGCTGGGCCGAGCAATTCAGAAATGTCCTTAATTGCTCATCAGCCATCTCCGATGCTGCCATTGACCGGCTCCCTCAAGTGGACACGAACAATGACCTGGATCTGCCGCCTTCACTACCAAAAACCATCCGGGCCGTGCAGCAGATTTCTAACGGCAAAGCACCGGGATCCGACGCAATCCCACCGGAAATCTACAAGTACGGTGGGCCCCGGCTGATGGTAGAACTCATAGCACTCTTCCAGGAGATGCTATGCCAGGTGCCAAAGACAAGTTCCTCATGATTTCAAAGACGCGACCAGCATCCATCTCTACAAACAGAAGGGGAACCGGCAACTCTGTGATAATCACAGAGGCATGTCGTTGCTCAACATCGCTGGGAAGATCTTCGTCCGTATCCTTCTCAATCGTCTGAACGGTTACCTAGAGCAGGTCCTGCTCCCGGAAAGCCAATGTGGCTTCCACCGGCACCGCGGAAAACCAATGTGATCTTTGCCACCGCCAGGAGCAAGAGAAGTGCGAAGAGGTGCGAACTCACCTATACACTACCTTCGTGGATCTGACGAAAGCCTTTGACATGGTTGAATCGCGACGGACTGTGGAAAGTCATGCAGAAATTCGGCATTCGCAGTGACCAACGGAGTGAAGCAGGGCTGCGTATTGGCTCCCACCCTGCTAAGTCTCATGTTCTCGGCTATGCCGATGGACGCCTACCGTGATTAACAGCATGGGATCAGCGTCGCCTATAGAACTGACGGACACCTTCTCAACGGTCGGCATATGCAGGCTTCAACGCGTGTGTGTACGACTACAGTCCATGACTTGCTCTTCGCGGACGACTGCGCCCTTAACCCCGTGATGGAGGAGGACATGCAAAGGCGTATGAACCTCTTCGCCGCAGGCTGCGCCGATTTTGGATTAACAATCAGTACAGCCCAAAGGGTTTTCATGCATCAGCCGCCCCCCAGCGCGGAATACAATGCTCCCGGAATCATTGTCAACGGTGCCCAACTCAAACACTTGGAAACCTTCGCTTATCTAGGAAGCCCGCTATCGCGCAACATGAGAATCGAAGACGAGGTTGCCCAAAGGATCTCCAAAGCTAGTCAGGCCTACGGCCGGCTGCAGGCCTCCGTGTGGAATCGCCACGGTCTATTCGATCCAAGCCAGGAAGCTGAATCACTTTCAAATCAGTTTCCTCCGCAGAATACTGAATCTGAGATAACAAGACAGGATCCCGGACACGGAAGTCCTGGAGTAAACCAAAATCCTCAGCATCCACGCCATGCTGAGGCAAGTGCAACTGCGATGGAGCGGCCACCTGGTAAGAATGGACAACGAGCGTCTGCCCAAACGACGTTTCTATGGAGATGTCGTTAGGGGTGCTCGCCGACAGGGAGGTCAAAAACGATGCTACAAGGACACTTTGAAGAAATCGCTGAAGCAACTGCAAATCAACCCGGTGACCTGGGAGGACCTCGCTCAGGGATAGACCGGCATGGAGAAGATCCAGGAAGACCGGTTCAGCAATCTATGAGGCCAACCGGATCGCCGCCGCCATGGCCAATGGAGATGCATGAAAGTCACCAGCGCCCAGACCAACACCGCCGCTGCCCAGGCCCTGCCATCATACCCACGCTGTCAACGCATCTTCCGCGCGCGAATCAGCCTGGCTGGACATCTTCGGACGCAATGCACTAACAATCCGACAATTCCAACTTCTACGTCAAATTCTGCCAATACTCCTTCGGACTCCCCCACCCTCACTCCTGACATCAATTGCATTACCCCCTATATCATAGAGACTACATCCCAATACACATCGCCTGTTACCCTCACTAACGCCTTCGCTACCACCACCATCATCAGTGATGGGGACTCTCTGCTAAGCTGTCCTCAATGCGACCGCGCATTCACCTCACGCATCGGCCTGGTCGGTCACTTGCGAATCCATCGAACAGATACTGGTGAGCCGGTGCCTAGAGCACCAACACAGAGCCGAGATCAGCTCCTCCACTGACCTCACTGTTATCGTGTATTCACTGAACACGATGGCTCCTTCTTAACGTGACCTCTGGCTATCTCACACATGCTAGATGTGAGCCGTTCAACCCCCTGCTGTGTGAAATCCTGGTGCTTGTGTTTAGGGGCCAGGTCTTTTATGTAGTACGCATAGACGGGGTCACCAGCAGCTGCGCCCACTTCCGCATCAGACCACTGACCGGCTCAGACAGTGGTTTGATTGTGGGGGTGGGAGAGAGGGTGAGGTCAACGGCTCAGCGCATGTTCCTCACTATAAACAATCTGACGCGCTTGAAACTATCACGGTGCGCTAAAAGCCGTGGCTTGGAAGGTTGCCAACTGAACTATCGAACTGTCGTGCGTGTGCGTGTGCGGGCCACGTGATAGATGCATTGGAGCAACACGGGGGGCCAATTCACTGTGCTGCAGGCTTTATTATTCTGGCATGTGGCCCCATAAAAAATGCCGAACATGGGGGATGCGTGTGCCCGACATGGGCATGCGTAGGTACAAGCTAATGCCATACTCCACTCTCCCACGCCGTGGGGAGGTGCTTCATATGCGCCTGAACCCACCTCCGGCCTCCTTTACTTTGTCTTGAAACCGGGCACAGGCAAGTAAGGGAAGAGAGAGTTCGGTAGATGCAATGCATGTATACTATCACTTAAACCTAATTTGCGCACAAATCAACGTCCCTTAACCACCCTTCTGTTGTGCATATGGTGGACATCGTCATTGGACTGTGACCGTCGAACTGAAAGCCGCATGAGACATGCGAAACAGCTAACGGCTCCAGGTTACTGTTTCATTAGGAGACAAATGAAATTGCAAATCCACAAATAGCGCTCTTTCGTTGTCTTTGATTATGGGTTTACGCAAAAGCCCAGTGTTGCAAGCGTTCAACTGGCCTTCAATTTCCTCTTTCTGTAAAATATCCTTTACCCCAAGTCATAGCCTCTCAAACAGGGCACATTTTCCAAAATTCCAAACACCACCATCCCCCCACGCACATGTCAAACAACCCTGCCGTTCCCAGGCTTTGGTCAGATAAGAATGCGTACGCACAGCCAATGGCAGATGTCCAAAACGATTACTGTCCTGAACGCTGCCAGGTATGCCGTCACAAATGAGCTAACTTCACTGAAGAGCCAAGTTCTGGGTTCATTTCACGGCAGTTGGTTTGGCATGCCCGATATATATTCCTAGTAAATGTGTTCTAGGCAACGAAGGCGTGTAAATACTTAAGGACGGACAAAATAGGGCAACTGAATTTTAACCGCAACTTATTTAAAACATAAAAGGAAATTGTAAGCAAGATAAATCCCAAAGTAGGATACTGTCACCGAGTCAGGGTTCAATGAGTCTGTTGAAGTGTACCATCCTCTTTTTGGAGCCTACCTGAAGAACCATGTATTCGTCGTGCAATCGCTTCAGTAAAGCTGGAGCGTAATAGGGTGGGAGAGGCCGAGGATGTTTGCTCACAAGGACGCCGTGACGTCCCGGGGCACCGGGTCGGCATGTGTCACGTTTCGTCTTTATAACAGGCAACTGCACATTAAGGGTGGCCGAGATGTTTTCCTGTTTTCTTACCTCTGATCCAACTGCTGTCGACTGTTCTTCGGTGTTGGTTCTCGAAGGACAAGGTTGTAAGAGGGGGCTGATAGTTTGTCTCATTGTCCCTTCCAAGAATTTCGTAGGTTCACTGTCAACTGGAAGTCCCTGTGGCGTGATATTCTTCTCTAGGTCATTGTCATTGTCTCCTTCCTCTTCATGTGGTTTCGTGCTGTCTCCTGTCACAGTGATTGAGGTGATTGGCAGGTCATCGATGGTAAACGCCTTATCTCGTGTTTCTGCTCTGGTTTCTTGGAATTCGGTGACCGTGTCCGCCTGTGCTATATATAACAGGACTGTGTTGGCCTTGCTTGCAACGCATAAGTTATCTCCTCTGTGGATTGATGAAAGTGGACAAAAATTTGGATTGTGTTTCAGTTGTTCTCGTGGCTCGGAAGCGAGGTCACCCGAGAGACGTGCCTGCATTTTCACTATCCACCGACCGTGAAAATGCGTGACCACATGTTCCTGTTATGACTGGACTGACCAATCGGCGCAACCTTATTTTGAATGGCTATCGATCAATAGCATAACATTTACCCGACAGATTTAAATAGCTGCCTCAGCATTTTCCAGTATGATCCATCGCAATACCTATGAAGAAACTCTAGATGTGTCAGGGCCTTCAAGCCCCGGCTTGTGACATGATTTTGGACTACGAGTGCCGCAACAAAATCGAGTTGAAACTGTGCAGCATGGGGCGAGCAATATTTTTAGGAGGGCTTATTTTGGTCCAAGGTAATGAGGCCTGTATGGAGGTACGCCCTCATTTGCGCATCAATCCTTCGTTATAAAGCATTGAATTTGGTACGATATATAGAATAAAACCTGGTTTACTTACTTGCTGAAATCAGGATTGAATATTTGGGCTAGCAGTGATAAGCACTGAAGGCAGAGCCGTAAACTGGTAAATAGTTATTAAATTATCATGGTGTGACGGAGTAGGCAATGTTAACATTTATTTCTTTGGATTTACTTTCGTTGTTAGAACAGGGGAATAGGCAGCCCCACCTAACAAGCAGCTTTACGCTAAATTTCAATGGATTTAAGAGCAAGGTTTGAGTTAGGGTTAGGACACGGGCATAGGACGCTTCAGTAATTTAGCGTGAAGCCACCTTTAATTTGGTGGTAATTATTTCCGTTTCCAAATTTTCTCCTTTTTAATACTAATAAAGCCATTCGTACCCTAATCCCCTCGAAATGGGAGTTGATTGTGGGCAGTTTCTCGAGGAATGACGGGCCTTTAAGACTAGGTATCTGATTTATTCAAGCCGTTTTTTTCTGATGGTGTTAACGCGTACTGTTTTCTGGTAATAAGAAACGGCAACATGCATTATTACTTACCGGAACAAAATGTGCACATTTAGTTCATGGCATCGGGTTGAAGCGCTAACATTTATATTTTTCGTATAGAGAAGACGGAAAATTTCATGCTAAAACATTTTCGGGCAGTTTTTTGCTTTATTTTAAAAAGTCTGCTATTGATAGTCGTTGTTTCCTTGAGGATGCTTATAGGAAACGTGCTCTATCTCTCTAACACGCACACCCATGTGAAATATTGCTTACAAGACACTTGTTTTTGCATAGAATTGTGTCTGGGGACTTTACGACGTCTAACCAACTATCAACATCATTTCAAAAGCAGCATATTCATGGAAACCAAGCTAGGCTGAATATCTGGTGGAACCAAACAGAGTAGTAGACTATAAGTTGCAAAAGTCATCCGAACGAAAAATGCCCGAATATGCTGAAAGACCTTATAAAGGAATGTGCAGTATGACAAAACCGGGCTACATGTTTCAGAACTAGTGAAGGAAACTTTAAAGAATTTCGTTGGGAAGCACAAGCCTCTCCCCACACCATTTCCACCAGCTAATGCTCCATTGGGTTATCATTTGTTTCAGTCGATGCAGCATGCTCTCACTCAGCTGCATTTCAGCTGCTATGATGAAGTCAAAATGCCTCAATTAATGGAGCTCTTCAAAAGATCAACAGTTTTTCTACCGCAAAATCAATTTTTTAACCGATAAACTAGGAACAGATTATAGCTGCCGGCAGACAATACTTCCAATAAAATCTAACGTATATTTAACCTTTAAAGAACCAGTGTTTTCCTTCAAATAACTGCATGAATTAATTCCTACTGTTATAAGATCATGGGACAGGAAAATGACGAAGGGATTAAGTAAAGGTTATCATTTAATTATAGCAACGTTTCGGCCAAGTAGCCATGCCACTTAATACTTCAGGTTCTTTACTGAGTCCTGTTTTGCTCTTCCTCTTTTGGACGAAAGCGCGATTCGGCAGATTTTTCCGCATGTTCTTCAGCTAGTCCTGAATGGTGTCGCTTGCATAGCCCAAATCGCTTCCTATGCATTCAATAGACTATACCTTATTTATTTGTCAAGGTACCTGTCACTCAAATAATTCCTGCGCGTTCACGACGAACGATTTTCGCCTCAAAGTTTTACACGAGGATCGTTTTCAAAGCCAAATTTCTATTCAAATCCTATCTTATTTTTTGAAGACGCACTCCGCTTTCATTACTTGAACCATAAGTAAGTAGTATCACGGAAAAGTCCCATACTGCAGGTAGCGTGTAGTTGCATGACAGGAAATCCTGGCCTTTGTTTCTGTACTGCAGTCTCTGGTTAAGTTTTCAATATTTCAAAGCAAGCATTGTAACGCGATAGGACATGAGAACAGCCTCTTCTCCTAATAAAGGTTGTCTTACGCTAAATTCCCGTAACTTAACCCCCATCCCGACACTAACCCTAGCCGAATGATCACCCATAAAACTGTAAGATTACTTTATGGCCTCCTAAAACGACCATGAGAATATGAACATCCCATCCAAGTAATAAAGATGACCCTGCGCATACTACCAGGAAGGGTAAATATTTCCGGGGTCTATTGCTAAAAAATACTTCTAACATAAGCCTCTGTGGTGGCTCGACTCCGCGCGCATATTGCGCGTCTGAACCTCCGACGTCTACATGCATGTGCGCACCAGCGGCGCTCGGCTCCTCGCCAATCCTGACGCAAGGCTGACTAACACATAAACTCGCTGGATGCTCTGTGACGACTCCACACGGTCTCACACTTCGGACGCCACTCTTACGGCTGTCATACCTGCCCCCACCAGGCTGCTAACTTCTTCCAATCCCTCCTTCAATAGTTCTGTACAGAACGACTTATACTCCTCTTACGGGCCAGAAGGTTGTAGCGGCTACAGTCGTCCCTAATTAATTAAGTTGCTGTGATACTTATACCGTAGCCTCAATCTGAAACCTAACCCTATAGGTAACACTAACCGTAACGTTAATCATAAGCATAATCTAAACACTAACCCCAACATCAACCTTGACCGTAAACTTAACAGTAACCTGCACTGCGGGTGGTTCCTGTTATCATGTTCTGTTCAGGGGGCCCTATAAATAATCCTTACCCATAAACCTAAAATTAACCCAAATCTCCCTGGAATTTAGCGTAGGATCATCTGTATTTCGCGAGTTCCTATTCCAGAGTTCTACACTTGGCTCTCAAAAGTATATTCTTACGCTCAGAAAGACCACAATAAATGTAGCAGCTGATGATTTGGACCCTGAAAAGTTACCAGCAAGTAAATTACTGGGTCCGCACCTATTCCGTGCACATAATTTTATTTCTAAAGTTGATTTAAGAGGAGATATAACACCTGCAACACACCTGTCGAAGTGTTGTGGAGCAACAGTGCCAGACACAGCCCTACCAGACACTACGAACTCGTCAATATACCCAGTCGCGATGTCCATTAATGTGTAATTTCTTTGTTGAAGGGCGGTCCCATTTAAAACAGACTTAGACGTCAAACGTGTGTTCATGGCAATTCTTAACGCCAATCAAACCAGAAGAGGGATTTCTGCCTGTTCCCTGTGGCCTTTTGGAGGGATGTCACTTTTTTGCAATCAGACAACTAGTCTGGTTGATCACACTCATGCTCAGACGATAGACAACGGAAACCTCACGTTCAAATCCATAAAATGTGGGTATTTATGTTTTTTATGCATACTATTGTCTCGAGTTGGCTAATAGAGTTTGAACATCAGGAGGATGTCTGGATTTAGGGGGCAATAGAGATGGAAAAGCAGAAAAGAGAAGTCCTTTCCCATTTTTGGTAATCTTCCAGGGTCAGCTTCAGTGATTGGAGAAGAAACCTGCGTTTAAACTTCCTGAAAGACAATTTGAATACCGGTATTTCTAAGGCCCGTTCAAGACATCCGCATGTTCATGCACTTATCAAAAACATTTTTTGGTGTACAGCCTTATGAAGAGGAATAGCATTTGTTCCTCTCTGATGTGCTCGAAACATGGAACGACAAGGAGTCAATAACATTACACAAACTTCAAACCGTCACGCCGTGATAAAACGACCTTCAACATAAGTAAACCCCAGTGCAGCATACCCTCAGGACGAAGGCATGGAGGCCAACGCAGATGCAAGCGTTAGTCCAAAGTTTTTATCAAATGGATTTTAGTGTCGCCCTTTCTCTTTTTCGCTGTCTGGCTGTCTCTCGCTCACGTATGGACGACTTACATCACAGACTCCCATTCTTAACATCTTTCTGTGCTATGTGTCAAGAACAAATCCGGGCAAACCTAACGCAGTGTCAAATTACTGTGTACGATTTACCGACGAGAGGAAACCGTGCGTAGGTGAGGCCCACTAAACACTGATCTACTTAACCCTATTTCAGTCGTCGGCTGTCCCAACACTTTCCGAAGTCCGAAGGGAAAGATAGGTTAACGTTGCAGGACTCCAAACTACAACTCAACTGACAGAGCATTCATTTCGATGGAAAATTGAAAGATGCTCGAATTTCGGCTCTTTTCCACTCGCATTGATACAGGCGATAAATAAGCCTGAAATGGATAGCACTGTTTCCTTTGTTGTTGCCAGTCACATCTTCCAACTGCTCCTATACGACCCAGAAATTTCAGGCTAATGAACTTTGATTGGTGAAGCATTAAGACTTTCTCATGTTCACCACAACATAACGGTCTCGAAAATGGAAATGTTGCCTCTGTGTGTGAGAAGCCTGTCACTGTCCATCTCCGCGTCAGTTGGTTGATCATCTCAGATAATCGAATAGTGCATGGGAAAGAGAAGAGGCTTAGTCTAATCACAGCAATTTATCCTCACTTTAAACCCCTGATGCCCTTGAGACTGTCATGGTGCGCTAAAGACCGTCTATTGGAAGGTGACCAGCTGACGATTTAACCTAAATTTCAGCCCGGTTTTTGTTTGCGTGGAGTGGCCGACTAGGGAACTAAGAGTCAGACTGCAATCACTCCTCACTGTGGCCTACAAGGCACTCTTAGACATGGAAGCTCCGGGTCACCCACACTTTTGCGTGAAATCCTGGTGTATTGTTGTGTAGGGTGGTCAAGTCGTCTATGTGGCACGCGTAGACGAGCTCACTAGCTCTTCAGTCACTGTGCGCCGAAGCCCTGCATCAGACAACTGACCGGCTAAACTGGTGTCTGGGCAAGGGAAGAAAGAGGGTGAGGCCAACTGTCTCAGTGCGTGTTCTTCACCATTAACAATCTGACGTGCTCGAATCTATCATGATGCGCTAAAAGCCGCGGCTTGGTAGGTCGCTAAATAACTGGATAATTCAATCCGCCCCTCAAGATGGAAATTCAGGCTAAAGTGTCTTTGTCGGCGTTGTTCATCTGCCTTTTCGACTACTAGCCGCTCTGCTGCTGCCGACAGGGCTTGAGAGTGAGTTCTAAGGCCGAACGGGATGGCGAGTCTCCTAACCGATCGATGGGTGCCCATCCACAATTTTAATATTCCAGATCGAAACAGACCGACAAAATAACGTTCCTGTGGTGCTATCGTTTAGAGCGTTCGACTTCTAATCAACAGGTCACGGATTCGAGCCACGGGTGATGCAACATCTGGGGTTGGTATGGCTGGCCGATGATGGATAATGCGCCAAAAATGGCCATTCCAGTCTCCCTTGCCTTGGTCGGTCATGCTATGCAGGCACGGTACTGTATGGTCATATCAGGATTAGCAGCAGTAACCGGGACAGAACAGGGACAAGCAAATGGGGTCTAAAGACCTAAACTATAGTTGAGAAGGTGAGCACAAGGTACATCTACAGTAGATGTGCTATCTCAAGCAATCTTAACCGAACTTCCGAAATGTGTCACCGATTAGGGAAGACTACTTTTTAAGGGCTGTGATATTAATCGTCGTGCAGCAGTATCCTAAGATATTTCTGTCACGTCAGGAAGGAGTCATGGAAAATTATACTATGGAAAAATGCCTGCTTAATTAGTAGGCCGTTTTTGAACTGATTTCCGATCCCGTTATAAATTTAACTTATTTTATAGAAAACATGCATGAAAATATTCTTTTGTACTTATTTGTAAAAAGATTACGGCTTCTTTAATTCTTTTACTTATAGAAAGGGTACCGTTTAGTTTTAAAAGGCTTTTACAATTGTCGAGTAATTTTGAAACCAACATGCTGGTATACTTGCACTCAGGGTTTTCAAAATGCATGCTGTATACATTCTGTATAAGGAAACGAACCCATTTCTCTACGCTCTGAGGAAAAGGTCACATGATGCTCGTAAACTTTGAAGTGGATATAGACCACTTTGTATACTTTAAAAACAGCATTAATGAATGAGCAGATGGGATGCATTATGAATGGACATTTCACAATCCTAAGAATCTCATAATTTTAAAAAATTTTAATCCGAACTATAATCTTTCTTCAGCTATTAAATTTAAAGGAAACCGAAGCTGATACTCGAAATCCTGTTCGAGTTTGAAAGCTCAGACTAATAAACCTGCCATCCCACTGATCGTACCTTCGTCTTCTTTTCAACAAGAACCTGATGATCCGCATACTCGCTTCCCTTCGTGACCTTTCAAAATTTCGGTCGAAATTTCGTGAGATGGCAAATCTACTCTACTTGCCACAGACTAGCCTCGGATGCTTTCGAGAGGCTAAATGTGAAGGTAATTTGGGCTGCATTACTTACAGTAAGATCGCTGCAAATATTACCTCATAAATGATTTCAGCCTTTTTCTAAAGCGATGAGGCAGGCGATTCTCACGTCCATTGCTGTAAACTGCCGATAATTTGGTGCATTTGGTAGACTTGTACGTAATTTAATGCGGTTCGATAAAAATCACCTTACAAAATCAATTTAAACATAATTCCAGCCAAACCCGCAAGCGATCAGAGATGCTAAATGATGGTCAGAACTGTCGATTTAAACGCCGCCGGCTTTTCGAAAATAGTAGAATATTGCGCTGCATGGAAGACGCTTGACTTACCTTGCTTCAGTTCAAACTCTTCTAGCTCGTGTAGAAAGATTACGTTTCACCGAATCCATAAAATACTTTAGCATTATAGGCAGGAAACTATCAAAAAAGATCAGGGAGACTGTAATGGTCATTTCTGGTTTATAAGCCATCATCAGCCAGTCCTACCCAACCGGTGTTGCACTACCCAAGGCTCGAACCCTGATGTTTCAAAGTCAACACTTGAACCACCGAGTAACGGGCCATTGAGCCACTGAGCTCCAAGGCAGAACCGGACGTGTAAACAATCGGCGAGCGACCATGCGACAACATAAAACAGTCTCTTCTTCATTTAAAAAATCCATAATGGGTACCGATAGCTTGTGGACAAGTGACGAGAGTTTCGAGGGCACAACTGACCTCTCCGCATAATTAAACAAGCAAATATGTTACTATATTCTAAGATAGATACTTCCACTTTCCGTTTTTCACTTAACTTCGATCTAAACGATGCCATTAAAAAAACAAGACTCGTAGGATCAGGGTGATTTTTGGGCAAATAACGCAGAATACCTTGCAAGAGACCCAGTGAAATACTTCCTCAGCCTAAGACAACATTTCAGTAGTAATGTAAACTTTAAAAAAAACGATGAAGAAAGAATGCAATGGTGCGCACGCAAGCGCGGATGGGGGTGGGGGTTGGAAGTGTTTGCCGGCCGCACCGAAGGGATCTCCAAGCCTCGGGTCTTGAAAGGAGCCATTACCTGATGGTACTATATGTATATATTGGGTTCGGCTTTGGTAGAGTGGAAATGTTCAAAAGAATGCTCAAAGGGCTTCTGCATACGATTACAGGGTTTCCTGTTCCCTTGAATATCATTGCACTCTGTCAGATACACCGGTTTGAGAATCTCGTGAGGAATAGCAAACAGGGAGTCATCCATGTGGGGTTGTGGCGACAAAAGTTATGCTGATGCCCAACCTCCAGGACAGATAGCATTGCAACCACCTCATTACCAATGGATGGCAGAATACTGGACAGAGTGGGATGAATGCTAGACTGAAAAGTGAACACTTCATGACAGGAAAAACAAGTTGGTCTGGGAGTGTGCACAAGCATTCGTGTGCGACGGTCAAAAAGGTGGGTGTATCAGAAGGGGGCAGGAATACTCGTTGTTACTGCTTGCTCAGTAGATAGGAAGGTTTCAAGACAGGCTTATCAATTTTGCAAGAGGACATGGGCAGGTTTGGGGTAGGGGTAAGTCCGGGTGGCGGGGGGGGGGGTCGACGAGGCAAAAATGAAATATTTGGTGGGATCGCCACAGACTGACATTGCAGCGATCTGTGTACTGTGGCGTCTCTGCACGTCTATAAACTCCTTCCATCCTTCCAATGCAACCCTGTTCATGTGGGCTAAGTCTAAAAAGGAAATTACTGAAAGCTGACTGAAGCCGGGTACAAGCTGGAGCTAGGTTGGAGAACTAGCCTAAATTAAGTATTTACTTACTGCGTATGCCCTGTGTGTGTGTGTGTTTGCTCCCTCAGTCTTAATGGGTATAAGCCATCATTTCAGCAGGGGTCGGTTGCGGGTATTGCGCGTGTCCACCGGACACCCCTTGACGACCGAGAATACCTTGTACTTGGTGCGCAACTTGTGGGTTCCCAGCAGGGAATGGAGGGCCTGTGCTGTTAGAGGCACCGCTTATGAGGGAGCGTGAGTAGGCGCTTGCTGAGTTTCCCGAGGAGGAGAGCCCACTCAAATGAGACCTGGAGTCCAACGGTGTTGGCGGCGGTGCCACCACTAGCCGGCTGTTTCCGCTCGATTCCGCTGTCGTCGTACTGGCAATGCTTACAGAGCCACCCACGACACCACCGTGGTTCGGGTAGAGGTTATTCATTTGATGTGCTCCGATCTCGTTTGAGGAGTATCCACTGGAGAGGGGGAAACTGTTCTGGTGGCCACCGTCCGGCATAAAGTAGTTCTGCGTCCCGTGGTAGACTGGCTGTTGTGGAGCCACGTTGCCAAGCTTTTTCCCTACGGCAATATCGGTTCCACTGGTGTCATTCGGCGATCCGGTTGTCGCTCTCGAACCCGTATTCATGATATCTTCGTTTAGGAGGAGGGCACAATTGTTCTCTTGTGTAACTTGTGCGCTAGCTTGGGAGATTAGATGTCCTGATTCGAATGTCTTGCCTAGAAATAGTGAATAATTTTGGGGAAAGATGCTTTGCTTTGAACAGAACTGAGGATCAAACAAAGAGGCTTGGTTAATTAGCTGGCCTACCACTTTGAGCGCGATTCCTGCGATTCTTCAGCAGTCGAAGGCTACAGTAAACTGTCAGGCCGAATATAAGCCCGAGGTAGGCGATTGCACAGTTGACGACAATTATGATCGTCTTTAACATACTTGGGCTCAGACTCTCATCTCCGAGTTCATATTGGGCGTATTCTTCAGAGGCTAAAAAGGAAAAAAATACGAAAACTACAAGACAGGGTTACGGCTGAAAATGTATAGGTGATAAGGCCTGACAAAGAGCACTTGATACTGGTATCAGGCAACGCCGACAGCCACTCTTAGCGTGAGGCTAATCAACACTACCCCAAACGGACAATGGTGTCGGTAATGTCTTTTGGCCACTGGTCCGCTGTTGGTGAGACTCGAAATTAAGCCTCAAGGCACAACGGGCGTGTGTGCTCGGTAAAGCAATCAGTGAGCGTCCCACAATCACTGGACAATGGTGTATTGTATGCGTCTTTGGGCATAGTGAGGACTATTTCGTACTCATCGTCCCACAACAATGAGACTACAATAAACTGGCTTAGGTGTGTAGTGTCTAACCTGACATAAAGCCCCCGTCGATATATGCATGTGAGGTGATCTGTGTGAAATCGTGGTGCTTGTGTTTGGATGACCAGGTCATGCGTGTGGCACGCGCAGACAGGATCATTAGCTATGTCTGCCACTGGGCCAATCGCCCGCATCAGATAAATAACGCGCTCGGACAGTGGCTGGGGCGCGCGAAAAGGAATAGAGAGTGAGGTCGACAACTCAGTGCATAGGAAGGGAAAGTGCGGTAGATGCAGTGCAAGTCTACTATCACTTAAAACTAATTTGCGCACTAGGCGCCGTCCCTGCACCACCCTTCTGTGGAGCATAGTATGGACATCGTCGGATTACGACGGTCGAGCTGACGTGTGTCTTTGTGTGAAGTGGCTGACTGCCGGACTGAGAGTCAGTCTGTAGTGACTCCTTCTTAACGTGACCTCTATGCCACTCCAGGCGTGAAAGCCAGGTCTGGCGCACGCCTGGGGGCGGCTCCGATAGTGCCAGCCACGTGCGCCCTCTCCCGCCTCTGGTCTTCTTGACTTGGTGAGGATACCAGGCCCAGGCCGGGGAGCAGGAGAGAGAGCGGTAGATGCATCCGAAGTGAAATTTCACCATAATCTTATTCAAGCGTAAAACATCGTACCTGACCCCTTTGCTGTGGGGCAAGCAGTGGACATAGATGAAATCGATGGTCGGACTAGCACACTGACAATTACGGTTTTTATTCCATGACCGAACCAGTTTATGAACATAAATTTGCCAATTTCGGTGATACAAGACAGCTGCCTTCATGTAATTTTAATCGATAGTAGAAGCGTGTATGAGGGGTGTGAATCTTGAATCCATTGGACCTATACGAAATAACAACCGAGAACTGACAGTCGACTGGGATTGGAGCGAAATGAAATATTTGTTCAACTAGGCAGTTGACACTACTTTCCGGCTTTTGTAATGACTCTTCCGGTGACTAAGTGAACCATCAGAAGCCGAAAAAAATGTGAAGCAATATTGAGTGACCTGGATTGTTTCCCAAAACCCTTCTAATTACTCTTTTCTAGATCAGCTGAAAAATGCGTAGAATTGGATTCGGAGGAAGTTGAAATCAAAAAGAGACTTACTCAAGACACGCACATGCACACCTTGTCGGGTCTCAATGGCGTGCTTATTGCCTGCGATACATATGTATTCCGCGTCGTCAATCAGAAGAGGCTGATTGATCACTAGGCTACCATTGGACAGGACCTGGACCCGTTCGTCCTTGGTGTTGCGAGGCTCCAGTCGCGCTAGTGTCGCCGCGGATGCCAACTCTCCGTTGTTTGCAGACATACCATCTCGGGCACCATTGTCGCTGCCACCAGCACTAGCGCCAGGACCACCATTAGAGGCGCCGGCTGCCACATCGAAGGCATTCTCCAGCATCTCTGATGTGGCCGGGCCGGAAATTAGGGGCGAGTAGACTGTCGGGTACTTGAGGCTCGGTTTTTTTGACAATCCAACTTATTTGTGGTTTTGGATCGCCGGAGGCCTTGCAGTTCAGCACAAGGCGTTGGCCCTCGCGGATTGTCTGGTTGGAACTGATATCGAATATTCTTGGTTTTTCTAGGGTGTCAATAAGGAAGGATCAAAAGTTGGAGGATTCGTAACTTGAAGCAAACCATTGAGAAGCCTGTCAGGAAAGCGTTTTTACGTGACCTTATCAGGAGTTTATTTTTAAATGAACGACCTTGTCTGCACTGGAACGGACCCAGGCCATAGGGAGCTATAATTACAGATAGTCACCTACTGCTTCTGACGCTAGTCCTTCTGGATCCGAGTAGAAATAGGAACAATGGTGAATTTACACACCTTGCAGAGAATGTGAAACGTGCTATTATCAGTTTCATTTGATTTTTTGGCACTCTGATATTGGTTGGAAGTTATGTAGAATGCACTTTTTGACAGTTGCGGGTAGTGTGCGTGTTGTCGTGCCCCCTAAACGGGCCACGTGGTAGATGCGTTGGACCAACACGGGGGCCACATCAGGGCACGGCATGCGTTATTCAGTTTGCGCTCCGCTAACAAATGCCGAGCATGGGAGGTGTGGTGGCACGCCTAGGGGCGGCTATGACTTAAGGGACCCGGCCGCGCCAGCCACCTGCGTCCTCTCCCACCTCCGGTCTTCTTGACTCTGTCATGACACCGGGTTCAGGTGGGGGAGGAGGAGAGAGTGCGGTAGCCTCAGCGCAAGGCTACTATCACTTAAAACTAATTCACGCGCAAGTCACCGTCCCTGCTTCACTTTCCCATGGAGTATACGGTGGATATCGTCGGATTACGACGGTCGAACTATCGTGTCGTGTTGTCGAAATAAGGGTGTGGCATTTTTCCTTGAATTCGAGGTTTCATGCCCTCTCAATCGATAATCGATAAGGGCAACCGACACCGACGGGGAGATCGGAGCGCCGAGGCAAAATAGAAAACCTGCAGTCAGGCTGAATCATGACGATCACTTATACGTGACCTTGATCATCCGCCGGCCTTGGCCGGCAGGGTGTATAGGTGCGGTTCGATTGGTAGAGGGTCTAATATCCAGGAACAGGTAAACCCAGATAAGAGCTTCAAGCACTCCAGTCACCCTTCTCGATATCCATCACAGTTCTCGATTACTGATTCCTCATCGCTATGTGGTCTAGATTCAAGAATGACCAAGAAGCAGTGTTTTTTTTATCGCAAAGCCTTGTTGCATTGGCTCAGCCAATTGTTCTAGCTCGTCTATTTTTGTCGCAGCCATTCTTTTCTAGTCTGTAAGACAGTCCTGTCAACTGATGTTATTATAACTACTCTTAACTGGGATCAAAAAGAATATGGATTCATAATTTAAAGGCCCTCACCTCCAACGATGACCTTGACGGTCATATTTATCTGTGCATTGCGGTAGGTGGATCGGGCGAGACAAACATAATCCCCGGCATCTTGTTTCTGCACAAAGTGGAAGATGAGCACTCCACGCTCGACCTGGTTTGGTGGTTGGATCGGTTCGAGGGAGTTACTAGTAGGGTCAGGTTTGCGGAACCAGTCCACTGAGAGGTCACCATAGCCCCGCACCTTGCAGGCTAACTTGCCTTGAATATTAATTTCGAGAAAGTGCTCCTCCATCTGGTGAAGGAACTGGAGACGGCCTGTAGAAAGAGGAATATTGATGGAAGATAGAGGTATATAACAACTAAAGTAACTTTCGGTAATGAAGCTCAGTGACAAACACAGACGCACCCACCTCGAACTTCCAGTTTCTGGGGTTGACCGGGGAACTTCTTCGGGTAGCCATCAGTGAAGACGAAGCACTGATAGAGGCCCTGGTGGTCCACAGTCACTCGTGGGAACCGAAGACGTTCACCCTCGCCCTCGAGAATGATATCCTTTTTGGGAAGAGGCAAGCAAAAGTACAAGACTCGTCAGGAAAAAAACGAGTGGCTTGACTGTCGAACACATATGAGGAGCTGGAGCGAAAAACTGTTCTGGATGGTTGCCGAAAGAAGAGGGAAAGTAGAGGGTGACAAGAAAAACAGCCTCACTTATGACGAAGAACCGCCAACCCTTCTAAATATACTGTTTTAACTCCTGATATAGCTAGAGTGGCTGGATTTGAAAATTGAGTAACATGGAGACAGTCACGTGACGCGGTAGGGAAGACCGCGTAAGCAGCCCGGCATTGTTTTCTGTATTAAATACGCATCGCTGTTAGCCGACCTATAATCAAAAAGGGTTGATTCGTTTATTTTAGTACTGTGTCTGCATTTTTTTCGTCGGTGAGATTTCATATCTGGGTGAGTCTTCAAATGTGACCCAAACGGACATCTACCCGACAAAGAACGCCCAAGCACACAGTGCTTCGGTGAATGCTTTCTAGTAATATCTTTTTTTAATGACTTGGATAAGTGCATAGCACAGAACCCGTCTTCATGGGCAAGCGATTGAAAGCTTTGAAAACCGTAAAGTATTCACTAGTATTTCAAGCACACTCGGAACCACAACGAACTCCACCGTCACCAAAATCCGCACATAAATTTGAAGGAAGAAAACATTCTCTTAATTTAAACAAAATATTATGCTTACAATGGCATTTGTTAATTCAATTCAAATTTACTATTCACTGACGGACCTGTCAACGTGTGGCCTAATGGAAACTTTTAGTCCTGTAACGTCTTTGTGAAAAAAATCAAGCGAACTCCTCTTTGCTGTAATCCAATACACTTCGGACAAAAGAAAAACGAAATAAATATAGCGAGCTCTCACAAAATGTTTTATTACACCAGACCGAACATAACACTTTGGTAAGCTCTTTAGTTGAAATGTATGTAAAACAATAATTTTCAAATGTTACTTTGCCTATACTATTTTACCTAATCAGCTATTTGCATGGACAACCTTTTGTACTTCTAAAACTTTAGTCTACTGATGCGACATGAATTCCTGCCTTTTTGAATATTTTGGTCTTTATTGAGAATTTTTTCTAATCAACGCGTACGAGTAATATCATTGGTTTGGTATTTTGGGTGCGTTTCGACTGGTTTCAGTTTTATTAGGTTTTTTTCGCTAACTTGGGCATATTTCATGTGTTAAGTTACAAACTACACGACTGGTAGTTCATCTTTTTGTCAATGCACTCCCTAAAAATTCTGTTTATGGGTCTCGGATGTTGTCGGTTAGATGTTGGCGTTTTCGGTAGAAACCAAGGTATCTGCATTGACCCATCCGAGGGCTGAATTCAACGTCCACTGGGTAGAGATGGAAAACGAATGGCTAATGGTTATATGGTTCTCGTGAGTCACGTTCTTTTGTGATAGCAGTATGTGTACAGCCATTTAGTCAAGCAGTTTTTTGACTCCCGGTGTACAGTAGCAATGCCAGGTCAACAGGATTGTAAAGGGTGGGCTGACAGGCAAGCCAAGTGGAAAGGGGTCGACTGTGAGAAGCGTTACCACAAAGAAGCATGGGATCGCTTCTTTGTGTATTCACAGAGGGTTCTGGTCTCCGGTAGGCCTCGGAGGCTCCTGTGGAAGTTGCAGCAGTTGCAGCCTGCGAACGCTGTACAAGAATCTCCTAGGACTACTGGTCGATTGTGGGAAACTTGAACGAAGGATCCAGTTGAGCTCATTAGGAGTCATTTCCCTTGTTCTTAAAAAATAGAAAGATCCCCTAAGGGTGCTCATTTTGAAAACCTTAGTATGAAATCCAGACGGTACGATGACCCCATCAAAGTCGGAGCTGTTCCTGCTTTGCAAAAATTATCAGCGTATCTTGAGATTTAGCGGTCTCTGTACCCGCTATTACCACGTCAATCTCAGGATCCCGCAAAGGGTAGCTCATGTGGCATTGGATGCGGCTTCTAGTGTGACCATGCTCCACCTTCAAGGTTGTTGATGCCGCGAAGGGACGTGAACAGCACTTTGACGGTGTACGCGATGTTTAAATGTATGCCTTGGCAGGTACGTACCAACGATTCTAATTTGTTAAATGACTGGCTTCTTTCGGAGATTCGGCATTTTAGGTCATATACTGCAACGGGTTTAGGGACTTTCCCTACATTATTCGTAACTTCTCCAAAAACTTGAGCGCTAAACCGTCAACAAGAAACGATTATGCACATTTGTTGGGAAGGCACACCCAGAAAGGGATTTCATTGTCGGGGGGTGAGTTCTCCGCTTGGGAGAGCTTCCTTGAAGAGCCGGGCGCCAGAACCGCCTTATGTAGAATGAACGATATTTTGCCTCTTGGCATTTGGAACAGTTGCTTTTCGCTCAGAGATGTTAAGGCTTTCTAGAAACTCGGACGCCCGTTCACAAAAAAACGAACATCCTAACAGGACGCCTACAGGTGCTATCAAGACCTTCATTGAATGGCGAACAGTTACTAACTCTTGTTGTGGGAAGCGGGGGTGGAGTGTAGAAAGAATTCGATTTGCCACTTTTTCACATTCTTATCGGGCCCTAGTGCAGAAATAAAATCATGATTACTCTGCATGAGAGGGCGCACGATAGGTGATCAAACGTTTCGCCATCCCTCCCTTCCCCCAAAAAAATCCGAAGCTGTTAAAGTATTTGATAAAAATATTTGTTTAGGAGAGAAATCAGCAGATTACTCATGCTGTCCACAGCACAAACTTGGTTTCATCGAATATGAGGACAAGTCGATCTAGCTTTTCCAGGAGCTCGACAATGCACTACAAAGTAACAGTAATAGTTAGGAAGAGAGAGTTAAATACAGGCAAACAGAGGAAATAACTAAAAAGAGGTCTGAGTAAGAGAATCCGTAGAGAATATTCCAGTCATTCAAATTATTAAGGCCATACTTTTATTTAATCCTGCACAGTGCAAGAGAAAATGGTGTTACAAGACATGGAAAGAAGAAACCCCTGTAAGAGAGACGGTCATGCGCTAACTTCTAGGATAAGTACTTATTCAAAGTCCTAACCACAACCCAGACCTTGCCCTTAACCCAAACGCTAATATACCAGGAATCTAGCGGAAGGACATCTGTGTTACGGAGGTGTTATTCTTCCCATGTCCTACCAATGGTATATTCAAAGACCCAATTTTGTGGTTTCACAACGGAGCGACAGAATAACCTCTTCTATTCTGGATCTTTCTGACATAACTCAGAGGAGAAAATGTTTCCAAAATACCTTTCCATAGTTGACCAATGGCCTGCCGTCTTTTTCCCAGTAAATGCGACTTCCTGGAATGGCCCGACGCCGAATGCCACAACTGAGCAGGATTGATTCTCCTTCGTCCAGCGTCTGAGATGGCGGATCATGTTGTGACTCGAATTCTGGGGGAACTAAAGGCAAATTGAAAGCAAGCTTTCAAATTTAAAAAAAAACAGGCCGAGTGCAAGTATTGGCCCAAAAAGTGATTTATGTGTACGGGGATATCATACTCCCCGACACGAAAACCCAATGGGAGCCAACACCTCTCTCAGGGTTATGACCCCCAGATTACTGATGAGGAAACGATTTTCTCACATAATCAGCCGAGAAGCAGGCAAAATCTTCTAATTGGGAGCTATAATCAAGGTAAACGGGCTCGTCGGATTCGACCTTGATTCTGTCCCCGCAAAGGAGTCCTACTCAAACATCCTAAAGATTGCACTTTTTGGCTCGTCAAAGACTTGTGTAAAGTGAAGAGATAAAGTTTGGGAAAATGAACTTTCCACAGGACCTACTTCACCATGAAGGCAGGAGGCTGTTGTAACAAAAAGGGAGAAGGTGGGCTACATCAAATAAGTCCCTTCTAGTTTCCCAAGTCGAAGAAGGAGCAAACTATAAGCTACTTTGAGCCCATGGCTCAATGAACTGCGAAGGCAGGTCGAAAACCAGACCTGTTCACATGTTTTTATGGGCTTTCGAACTTCTCAGCCACTCATCATGGGAAACGCTCAGACAGCATTAAGAGACATGCCATTTACGAGGCGATATCATTAATCAAGGATTGGTGTTGGCAGTCTAGACGTAATTCTAGGCACAGATGATAGGTCGGTGCTCTAGATCTTGTTAGATTCTGCCTTGTTTTTCATATTCCAGGACGTTATGACCTACCTGTGCCGAGCAAAAGTACACTGACTTATTTCGACACTCACCACGCAGTTCGCATTTAACTAAGAAATTCCTCAAACAAAAATGTGTTCAGGGACCTCTCAGCATATACGTTACAAACATCTGCTGCGTAGGCAATACTGTTGAGTTCAACCTGGACGCAGTTTTTAACGTCTTGAACAAAGCAAAACAAACTTCCGTTTCCGTAAATCCTTACCAGTGCAGGCGGGAAACGCTTATTGTCACGCCATTTAAAGTCAATTAGTAGGCCTACGCCTAAGCCACAGCCACTATGTTAACCCTGACACTAGATGTTACCCTAATCTTAGCCAAGTACGTAACCCCAAGCCAAGTTTAATGGAGGCTCTTATAAAGAGTTATAAGGATTTTTAAAACAAACCTCTAAGGCATCTATGAATACCACAAACAATTTTATTCATATACACAGGAACCAGTTATAACAATGGCACAATTGTTTTTGTGCGGCCAGTAAGTGTCTGTAGGTACCTCGCAGGTAAAACAGCGTACCCTCACGGCCAGATACGTTCCAACCCTAAAACCAGGACCCAAATGACTACGAACGACTGCAAGGCCAAGGCTGACATAGAGAAAATGAACTCACTCAAGAAATGCCGTGCTCGAAATTTGAGTGGTTAGTTCAACGTACGCTTGTTGTTATTTTGATTATTTAAAATTTAGTCGAGGTTCAAAAAGTATTTTACAAAGGAACAACGTTTCTCCCGTCTGTTTAATTGAAGGAAAGCGAGCCATATTTGGATGAAATCGGACGTTTCCGCATATCAAAGTAATTTTATACGCTATTTACTACCACAAATCCAAATCTATTGTTTTTGTGCGGTGTGACATAGAAAAAGATTAATATAAACAAGGTTTTGAAACAAATCCCATCTGGAATCGGAACATTTGATCAGTAACAGTAGGTGATGTACAGCACCAAGAAAGGCAGAAAACCCAGGCTCGTGTTTTGCTTTCTTCTGGACAATGAAAAAATGTGCATTTTTCGAATGCTTTACGCTAGAACAATTAGGCTTTTTACACCGATGTCAAAGCATCAGGATTTCACCAAAGTGAAGCAAACAATAAAGTGCTCTCAGAACTCTCAAACCGCTATCCGCTATGGCTATGAAATTCTTAGAGCCTTAATAACAGAAGCACACTGTCGACTTCGTAAATTAGAAAAGAAGAAAGAACAACACATGCACTTTTGCAAGGGCCATACACAACTTGTATTACCCGCTGTAATGCTTCACCTGTTACACGAGCCTGTGGTTTCTTGCTTTCCTTGTACTGTACATAGCCTACCGTTACCATTTGAACTTATTTCAATGAAAATCAGGTGAAGTTCGGTATTAGAAATCACCTTTTTCCAGAAAAAGGGGGCGAATTCAGCTGTGCAAATTATCTGTTGCAAATTTACAACGTTTTTTGCCGAAAAAACTACTAAACTTTTTGACAACATTTTGTTTTAACACACTAAGAATTGGGACCGTAAACAAAAATGTGTGTGTATTCATGCTGAGCCGCGACATGCTGTCACTTTTCTGCTTCACGCCGTGCGATTACGAAGTGAAAGCGCTTCCTGTCGGACATTGATTTTGAATGCAGGTCGAAATTAGCAGCCAAAGGACTGCCGAGCGGTGGTGGTGGTGGTGGTGGTGATGGTAGTAGTAGTATTAGTAGTATTAGTAGTAGTAGTAGTAGTAGTTGTAGTAATAGTAGTATTAGTAGTAGAAGTAGTAGTAGTAGTAGTAGTAGTAGTAGTAGAAGTAGTAGTAGTAGTAGTAGTAGTAGTAGTAGTAGTAGTAGTAGTAGTAGTAGTAGTAGTAGTAGTAGTAGTAGTAGTAGTAGTAGTAGTAGTAGTAGTAGTAGTAGTAGTAGTAGTAGGTATCCATGTACTCCCGGATAACAGCAAGCTTAAAGGAAGAGGACAATCTACAAAGAATTTATGCGTTGTATTTTTAGTGTTTTTCATTTTTTGTCTTCCTATCATATTTCTATTTTCTGCTGTCAGTTATATTAGGCATTTAATGACTGACATTTCATAAAGTCCTTTTTCTTAATTGCTGGTTTTCCATAAAATTATTTATTTATTTACTAATAAATAATTCTTTATAAACCAACGGGACCTTATTTTTAAGATCGGTCGTATCGTTAACGCAGTATACCTGTTGAAGATGCGTGGTGGGGCTGTTTGTGTACACAACCACTTTTGTGCGATGTTCATGAACTAACCTCTGCTAGGCCACGAACTGTTTGTTGGAAATTGTGTTCATGATCCTTGTTAAGCGTGTACAGTCGTCTCTACCCTCGAATGTTTCCCCGTAATCGGTAATAACAGTTTTTTTGAATGCTCAACTTATTAGGACATTAAATTAAGTGGATAGGAAAGAAATGCTTAAAACAGGTCGTATGTCGACCCTTGTGTTAGATCAGGAGGAGAAGATGCGAGTGCTGGAACAAGAAGGTTATGGGCCTGACGTTGCGGATAAGGGGTCACAATATTGTTAGTGGTGACAGGAGCACATGCGTATTACAATAAGCAGCTCCCACGATCACCATTGGGGGTCGTAATTGATAAGATGATAGCTTGGCCGTCCGCGTCCAAGTCGTTCATGGCCGTGATTTCATTATCCATGTTGGATGTTGGCGTGGTAAATATCCGGTAATTTAGATCACTGTCTTCGGTGTTGTTCACCTTATGTAAGATCTTGACCCCAAGAAGAACAGTATCGATACTATGCCGGAGGGCAGCGCCAGCGCTGGTCAACCGCTCAAATCCCTCCTCGCTGTGTAAGCATACTCGGACCAGGATCGCCTTTGCTGGATATGTTCGTGACCACGAACACACATACAGGAGTACTTGTCAGAACAGTCACTGACCATACCATCCAAAATCCCGAATCTGGCACCCTCTCTGCATAAGACTCGACCCAATAACGACTAGAACACACACATCAGTTCGACAGTCGTAGTCTGACGATGTCAACAGTATGTTCCACAGAAGTGTGGTGTAGGGACGTGAATTGTGCACAAATTAGTTTTGAGTGATAGTAGGCTTGCACTGAATCTACCGCACTCTCCCTTCCCTTACCAGCCTGTGCCCGGTGTGAAGACATAGTCACGACGACCGGAGGCGGGGTCGGGCGCATATGAGGCATCTCCCACGGAATGGCTTTGGCATGAGCGTGCACCTACGCATGTCCACGTTCGGCACGCGCACCTCCATGTTTGGCATTTGTTACGGGACCGCATCTCAGAATAATAACGCCTGCCACGCCCTGATTTGGTCCCGTGTTGTTCGAGCTCATTTACCACGCGGCCCGTTTAGGGGGCACAAACACTCACGATAGTTCGACCGTCGTGTTCGACGATGTCCACCATATGCTGTGCAGAGACGGTGACGCGCTGGATTAAAGTGATAGTGGACTTGCGCTTCATCTACCTCACATTCTGCTCCACTTCCCAACTGGACCCGGCGTCAAGACAGAGTCAAGAAGACCGGACATGGGAGAGGGCGCAGGCCCATGCACTGTGGTCCAACACCAAACAAGAAAAAACGACACAAGAGAGGGGTGGCTCGGATCCCATCTGAGTGGGAGTGCCATAAAGGTCACATTGAGAAGGAGCCATTGCAGCCGGACTCTTGGTCAGCCAGTCGTCCATTATGCAGAGAACACACACACACTCGGCCACCTATGTAACGTTGGCGGTTTAAAAGCGGAACCACCCTCCGCCTACGCACGCCGGTAGCGGATATCACTTTCATCGCTTCATCGTCTACCGAAACGCCACCCGCACCCCCCCCCCTACCTGTTTAGCAAACAGCTAGCCTACTCACCTGCAATTACTGGTTCCTGTTCACTAACCATGCCAAAAAACTCTGGTCTACCCGCCCCCGCTCGGAGGACACTCTTGAAGTCACATGAGAGTGTCAGTCACTAGTCTGTCCTGATCGCAGAACGGAAATGTGCCTTAACGCTTTCGTTGTAGAACCCTAGATCTAAATCTCAACCAGGCTGTCGCATAACGACAAACAGTCAATCACTGTAGTGACCATTTCTGGCTGTTTGGTAACGACGACTTACATGGCCCCCTAAAGAGGACATGAAAACGGGAACCACCGGCAATACACGTTACTTTTTCTTAAATTCCAGGGAAAACTAGGTCAATTTTATAATTATTGTTACGGTTAAGTTAGGGTTAAAGTTGGGATCATTGCTTCCTGCATGAATGAAGTTCAGGGTAGGGTTATGGTTAAGATTAGGGCTACGGTTTAGGGTTATGGTACGGCTGATGTTAGTGTCCAGACACGGGAATACATACACTTCCTGGAAGTAAGCACGCGGCCACCTTTATTACTTGGGCGGGGCATTATTAAACTCGTATTCTGGTTAGGCGGGCCATATAATACATCCATTCCGGTTTTTTTAAACGCCAGCAGCCAGCGAGACTTCAACTATGACTTCTGGTACACCCCAGGTTTCACACTTTAACTATTAAATGACCCACTGGGCCTCATTTATACTTCGGGCACTTCAAAATACGAAAATGCGATGTCTCTCATTGCCAACCCAGTTGGCCATTATAGTGCCCCTTATCCCTGTCGGTAACTGTTGTCGGCGCTGCTAGTCAATAAAATGGTACGACACAAAAACCAGGTGACATTGTGCCAAATTTTACGGAGATAAGGGTGAGGGTTAAGGCTTGTGGCGGGTTTCGGGTTAGGGCTAGTACATAGGAATAAGTACCATTCTTATAGTCTAGCATAAGAAGACGTCTCTTACTCGGGGATCCTATTGAACTGTCACACTGTACATTTCTAGTCAAAAAAACATCCGCATTCACTCTCCGCAAATGTCCTCTCATCGAGGGAAGGTGATCGTCGTCGAGTACTTCAGACGAACTGTCATGTGTCTCTCAAATCCCGCTGATGGATCGCATGCTCCTCCTGTCCTTAAGCACAGATTGACATGTCAACTGAGGCACAGTCCCTAAAAACCCCTCTTTCATGGACAAATGTGTTGTCTGGGGTTCACCTCTTGTAGATCTCCTTAGGTAAGGCTTGGTGTAGAAGATAAGTGGTACAACTTTTCTATCATTCAGCTTGAAATGGAAGCTGCCAAATGTGGCTGAAACGGTTATTCACCAAAAAGCTAAACGGACAAAATTTCGAATAGTCTTACGTTCACAGTTCCGGTAACACTTTCGCACAACCAGAAAAGAATGAACAGTTACAACTATCGGATTATCTTAAAGAATGTACGGATTTCGCTTCCTATAAAGGAAGTTGTATAAACATCTATGAAGTTCAGCTAAACTTTACTGCAGAAATCACAGACAGAGACCAGGGAGATTGGAATAGCTATTTCTGGTTCATGAGCCGTCATCAGCCACCCATGCCCAACACCAGGTGTTCGAATAAACGGCTCACAGGTTTGAACCTCGGGTTGCGCAACACCTGGGGTTGGGTATGGCTAGCGGATTAGGGCCAGAAATTGTCATTCCAGTCTCCCTGGTATTTTTCTGCAATGTTCTACTGCCTACACTACTCGTCACTGTGCGGCTACTGACGGGGCTAGAGAGCGAGCCCCAAGGCATAACGCGACGAATGAGTCCTTTAGCCGATCGTTGAGTGCCTATCTACCAAACTTTACTGTCCCGTAGAACCCATGTAGCCAAGTAAAATAAATAGCCCATTTATTCGTTTTCTCATAATGTGCATCTGAGTAATTCGATATGCTGTCCCGTGCGCAGGCATGCTTCAGAAGGCGAGAGTGATACCAACTCTTCAAAATACCAGATACCAAAAGATACCCGCTGCCGAATACCCCGCCCCCCACCCCCACGCCACTCTATGTTAGGTACGTAGGCGAAATTGTTCCAGAAGAACTGAGAAGACACCGGAGGCTACCCACCAGCAAAGCACTCATAACATTGTGCAACTAAATCGCGAACCTACAAACTGCGGTAGCCATTTGGACGCCAGGTGTTCCGCAAGATCTCCCGCCGTGTGTTGCGTGTACTTTATCCTTTTTGAACCGGGAAATCCGTCCCCAGTAGTTTATTCAAATACTAGGGGCAAGGAGACACGACTACCTAGCTCAAAGCAGTCATGCACACACACTGAAGACATGGGAAGGAAATGTGCCTATTGGTGGCTGTCTATCAGGCGAAGAAAGAGGGGTCTTACAGGTGATCAAGCCTGGTACTTCGGTGCATCAATAGGCACACTGATCTACACGTCACGCGTGCAATTTTCAGGGGTATGCGAAACAGTGCAATCATCCACAGGCAGATAATGAGCTTCAAGAGGTGCACACTGGCACAACCACAAATCAACCATGTAAAGTATTGTTTTGTAGCCGTCTTAAGCTCAGATTTTTGCAGGTGCGTAATACGTTTGGCCACGAACTTGAAAACAAGTAGTGAAATATAGGTGTTATTTTCAGGAAAGCTTGCAGTATTGCTAACCATGTTTTTTTTTAAGCAACGATACCTCGGTAAACATCGATGAAGGCAAGTTCAGCAAACGTACGCTTTCGATTATTCATCATCAGACCTGTACAGTAATATAAGTGAGAGCAAGGTAGCAAGTCTAAACAACCAATGAACACTAAGTTTGAAGGATAGGAGTGAAGGAGTCAATTCTGTCAGAGGCTTCAGGGGGAAAGAGGCCCCAAGGCTCCCTGGCCCAAGATGAACACAGCATGTTTGTACACACCTCATACGTCGCGTTGTAGCGACGAAAAAAGACCTAGCTAATGGTCCGACACCTTCTTCTTCTCTAAACACCTACCAGCACTAGATTATAACCCCTGGCTTGTAAAGGCCCGTTAGGACCTTTAGAAGCCTCTTCCTCATACAACTGTTCTACTGTTGGTTAAACTTTTGCTACTCCAACTTGCCCCTTTAATTGATTTACAGGCCTGATTATGACTTATCGGAAGCGTACGTTTGCCGAAATTGACTTCCTACTTCTATTTTTTTGGGATAACTGATTTCACACACGTAAGGTGAGAACGAGAAGACAAAGAACAAGAGAGGGAGAGAGAGCGAGAGACATAGTAGGAGAATAACAGTGATACTCACAAGAGACCATAATCTCAAACGGCACGGAAACACGTCCCGCAGAGCTGGTGAGTACGAGTTCGTAAGAACCGCTGTCACTCTCCTCAGCATCACGAACAACCAGGTGACGACCGTGCATCACAAAGACCCGGGTGTTGGGCGCAACCTGTCCGTTGGGTAGTGAGGGAATTCGCAGAGGTTCCTGCCGACCTCGCATAACGCGGAACCACCTATAGAAGAAGGAGGATTAAGGGTATGTAACAATTGAAGAAAGCTGGGAGGACAACCACTAACTACCCGTTAAGTTGTTTTGCATGGTGATCGTACGTCTGATTATCAGGAGGCGGTGCGTTCTGAAAACTGTGCCTACTAAACGCTCGCTCTACCAAGAGGGCTGACTTATTTCACGCGAAAATTTCCCGGGATGACTGCTCTTCAGTACATCCGAAAATGCGAATTAGCCTGCGGCAAAGGAAGGGGGTCAGCCCTGCTTCGAAGACACGACCATGACTAGAAGCACAAATGCTTTATATTGAGGGGAAAGTTTGCAGCATCGAGAGCACCCCTTCAGCTGTTCCAATAACAAGGCAACCGCAAGACCACGGGTAATGGACGCGGGTACGGGTGTCTCCCACGTGCTGAACTCCACATGCACGGATCTCGGCCTCCCAGGGGGGCAAACGGGTTGGGCAGAGGTATAAATTTCTTCCCATGTTATAGGTTACCGTGTGCCAACGCTTAGGGGCAACGATTCCCGTGGCATAACTTTACCACAAAACCCAAGCATAGCCCTCCTTCACCTACCACCAACCCTAACCTTACCCACCACCCTAATCTCTTCTGGAATTAAACGCAAGTCCACCTGTAATGGGGAGGGGGGTTGGCATTTATAAGCACGTTCAACTGATAATGGGTTTTTATTACCGAGACATATCATAAAAAGCATCATGAAAGAGTCATTGCGGCCTGATCCTAAATCTACTGGTAAACCGAGTTAGCTTGTCATTTATTATCTACGACTTTTAACCTTTTATGGTAGTTTATAGGCGCCGGGGCTTCATTAAAGCAAGGAAAGTATGCGTTGATTCCACGCTGAATGGTCCATCACAAGACAGGCCAATTCGAAACTGGATAGCATGATTTGGTCGACATTGTGTAGGCTACCTCATAATATACACAAAAAAACGTTACAAAAACAAAATAACAACACATTTGCACGGTATTTTGCCATGATACCTTCCTTCCTTCCTTGATGCGTTTAGTTCAGCGATTCTGCAGCACGTGTATGCAGTCAGAAATGTGGCTGAGACGAGCAAATAATATAATGCTTTCGTTGTTATGTACCTCGCAGTCAGACGGGGTGACATTAGGGCGCTACGAAGGATACTGCAATAGCATAATGGCCTCCGTACCTAGTTTTTTCGAAGAACGAAACCTCCCCTTACCCGTAAGGAACTAAAAGTCACCTAAAGCTGTTCAAGTATCCCTTGTATTAGAGGTTGGCTTACGCTAAATTCCAGGGGTTAGAGTTAAGTTTAGGGTTGGGATTTTCGTTAGCGTTATGGTTGGAAAACGGGAATAGGAACACGCCTCAACTGTAGCGCAAGGTCGTACGGGGATACCTATGCCTGTGTCCAACCGATTTTCGTGCACTAAACAGGAAGATTTCCAGGTTTTGGGGCGCAACTGGCACAAACTGTACTGTTCTCTGGGGGACGCCTTAGATACTGTCATGATTAATGTGTGTGTATGTGTATGTGTGTGTGTGTAAGCCATTCAACCCCCTGTTGTGTGAAATCCTGGTGCTTGTGTTTGGGGGGCCAGGTCGTGTACGTAGTACATGTAGACGAGGTTACCAGCAGCTGCACCCGCTTCCGCGTCAGACAACTGACCGGCTCGGACAGTGGTCTGATTGTGGGGGTGGGGGAGAGAGTGAGGTCGAGAGCTCAGCGTATTTTCCTCACTATAAACAATCTGACGCGCTTGAAACTATCACGGTGCGCTAAAAGCCGTGGCTTGGAAGGTTGCCAACTGACGGGATAACTCGGACCGCGTGGTCAGCCCAATGTGTGTTTTGTGTGGAGTGGCTGACTGGCGGACTGAGAGTCAGGCTGCAATGGCTCCTTCTTAATGTGGCCTTTATGGCTCTCCCACTCCGTGGGATCCGAGCCAGGTGTGGTGGCACGCCCAGGGGTGGCTCCAGCCGCGCCAGCCACCTGCGTCCACTCCCGACTCCGGTCTTCTTGACTCTGTCTTGACACCGGGCTCAGGTGGGGGGAGAGAGTGCGGTAGCTGCAGCGCAAGGCTACTATCACTTTAAACTAATTCACGCGCAAGTCACCGTCCCTGCACCACCTGGTGTGGAGCATACGTTGGACTTCGTCGAAATCGACGGTCGAACTGCCCGTTTATTGCCACCTAACTAGAAGTGCCAATCTTTTTTCTGTAAGCATAACCAATATACGCTTAAGATTGCAACCTACCTTACATTCCCAAATCCATCAGTTAATAGTGTCATTAATTCACGCGTGCGTGAGAATAGTATGAGAAAACTGTCTCATAGTCAATCCTGCTCGCTGGTTGTTACGGTATTGAAGGCGGTCTACCCTCATGGCAGGCCATACGCCTTGGCAACCGAGGGTTTCACCACGTGGCGATTAAAACACACAAAGACTGCATTCGTGCTAGTATATCGGGTTAACCACCCTAGAGGAGCGTTTCTTCCTTTCTATTTAAGGAACTGAACAATTCCTACTGTGAAAAAGGCCATGAAAAGGGGATTACAATTCCCATGTACTTACTCTATTCTGGGCGGAGGGTTGGAGATATTTTCAGCGGTATACGAAGTCGAGGGTGTTAGGTCGGGGTAATAGCGGAGGACAAGGGTCTCGCCAAGTCTCACAGCATGAGGTTGGTTCTTACGAGGACGTGGAGAGAAGTTGTAGGGTTTGGGGGGATACAACTCTGTTAAATGAAAAGACGAAGGTCAGAATGCAAACTTCTCAGAGGTAGATGATCAACAGAAGAAGTATAGATCAAATTTGTATGTTTGATTTGTCAAACGTTATTTAAATTCAGGACTGAAGTAATTTGGAACACCAGACAGCAATGTAGAGGCTCTCTACCAAAACGATAGTCGATTTGGCATTTTGAACTCTTTAACCGGGCTCCACAGAATCCGTGCAAACTATGGATGGAAGATTTGGGGGCCCACCTAGACCTACGGTAGACGTGCTACCTCATTTGTAATTCTGAAACGTTATTTCCATTAGAAATGGTTGCTTAATTAGGGTTGTAATATTGATTCGTGATTCAGGTTGGAAATCCTGTATGCAGCTCAGTTGGAAGTTATTCGGGAAGTACATCTTTAAAACCAAAATGTACCCTTTCTTCGAGAATAAAATTAGAAGAAGACTTACTTTGCTACAAAATCGGTTGAAAAAAGATTATATTAGCGTATTTTTCTATAAAATACTGTGTAATTTAAAGGTGCTTCCAAATTAATGATAAAATTTTACACTATTCACGTTGTCCTATTTACAGTGTAATTGTTGAAGACGACCGGAAAGAAGTTTATTCAAAAGCTGGCGTCCTGACGTGACTTATATATCTAAGGATTAGGCTGCGCGATAATTAATATTACAACTTCAATAAGGTAATCATTTCTAATCGAAAAAAATATTTCAGCATTTTATCTCTGTAGGCTTCCAGGCCGCGTCAGCCCAACAACGACTGGTCGACAGCTGCATAACAGTAAAAGAGAGAGGAGAGAGAGAGAGAGAGCAATAGATTAAGAATACCACTCGGAAACCCATTATAAAGACAAGTCAGCTCCTAGCCTACTTCGATAAAGCTAAAGATCATGAATACATCATGCCGCGCCAAAAGTCGTAGCATATAAGTTTGCCAACTGACGGGAGAAGGCGGTCCTTCTGATGACTGTGTCAGTTAAAATGGTTTCTTTTGCAACACGGCCTCTGTGGCACTCTCATTCATGTGAGCTTCGAGTCGCCTCCTGAAAGCCTGGTGCATGCTGCATGTTCAAGTTCGTGTGTGGCACGCGTAGACGAACTGTTTGTCTGTAAATTCATCTGAGCCCACTTCCAGTCCTCTTGGCACTGTGTTATCACCGGCACCTGATTAGTGAGGGGAGAACAGTGTACAGTCTATCTCATTACAAGCCAATTCACACGCGAGCGGGTTCAAGCCTCCAGTAGTGCACCACGTGGGGTTGGGTATGGCTGGCTGATTAATGGCTAATAACTGAGAAATGACCAGTCCACTCTCCCTTATCTTTGTCGATAATGGTTCTGTCTATGCTACTACTCGCTGTGCGGCTGCTGGCGGGGCTCGAGAGTGAGCCCAGTGGGATGAGTGAGCTCCTTAACAGATCAGTCAGCGCCCATGCTAATATACTCGATCAAAACTGGCATGACAACGAGCCCGTGGCGCAGTGTGTTAGGGCATTTGACTTCTAATCAGCAGGTCGCGGGTTCGAGCCACTGGTGGTACAATAGCTGGGATTGGGTATAACTGGCTAAGGCCGGCTAATAAGCCATAAATGGCCATCCCAGTGTCCCTTGTCTTTGACGTAAATGCTCTTCAGATTTCGATCCATCTACTGTGCTCTCCATCTCTTCCCATACACAGCTGGCTCCGATGGGGAGGTTATATCAAGACGGTAGTAGGTGGGCTCCAGCGTACTGACTGGTGAAGACAAAAGCCTGTCTACGCGTGCCCCACACTATCTGATCACAACCGCATGTGCCGGGTCCCATTTATTGAGGGCTCTCTGATCCCACATTAAGGAGGCACTGCAATTTGACCTCACAGTCCTAAGAAGGTCCAAGGTATGTGGTCAGTTGACAACCTTTCAAGTTATGGCTTTATCGCGCCGTGAAAGATCAACGTGGCTCCATATATATATATATATATATATATATATATATAT
>WEDG01001872.1:0-53518 GCA_017591395.1 Schistocephalus solidus
AGACGCCAAAGACCTTTTTGAAGAGATCGGGTGTAAAATTTTAACGCATGTCTGATCTAATGCAGCGTATATTTTGCCGTCTGGACTGCTTTCTTACAGTATTTTGAGGGCATCAAATTCGCAGTTGTCCACATGCCCAGATATGTGTATGTTTCCACTTTTTTACTGCCATGCCATTAATAAGTACTGGTGTTACTGAGATAATTTTCGACTGGCGCTTATGTGTAGAATCACATACTTGGATACATTAAACTTAATAAGCCACCAGACTGACCAGACACTTAGTTTGTTGATATTCAGTTGTAATCCTTTTGCGTCGTCAGTGCAGCTGAATTCAGTCAAAATAAAATATTTTAATGTAATCTGCAAACATGCCAGCCTAAAAATCTAATTAATTGAGACCATCGTTCACATAGATTAGGAAGATTAGTAGGCCCAATATAGAACCCTGTGTCCTAGCCATCTACATTTTGCCCATTCCGAGATAGAGTTTCCAAAAACAACTGTCTGTACCCCGAAAGACAAGAAATTCCTGAGCAAAATGAAAATTTTTTCCTCGAATTCCTATGTCCCAAATGTTCTGTAAAAGAAGCCTGTGTGTTACGCTATCAAAGGCCTTCCTGAAGTGAAAATATTATATCTACTGGATAAGCCTTATCTGTGATCTCTGTCAACTTCTCGTGAGACAGGAACGTCCTGTACGGAAGCCGTGTTGGACAAAGAATAGGATTTGGTTGTTTTCCCGATAGTCCATTATAAACCTCTTGATAATACGCTCCATTATTTAACACGCTATGAAGTTACACTGACAGAGCAGTAATTTTCACAGTCCAAATCTGAAACCTCCCTTATAAATATATTTATTGATAAAGCACTTCTCGGGCACCGTCACTCTTCTTGGAACACAGGAAAAAACGTAAAACAAACTCCTCTTCTCCTCAACCACTTAAAGACTTGGTTTTGTTTGTATGCTGAGACAAGGTTATATTATATCAAAATTACAAATAAAAGCAGCTAAACAGAATGCATAAGAATGTTTAAGGGCAAAAATTTAAAGGATCAAGAATAATCTGTTATAGATCGTAACGATAAATGCACACTGCCATTCTTCCGGGAGTTCATCCTCTTCGGAGGACTTTTGGAATATGATGGACAGTAGTTCGCACAGTTCGTCAGCAAGTTTTCTAAGTGCTAATAGTAGGTATTCTATCCAGCTGAAGCGGCTTAGCAGGCTTTATACGGAGTAATTCAGCCCTAACTACGGTCAATAAAAAGTCTAGGTTCTCTGTTGTGGAGGAGGATGAGGAGGAGGAAGAAGGGAATAGAGGGAAATATTGGTTGAAAACGGGTGGAATAGCAGCAAAAGAATAAGACCCTCGGTGGAAGATGATCTGAAAGAATTCGGAAAGAAGGGATGCTCTAACCTGATCGTCAGTATCCCGTTTTCTATATGCAGACCTAAGGGCAGGAATCATTTACTGCGTTCTCTTTGTACTCCGCATGTAACCATATAACATTTTGGGGTGTTCCAATGATTTTTGCAGTACGGTCTGTTCCAACGTCATTCGCAGCTTTGTAGCTCCGCTTTACAAATTTTGCGTTGTTGCTTATATTTCCGTAAGTTACCATCGTTTGTCTTTAACGCCTCCAGAATGGATTTCAGTTTTGAAAACGGCCTGCAAATTACAGTTTATCCACTCTGAGAGTTTTGTGGTTGTCCTTCTTCTGAGAGGACAGACGAGGTTAACAATCCTGTTCAATAATGAGGTGAAATTCGTCCAATCTTTATGTGCTCCACCATATAGTTCTGTTCCACAGGATACTTCGGATATTTGTATTCTCCTAAGTGAGAAGATACCTTCCAAATGTTTCGTTTCCACCTCTCAGGCAAATTTGGTCTAGGAAGCAGTGTGTACGCGAAGTCCAGCGTAATTTGATAGCTTGACCCTAATAGCAGTCGATCCCGTAGGTTTTGCACACTCTCCTCATCTCGGTTAAGGATCAGATCAAGGAAGTTTGAATATTGTCCTTCTCTCTTCCATGTTCCAAAGATGAAGTTCTGACATAGAAATTTTAAATGTTGCCCATTGTATTAGATGCTGTAAATTTTATCCAGCATTACCTGCTCAGGCCATGTTTTCCAGTCAATACGAGAAGCGTTAAATTCCCCAACCATGATTACTTTATTCTTCTCGCTGGCTTTGTACAGTTCCGTTACGAGAATGAGATCCTGATCGGAAATCTGATAAAACGAACGGCATGCAAACGATATTGACCGTTCTCTGGAATACTTAACATATATACTCATGCTTAAGAGCACTACATCACGTACTGGAATATGTACGTCAGCTATAGCGGTCAGTTTGTGAGTGACATAAACTGTGACTCCTCGTCTTTGACTTGGTCTATCTCTCCTGAAGTGTTGAGGTCCTCTGAGTGATATTTCATAATCAGCATTGTCTACAGAAAGCCACGTTTCAGACAAAGCCATAATGTCTGATTTTATTTCATTAACTATGTTTCTAAGTTCGCCTAGCTTATTAAACATGCTTTGTACATTTTCAGAAAGGACCTACAATGGTCATTTCGTTGGAGAGACCCAGCCCACATTGTTACCGGTGTTCAGCACAGGAAAGACGACTTGGTCTGGACTATTTGACCGTCTTTGATTTTTTGACCCTTTCTCCCCTCTGCCAATCATCTCCCTCAATTCTGTCCATAGTTACCTCATTTTCAGCCGTTCCCTCGGCTTGTAGTTCGCTGAAAAACGCTTGTTTGTGCGAACTCCATCTGGTCATTCTTCCTTCTGACAGAAGCGCTGCCTGAGTTTCGTTTTCGTTCATAATATTTAGAGGCCTTGGGAATGTTCTCAGGTCCCAGCTGGGGTCCGTTTTTGCCTAGTCGGAAAGCGAAAAGGACTTCGTCCTTCAAGACAGCATTGGTGCATTCCTAAATTCGGTCTAGATCGTGTGTTAACCGTTTCTTTGGAATGCATGACTTGGATTCTGAGACAGCCCGTTTTACGATATTTCACTTCCGAATTATGGGTGAGCTCCTGATTTCCCCGCCTAGGCTAGGGCTGTAGGTCACACAGGTGACGTTTCTCATGGATGCCGGCACTTCAACATGAGTGATTTTTGTCAAACTTTGGGGTTCTGGCACTACCATTTTCGTCTGAAATACTCCCTTCCTCTTCCGAAACTCGTTCCTTGGGAGTAGTTGCATTTGATTCATGGAGACCTTGAATAACGAGAAATTTATCTCTTTCGCTTTCGTATTTAGTTTCTACTGGTGTGTCGTGCTTCACATGCTGTAGCGCTCTGTAACTGTTTGCTGGCGATGCAGATCCAGAGATATCGCCAAGTTCGGTTGCAACCTTTGGCACTGCGGTTTTTGAATGGCTTATGCTTCCGCTAGTCCCACACGGACTGACGCTCTGGCTTAATCTGACTTTTTGGAATGCCCTGAGACGTTTTTTACAATTTGTAGGATGCCTGCTGGTTGCCCTCTTTTCGTACTAGAGACTTCTTAATGGAAACGCTGAGCCCTGTTTACTTAGCGTCCTCTTCTACATTGGATATTATGGCTAAGGAAGCTATGCGTATGTGCGTTTGTCTTTACACGTTTCCTCTGTACGGACTGCTTCATTTTCGGGTTAGATGCTAGGAAGTTTCTTTAACTTCTCTTTCTCCATCTTCAGCTCCCTACATATCCCTTTTCAATCTCCGAAAATGTTTGAAGAAGGTTTAAGCATGTCACACACGCTTTTCCTCGTAATTGACATCCAAAAACTTATACAACTCGAAAGCAGAAAATTCCTCGGATGTCAAAAATTTTAAACCGAACTCGAAGGGCACGCTTAACATTGGTTCCTACTTTATTTATTTATTATTTGCCAGTTTAAAGGCATAGTCAAAAAATATACAGTAGAGGATCAAGCTGACAGTGAAAAATCTCCTGATCGTTGTTTTAAGTATTTTCAGGAGAAAAAACTGCAGCTTATTGATGGATTAAAGTTCAGGACAGTGAAGCGTTGACACAGGTGCCCGGTGAAGTACTTATCCTTTAAGTGATATGGATCCGGTATTTTGTACCGGCAGGTATGTCGGCGAACGGCTGTACGCTGTCGACTGAGGAATAAACTGATTAAGGTCTGCAGAGCCAGCAATATTGCCCTCAGCATGAAGTCCGGCACAGGATTCAGAGTCCACGAATGCCATCAGAACGGTAGAATGCTTCCACAAAGTCAGCGCCCTAAATGCGTGGAAGGTGTCCTGAATGTAAAACACTAGTGAGACCTCTCTTAGATAAAGGATAGCTTTGCTGAATTTGGATACTTCTGGATAGCTCATTCCAGATTACTATAGCGTTTACCGAAAAAAATGACGGTTTCTAATGGTGCGTGCCAGAGGAAGAAATAAAAATCTTAAATCAAGACTGAAGGTTTGCGAACACAATCTGGCTATTTTAAAGAAGAAGGTAGTTCAAAAGAATACAAATTTTTTCCATTGAACCAAACGATTGTACTAAGAAAAACGGCAGATACCTCACTAACGCCAAAACCATCAGGGAACCAATTGCCCAAAGAGATGTCAGCACTGATTCCGTAACGCCCAGCGTTTTCAATATAGAAACCAGAGTTACCGACACTCATCAAGAAACGGAAAAGATATACGTCATTGACATAAGAGGAGACGCAGTAAGGCCCATAAAATTGACAAACTAAACAGGAAATTGGGTTGGCGCACAATTGAAGTGCTTGTATACAAATGCCCAAAGCCTTTTATCAAAACTTGATGAGTTAAAAATGTGCCTTGCCGAAGTATCTGCGGATGTGATAGCAGAAACCGAAACCTGGCTGTATGGCAGCATTTAAGATAGCGAAATAACATTGTCTGGATAACAAATATTTCGGAGGGACAGAGAAAACCGAAAGGGTGGAACAGGTGCTAATAGTGTCCGACAAGACGAGCAAGTTTGCGTGCAGCACGAAAGCCATATGGTTGAACATCAAGGCTCTTGGCTCTCCATGTCTGGATGTCCTCATGGTCTATCGGCAACCTAGGATAGACCGAGTCGCAGACACCCACTCGTTGGAAAAAAATTAGAAATTTATCCAATCGACCTAATATCATGATTATGGGTGACTTCAACGGACCAGGAATTAACTGGAGCACTGTTCAATCATCATTTATTTATTAATTGCCAGTTTACAGGCAAGGTCAAAGGGATATATACAGTAGGGGGTCAAGCTGACAGTGAAAACTCCTGATCGTTCTGAGCAGTATTTTTCAGGAGAAAAAAACTGCAGCTTGTTGAACAGATTAAAGTTTGGGACAGGGAAGTGTTGACACAGGTGCACAGTGTAGTACTTCTCCTTTCGGTGTTAGTGGATCTGGTCTTCTGTACTAGCAGCAAAGTATGCCGGCGAGCGGCTGCTAGTTGTAGACTGAGGAATAACCCGATTACGGACTTCTGCAGAGCCAGCAATATTGCCTTCAGCATGAAGTCCGGCATAGGATGCAGAGTCCGTGGACGCCATCAGAACGGAAAAGAGCTTCCAGAGAATCAGCACCCCAAAAATTCGCGGAAGGTGTCCTGAATGTAGAAAAACTAGTGACAGCTCTCGTAAACAAAAGGATAGTTTTGCTGAATTTTAATACTTCTGGGTAGTTTATTCCAGATTGCTATAGCGCTTACCGAAAAACTGACGGTATTTAACGGTGCGTGCCAAAGGAAGAAATAAGAATACATCTCTATGATTGGTGCGCCGACAGTGGTCGAGCTGCCTCAGGGATGTAAGGGGGTTAAAGGTAAAAACCGTTTTAAAAAGCTTGAACAGTAAAAATAGTCCCTTCCTGTAATCTACGAAGCCACAACGGGTCGACAAAATCGACTTTTTGATTATGTTTTTTCTGCATAAGACCTTGAAGGCACTCCTCACATAACATGTCCTTTTCCCCACCAAAAACACGTGAAGGACAAAGGGCTAACTGTCTCGACCTGGTTTTCACGAAAACATCAGGCAGCATTGTGAGATTATTTCAATGACTCCGCTCAGTCGTAGTGATCATGTGGTGCTTATATGGGACTACTCCTTATTCGCCGTTGCACCTGCTATAGAGGAAAAACGACGTAACTTTTGGCGAGGAAAATTTCATCAGATTCGAGCCGATTTAACAGACATCAACTGGACCTCAACGTTTTCGAGCACCGTGAACGAAGATTGGGAGTCCTTCCGAAATGTTCTTCTGCAACTTTTGGACAACCACGGTCCACTAACGAGTGTCCATCACATCAAACGTCCTGGGTGGCTAGACAGCAAATTAAAAAGGGAAATAAACAGGAAGCACAAGTTGTGGAGAAAATATTGCGAGTCTAATCCAGTCGCATATTTTAATAAGTATAAAACACAGAGAAACAAACTGAAAAGACTTATCCTTAAAACGCGAAGAGAATTCGAGAGATTTTTGCTGCGAAAAGGCAACGCAGAATCAAAGTTAGTATGCAGTTACCTCCACAGATGTACAGGGAATAGGCATCAAATACCGCTGATTAAGACTGCCATGGGCGTCGAAATTTCTGAAAACAGGGAAAAAGCCGAGCACTTTTTCACAGTTTTACCGCTCAGTCTTCACAAACGAGGCAAGGTTCGTTCGTCCCTCAGTGGATAACCCGCTGACTGCAAGCATTAGCCACATACTATTCTCAGAATTTCTGCTCCAAAAGGAATTAAAAGAACTAATAGTGTCAAAATCCCCTGAACCAGACGAGCGTCCATCCAAGCTTCTGAAGGAACTCGCCAATGAACTTTCCACATGTCTGTCAGTGCTCTTTCAACAGTCATTTGACACCGGAACACTTCCTATCGATGAGAAACTGGCGCATATAACTCCCTTGTAAAAAATCAGTAGCCGGGCGGCAGTGACAAACATCAGGCCCATAAGCTTGACAGTCATCTTTGGCAAGATTGTGTAAAGGATCATGAAGAGCGAATTGAGAAAAATTCCTAGAGACTCATAATTTGTTATCAAGCTGTCAACACGGGTTCAGAAAAGGAAGATCCTGCACAACGAATTTGCTGTATTCTCTCCAGAGGTTGAGCCAAGCACTTGCAGATAGACACGTGGCTCACATTGCCTTCATTGACTTTCAAAATGTCTTCGATACTGTGCCGCACGAGAGACTACTGTACAAGCTAGAACGAATTGGAATCAAAGGTAACCTCCTCAAGTGGATCGAAAACTTTCTCGTGGGTCGGTGCCAGGGTTTGTGCATCGGCCAAGAGAGGTCATGTTCTGCTGCGGTCGAGAGTGGGGTTCCTCAGGGTTCAGTACTAGGGCCAATACTGTTTTTTTAATAAACGTGGACGATTGTGTCAGGAATCTTGACTGTGAAGCAGCAATGTTTGCCAACGACATTAAAATCTGGAATGCAATCCAGAGCCCTGCTGACGAATCTAAACTACAGATCAACCTAAATAGGTTAGAGGAGTGGTCCAATCATTGGCTTTTGCGGTTCAACGTCGATAAGTGCATAATACTTCGCTTAGGCAACCCATGTGGATCTGCCGAAAGTAGAAGCTACTTTCTCAACGGTAAAGCCGTAAAAGACGTACAAACCCGAAAGGACCTTGGTGTTCTGACGACCACCACCTCTAAAACCATCCTCTCACTGCTCGAAAGTGGTGAAGAGCGCAATCGCGATGCTCCATGCCATCAGACGAGCCTTTTTAGATTTCGATGAAGAACTCTTCGCTTAGACTTTTGAAACATTCATTAAGCCGCATTGGGAATATGCTGTGCAAGCCTGGAAACCCTGGACAGTTCAAGATCAAAAGTGCCTCAAAGAGAACAGAGGAAAGCCACCAAAATGGTTAGGAGTCAAAACTCCTTGCCATATCAAACCCACCCAGTGAATCTTAATCTGTTCCCTTTGAGTTAATTCAGTATAATTCAGTATATATAGGGAGATAGGCAGAGCCTTTGAAAACCCTATTTACAGATAGACGCTAGCAAAACAAGCAAACGGGGTAAAAAGTTCAGTAAGCCAACTAATGTAGCTTACGAAGACGAAACATGTATGGGGTGTTTCAGCCTCCAGCAGAAATTCTCAGGGATGGAGCAGGAAATAAGGAATCTAAGACAAGAAATAGATAACTTAAAAATCTATATCTCGCCCAACTGCTAAAAAAACGCCCCTGTTCGTAATAAACCTACAACAAAGCAAAATTCGTATTCATTTATAGCTTCTTCAAGCTTACATAAAAAGTCACATTAAACATATCGCGACTGCTGGACCCGGTAAACCAGAGGAATTTCGCTACTTCCGAAGGGAGCCCCATCTTGTCCTTGCGCCACTCTACCGGTACTTAGTTCGGGTAGCATCAGCACTAATCTGGCTTTACCGCCCATCGCCACATCACTGGTAGACGATGCACCAACATACGATGTTGAAGAGGTTGGCGAGTTCGTTAAGCCAAAAGAAGAAAAGGTCTAAGAAGAACAAGTCTTGCAGAGATTTGGCTCTAGCCTGCCCAACACCCAGTTCATGTGGACCTACCGGGCCAAGTGAATTGGTTACCAGTACTCACTCAGCTGAAAGATCTGAGTTACAAACGGGCCCTCGTTTGAGTCGAAAACATAATTTAGTCATTAAAAGGGGTCCCGGAGTCAGCTTCAAGTATTCCAAAGGAGCGAGTCAAACATGACTTGGATCTCCTTCAATTGTATGCAAAAACGATGCTAACGGACGGCGAGTCCATCCACATTCTCAAGGCCGCACCCGAATCAAATTCTCGACCAAGACCTCTTAAAATCATCTTGGAAAACGAAGCACAGGCACAGCTCCTGCTACAGAGAAAAGCAACCCTACGGGGCCTGCATTCTGAAGTTTTTTTCAACCGGAATACGGACTGAAGGAGAGACTAAAAATGAGACAGTTAATAATAGAACTGGAAACACGAAGGACCAATGGCGAGGCACATCTCCAAATAAGAAACGGACAAATTGTTCAAGTGAAAAGAACATTTCTTTGGCCGAAGGCATTCACTCTGACAGCCTAACTGTCCCTTCTCAGAAACCAAAAACGTGCGCGCTTAAATTATTCGTATTAAATGCCAGATCTCTGCTTAATAAGATGCCATTGCTCCAGACTCTGGTTTTCATCCACTGCCCCGACATTGTAATAGTTACAGAGACTTGGGCAACACCCTGTGTATCCAACTCTGAACTCAATATTCAAGGGTACGACTATATTCGTAACGATCGACACGAGGGCCGTGGCGGAGGAAGCTACATCTATATTAAGCAGCCACTTACCTTTCTGCCGTTGGATTATCGACAATTTACCGCGGTAGAAGAGAGTTGTTGGCTCCGAGTAGTTCTTAAAGATAACTACTCTTTACTCGTCGGTTGTGTCTATCGCCCCCAAACGCAAGTGGGGATTACGATCTCCGTCTCTCACAGGCATTTCATGCCGCAGTTGACCTAAATATGAAGTACTGCTTGATTGCAGGTGACTTCAATCTCCCTGAAGTTCATTGGTTTCCACCTTCCGGTCCTGCAAAGTTCGAAAACTTGCTTGAGGCCATAGATACTGGCATGTGGGATCAGGTAGTTGATTTTCCCACCCGAGGATCAAACATACTTGATCTTATCTTCTGCAGAGGTTGTCAGCCACTGTCAGTTTCACCTTTAGACCCACTTGGGAGTTCAGACCATGCTATAGTTGCTTCTTCACTAGAAATCGAGGCTGATGAAACGTTTTTCAAAAAATATAGCTTTTTCCACGATTTCCGATCAGCAAATATGGGGAATTACTAACACATCTTAATTCCCACGATTGGACTAACTTCTTTCTATGTTTGGATGTGAATGTTTGTACTGATACATTCTACCAAGTTCTAGGTCCACTCATTTCTCGTTTTGTTCCTCGTAAGAAAATAATTAATGTCAAGGATGAAGTCTACCTCCCTTTACCTTTCCGCCGTAGATTGCGTAGACTCTCGCGTCGTTTTCATCGACTAAATGACACTTCCGTCCTGCCATTGATCCAGCAAATCTTTGAACAGGCTAAGAGGCTCTCCGAAGAAAAGCGACTAGCTGAAGAGGTTAACTTTGCCGAAAACCCTTCGTACAATGTTGCAAAACTCTTTTCGCGGACTGTAAAATCGCAGAGAAAAACTCAGTACCCTGTACTTCGAGATGCTTTTTGGAAACCCTATAGCTGACGCTAAGTTGACGGCTGATAGCTTCAATGCTTTCTTGTCTAGAACTTTCAGTGAACATTCGGTCGCCCCCTTTCCAAACGTCCGGGTTTGGACCGGTAACGTCCTCGAAAACATAACTTTTACCCTCTGGGACGTAACCGTAGCCATTCGGCGTTCTCGCCAATCTTACAGTCCTGGACCAGATGGCGTCCCGGTCAGCGTTCTAAAGGCGGATGCAAATGATATATTTCCGTCACTTCTGTATAAGATATTCAATCTTGCTCTTGAAAGTGAAACCTTCCCTATTTTATGGAAGGAATCGCACATTTTGCCTATACCCAAACACGGCAGAACTACGTCATTTGACGACTTTAGGCCAATAAATACACTGCCAGCAGCCTCGAAGATATTAGAGACCTTGATTAAAGACAAGTTGATGCGTCACCTAACAGAGAATAACCTACTTAATGCGGCTCAGCATGGGTTTCTCGAAAAAAGATCTTGTGACACCTGCCAGCTCTCTTACTTTGATCATGTGCTACAATCTAGAGATAGTGGTTTTGCAATTTACACCGTTTATTTCGACTTCACGAAGGCTTTTGATCGTGTTGACCACGATCTCCTCCTGCTGAAACTTACCTCCTTCGGCATAGGTAACAAGCTTCTGAACTTAATATCCTCCTATTTGAATGATCGCGCACAACGGGTAAAATTTCCGATGTTATCTCCAACCCCACGCACGTGAGGAGTGGCGTTATTCAGGGTAGTGTACTCGGCCCGCTTCTATTTTGCCTTTTTGTGAACGATGTTCCTGATTGTTTTCAGTATGGTAGGCCCTTTATGTACGCTGATGATTTAAAAGTTGCCTATCGTTATAAACCGGTCGATCGCCACATTGTGCTTGAGCTCTTAAAAAGGATCTTCAAGCCTTCGCTCAGTGGTGTCGCACATGGCGCCTTTCGCTCTCTTGGCACAAATGCTCCGTTATGGTTAGTTGTGACAACCATCAGCCCTCATCTAAGCATAGACGGTCATGACTTAAATGTGCCCGGGTTTATAACGGATCTGGGCATATCATATTCTAGTAGTCTTAATCTGTCAGAGCACTGCGCCCTGATTGTCTCTAAAGCACGCCAAACCACTGGGTTTATTCTCAGAAATTTTAAAACCCTCAATATTAGGACCAGCCTTTATAAAATGTATGTCAGACCTAGTCTGGAATACTGCTCGTTTCTATTTAGCCTTCTGCACGCGAGTGAACGGAGGAAGATAGAATCAGTCCAGCACTTCTTTACTAAAAGAGTTATTACTTCAGAGCACAGAAACTTGTCCTACCAACAACGCTGTGAGCTTACAAGCCTCGACCCGTTGTGGCTTCGTAGATTACAGAAGGGACTATTTTTACTGTTCAAGCTTTTAAACGGTTTTACCTTTAACCCCCTTACATCCCTGAGGCAGCTCGACCACTGTCGGCGCACCAATCATAGAGATGTATTCTTATTTCTTCCTTTGGCACGCACCGTTAAATACCGTCAGTTTTTTTCGGTAAATGCTATAGCAATCTGGAATAAACTACCCAGAAGTATTAAAATTCAGCAAAACTATCCTTTGTTTACGAGAGCTGTCACTAGTTTTCTACATTCAGGACACCTTCCGCGAATTTTGGGTGCTGATTCTCTGGAAGCTCTTTTCCGTTCTGATGGCGTCCACGGACTCTGAATCCTATGCCGGACTTCATGCTGAAGGCAATATTGCTGGCTCTGCAGTCCGTAATCGGGTTATTCCTCAGTCTACAGCTAGCAGCCGCTCGCCGGCATACTTGCTGCTAGTACAGAAGACCAGATCCACAACACCGAAAGGAGAAGTACTACACTGTGCACCTGTGTCAACACTTCCCTGTCCTAAACTTTAATCTGTTCAACAAGCTGCAGTTTTTTCTCCTGAAAATACCTTAAAGAACGATCAGGAGTTTTTTTCACTGTCAGCTGGACCCCTTACTGTATATATCCCTTTTGACCTTGCCTGTAAACTGGCAATAAATAAAATAAATAAATAATAATAATTCAGTATATATAAGGGAGATAGGCAGAGCCTTTGAAAACCCTATTTACAGATAGACGATAGCAAAACAAGCAAATGTTACATGGCGATAGTCGTTTTAGTATATCAATCATTGCTGTCGACTAAATATATGTTCATCAAGTAAAAATGCATCAAGTCTTCTTTTAAACATTTCAACGCTTTCAGCCTGAACAACTGAGGCTGGCAGTTTGTTCCATTCGTCAATCACCCGTTGGGAAAGAAGTTGGCCCGCACTTCAAGTTTGGCGTGATTTCTTTTCAGTTTGTATTGGTGACCTCGGAGACTTGTCATGTTTGCCAATTCAAAAAGTTGGCCATCTGAAGAGCACAATCAACTCCTCTGACCAGTTTGAAGACTAAGATCATATCCCCTCTGTATTGCCTATAAGAGAGAGGAAAAATTTTAAGTCTTTCTAGGCGGCCCTCATAGGGTAGGCATTCCAATCCGCTGACTAGTTTCGTTGCCCTCCGTTGAACTTTCTCCAGCAGAGCGTAGTCATGTTTCGTCCAAGGGCGCCACGCCTGAACGCAATATTCCAACACCGGCCGGATAAATGTTCCAAACACGCGCCCAAAAAGCTCTCCGTCAAAATTAACGAAGGACCTCCTGATTGCGCCTAAGATACACATAGCTTTCTTTGCGATATTCGCACAGTGCGACGATGGTTTGAGAGTTGGTGTTATCCATATACCCAAGTCCTTTAGAATATTTACCTCCTGGAGTTGGTGACCACTGATGGAGTACTGGTATTCAAACCTAATCAGCCTTCTGGAACTAGACCGCAGTCGGATTATTTGGCATTTGTTAAGATTAAGGTTCAGCAGCCACTCATCACACCATGTTTGCAAGCGATCTAAGTTTTGTTGTAATTTCGCGCATCCTCCGGTTTTTCAATCGAGTTCCATAACTTCAAATCGTCAGCGAACATTACCTTCTCGCATGTCAGACAATCCAGGCAGTCGTTTACGTATATCAGAAACAAAATGGGACCCAGAACGCTGCCCTGCGGAACTCCACTGTGAACGGTTTCCCAGTGAGACTTGGTGTCTCCGATACAAACACGCTGGCGCCTGTCTGTGAGAAAGTCGGCCAACCATTTGAGTAGGTTGCCAGTCACACCCATTTGACGGAGCTTAAAGATCAGACGTTTGTGTGGAACCCTGTCAAAGGCTTTGCTAAAGTCAATGTAGACCGCATCGACTGACAAACCCATTTCTAATGATTTTGTCCAACTTTCCATGGATGTGAGCAAGTTTGTGAGGCAGGATCGACCACTTCGAAATCCATGTTGATATGAACTTAAGCAAGTTATTCTCTTCAAGATGCCTCATCAGTTCCGTTTTGATTATCTTCTCCATCATTTTGCAACAGATACTTGTGAGGCTGACTGGTCGGAAACTGTTTGGTGATGTCCTCTCTCCTCCTTTATAGATGGGGGTTATGTTGGCTATCTTCCACTCGGTAGGCAGAGCCCCCGCCTCCATCGAACTTTCAAATATCTTGGAGAGCGGAGAGGCCAGCTATTCTGTGAGTTCATTGAGAACTTTTGCGGATATACCATCTGGGCCAGGTGATTTAGTGGGCTGTAGCTGTTTCAGAGTTTTTCTTACTGTGTCCATTGGGAACGACACCGTGCTTATTTTGTTTGTAGATGTGGCAGTACTGTAGTATTCATCCTCGTCAAAAAATGGTTCCTCGGTATACACGGACATAAAGAAATTGGATAAGAGGCAGGTCTTATCAGAGTTATCAGTTAACCTGTTTCCCTGATTGTCTTTAAGACAAGGAATGCAGTCGCGATTTCGTTTTGCCTTATTAACGTAAGCATAAAACCTTTTCGAATTTCTTGGTATGTCTTTGACTATTTCTGACTCAAAGGCTGATCTTTCTTTTCTCAGAAGATTCCGACACCGATTTCGCTGTTTCTTAAAAGCGGAAAAATGTTCGGGTTGTTGATATCTGGCATATGTTCTCCACAGTCTTCTTTTCTTCTTGAGATTCCTTTTTATTTCCGATGTCACCCACTCGGGTCGGGAGACGCATGATCGCCTTTTAAGTGGGCAGAATTTCTCTACCAACTGCTGAATCAATTTACTAATGAAGAACCAGGCAGCATTTAGGGTCAGGTACATGTGCAGGGCTCCAGTCTATCCCATTCAGTAATTCTTTCATTTTGGGATAATCCCCTTTCCATACATTTCTCTGCCTAACTGCACGACGTTTGGGTACAGAAAAATGACTGTACTCCCAAGCAAGAACACAATGATCACTTCGTCCAAGCGGCACGTAAGAACTTAATGCAAGGATGCAATTGTCGTCTCTACTAATGATTAGATCCAAACAGCTTGACTGCTGCCCATTTCGGAACCGCGTCTTCATTGTGACATGTTGGGTAAGAAACTCGTCATTTACCAACTGAAGTAATTTCTGTTCGAATGAATTTTCCGATCGCGAGCAGTACATTGACACCCAATCGATATCGGGAGCGTTGAAATCTCCAAGTATTAATAAATGTTTGCTACGGCAGATTTGCTTTACCTCTGTGATGAGTGCTTCGTCCGTGTCCGTTCGCTGTCCTGGGGGTCGATATACCACGGCAATATGGAGGTCTGGTTGGTTTGGGACTTTCAGTTTACAACAAAGTATTTCGCAAGACGAGATCCTATTTGGCGAGGGCCCATCCGGAATGAAGTCAATGCCTTCTCGTATAAACATTGCGATTCCACCACCCCTACGTCCGTTTCTATCCATGCGGATAAGCTGAAAACCGTCTATTCGGACTTCTGTGTCTGCGATTTGTTCATTTAACCATGTTTCAGTTAGAGCTATGAAGTCAGGTTGTAAATGGTCCACGACCAGTTTAATTTCATCCATTTTGTTCAATAGACTCTGCACATTTGTGTACATCATTTTAATCTTGTTTTCCTTGCCTCGATTTCTGAAGATTTTTGGTTCTTTCTTCCACATGGCGATTTTTGCTGGATATTTCACAAGATATATCCAGTCTCCTGTCTGGGTTCAAATCTATAGGCATTTGGTAGGGCTTTTGACCGGCGTGGTTGCCGTCAATTTCACCGGATGTTCCCATAAAAACGAGCGCACCGTTTTGACTATTTTGTTGTCTACTATTTTCAAGTTTTGTTCCCCCTCGTATTGACGTCTTTTCAATTCTGCTACCAGTGTCCTCATTTTCATCCGATCGGTGGGAGAGTAATCCGGCTGAAAAAAACTCCACGATGATTCTTTCGTAGTTGGGACTTTCGAGAGAGCAATAGATCTACCTGCTGTTTACTCCCCAAAACGACTTTTAATGGTCTTGGTCGAACCTCATGCGTTTCATTTGTAACGAGAGGCCCCAATCGAAAGATCTTTTTGATGTCGACTGTCACACCAGTTTCTTGCGTATCATTCAATAAATTTTTGGAATGTCAGCAGATCCTGTTTTACCCTTTCTTTTGGCGTTTCCCCAGTAGCCTCTGAGACTCCCTGAACTACCAGACAAAATGACCTGTCAGGAAAAAAACTCGCTTCTGCATCCTGCTTTCTTTTAGTGATTGAAGGTTGAATCATACCCTTTGATACAGTCTTTAATACTGTGTTCAAATTTGTCTTCATCGGTGAGCCTGTTGGTTCGATTTGCAGACATCTCTATGGACCTTTCAAACAGCGTGAGTTCTCCCTGACAATGCGTTTTGCACGAATAGCACCCGGAAAACCTGAATTTTGGTTTATGGCATCCAGGTCTGTCGATAAGTCGTAGGCCACTTTTTCCGCCATTACTTTGCTGGCTACCATGCCCCTGCTTCATTGTTGTTCGATGGACATGTAAAGAGCATGCTGCTGTCGCTCGTCCGTGGCAGTAAAGAAACCTTACGATTACTGTTTTTCGACTTTTCAGAGACCGTCGATCGCTGATTTACTTTTTGTGCAGTCGGATTCTATGTGCACCAGATTTCCCGAACCTGGGAAACGCAAGACACAATTTCCTCCTCGCTTATTTTTCTTTCTGGTCATCTGTATTTCAACTGACTCAGAGGTTTGTTCTAATGACTTCGTTCTTTTTTCTCTTTTTGTTTCGCTTAATGTTGTGCCTATTGACTTCTACCGTTTCCTTTCGATGATTGTGTTCTAGCTTGCTGATGTTTTTCGGCTCATTTGCATCGTGTTTCGGCGAGTTAATTTTTATTATGTTTTATGAGGACTGATATTATTTCCGATAGGAGATCGAGGTCTCCTTCTAATCTCAAAACTCTGGTTGTTAGTCCTCGGCATCTATCACAGTGTGCCAGCCCTTCTCTGTTTAGCTTAGTTTTGGTAATATTCAGTAGTTTACTGCTTTCTTCATTATTGCTGTTTTGTGGATCTTCTCGGTCTGCTGAGAGTGTCTTGAGTATTTCTGGTAAGTTTTTGTCACATGAAATCGAAAACGGTTTACAAAGATAGGAGAGATCATTATTTTTGTAGTGTATACTATTTGTTTTTTTCTGCTGGCTTCCCGGGCGTGGCCGAGCGGTCAAGAGCATCGGTAGCTAATCGAGAGGTTGGTGTTTCGAGTCCTGGCTGAAGCGGTGAATAATTTTTCTCGCATGGTCGAGTCGTGAACATTTGCGTTTCCCAATGCCAGCAAGATCTCTACGAGGATGCATTAAGTTTTAACGAGCAGCTTAAATTATCAAGCGAATAGTTTACTGAGCACAAAAAGAAGTGCTTTTTCCGAACCGAATTCACTATCAAATGTTAATACGAAGCAAAAGAATGATGCAGCCTTCGAAGTGATCAATGACAACTTATTTCGTTTAGTCCTGACTTTGGGAACAGATTATTGGCCAAAAATCAAAAAGCTTGGAGACGAGCGAATTTCAAACGGAGGTCCAACGACGCCGCAATAGAAACAATATGAGCAATAAATGCGCCTATTCGTTTCAAAACCACTTTAAAAAAACAATAAATGAAAGGAAGAATATTCAGGAACGACTCAGCCGTTTGTAGAGGTCAAAGGTCCTGGATAACTTCAGATCTTCAAGGGGTTTTGCACTTTTGGTTCACTGAGCGGTTGACAGTATTTATTGGTGAAGAGGCTGTTTTATCAAGTCGACGAAGGGTGATAAACAAATTCCAATTTGATGTCGTTTTTGTGAGGTAATTCGGCACAAGAAAATTTCCAGAAAAATTCCAAAGAGCAATTACGTTCGTGCAGTGGCAGTTTTAATGTCAGAATCAGAACAAGCGAAGTGTTAACGATTTTCAAACTGTCAAGTCGGAGAACAAAAAGATACGTGGTTCTTTTTGCACACGATGACCTTGTTTTGCAAATGGGTGGTGATCTCCTGCAGACATTCCGCATTGTGAAGGGATTGGATTTATTTAGAATTTATATTTGGTTAGCACTAGCCAAGCACTGTCTAAACAGATTGTTGCCTGGACTTCTCTGAATTCTTTGAATTTGCCATTATGACCCATCTCCGAGGTCACCCATTGAAACTGTGCATCCAGCGGGCGAGACTGGATGTTTATTTATTTGTTTAGAATTTATATTTGGTTAGCACCGGCAAGGCCCTGTCTAAGCAAGTATGTGCGCAAGCTCCCCTTCTCTTTCAGAATGGTTAAACCATGGAATGCCCTGAAGACGTTGTGAAGTCATCATCGCTGGAAAGCTTTAAAAGTAACCTTGACAGTTTTATGTTCCAAAAAAAGCCTTAGTGATGAGGAATTTATCTTAACCCTCGAGAGTCACGCACCACTTGTCATATTTTATGACCGCCTTTTGTACCTTTGCAACCCATACGGTTTCTCTGTATACCGCACTTAATTTTACGTTACAAATAGGGTACACAAAGACCCATGCCTATTTCCCTCAATAAATTGAATTGAATTGAATTGAATCTCGATGACTGGTGCGATGAGAGAGGTCAAGCTGCCTAAGAAATGTAAGGGGGTAAAAGGTACAAATGTTTAAAAGTTTAAGCAATAAAAATATTCCCCTTCTGTAGTCTGCGAAGCCACAACGGGTCAAGGCTTATAAGCTCACAACGTTTTTGGTAGGACAGGTTTCGGTGTTCTGAAGAGAAAACGCTTTTAGTAAAGAAGGCTTAATAGAAAGGAGCAGTATTCCAGACTAGGTCTTACATGCATTTTATAAAGGCAGATTATAATATTGACGGTTTTGAAATTTCTGAGAAAAAACCCAGTAGTTTGGCGTGCTTTCGAGATAATCAGGGCGCAGTGCCCTGAGAGATTAAGACTACTAGAATATGATATGTCAAGGTACTTTATAACGCCAGGCCCATTTAGGTCGTGACCGTTTATGCTTAGATGGGGCTGATGGTTGTCGCCAATTACAATAACGGAGCACTTGTTCCAAGAAAGCGAAAGGTTTCCATGTGCAACACCGCTGATTGAAGGCCTGAAGATCCTTTCTTAAGAGCTCAAGCACGATGGTGCGATCAACCGGTTAATATCGATATGGCCCCATCTCTGCAGCCTGCATCCGTTGAATTCCTCGGCAGACAGCGAGCAAATGTTCACGGATGTACTCTTGACTGGGGCAGAATCCTGGTTCGTGAAAAAGACAGAGACACTGCAAAAAAGTGAACTTGCGTTAGCCCTTCTCTAATCTGAACTGCTATCATCTCACCAGGCAGCAGTTTTTTCTCCTGAATAATATAAAGATACGAAAAACAATATTAATAATATAGTCAGGAGTTTTTTCACTGCCAGCCTGATCCCCACTGAATATTTCGTCTGATAATGCCTGTAAACTGACATTAAGTATTATTATTATACTATTTATTATTATTATTACAATAAATATTATTATTATTAGTGATAATGACCAGTATTCGGGATCTTGGGCTACGCTTCTTAGTAAATAGGGGCTCAAAGGAACGGGTCCGTAATTATGATCCGTCCTGAACAACATGATAACGATGCAGCCCCATTTCTGGCGCATTATGTTGTAGAACGCACAACAAACCATATGTCTGCAATGTAATGTAAGGTAACCGGTGTCTAGATCATACTTTCGAGTTGATGTCAGCAAACACACATATTTGCGCCTGTAGAACACGAACCTCTCTGTATTACGGTTACCAGCTGGAAATTTGTGTGAATTCATCGGCTTAAAATGATAACCAGATTCAATTCAATTCAATTCAATTTATTGAGGGAAATAGGCATGGGCCTTTGAGTACCCTGAAGTATCCTGAAGTACATCTCCCACTTTACTTAAACGCTCGATTGTGTCTTCTAATTCAACTTTATTAAGTCACTTTATTTAGGGAAGTAGTCTTTTACCCATAAAGAAATCCTTGAAAAGTTTTGGATACAGGCTCACCCACTGCAGCCGTCGTCGCCACCGTCATCGTCAGTGGCAGAGATGATCGAGATCCGGACGACATTTCCCTAAATAGTCAGATCCCGTAAAAAAACAAAGAACAAAAACCTCAAGGACCAATAGAAAACCTTGTGCGAATTTATAACCCTATAAAAAAACGCCCGCGATCTGGACGACCTGCTCATCGCCATTTATATATATCTACACGTTAACTCTGACGGCCTTAGTTTAACGTCGGATATTATGCCCAAGCTGCCTTGACTTTGTCTCAGCAACGGCGCTGCATCGAAAATCCTGGATCTTGTCGGATAACTACAGCCCACTGGCTACCTTTTTATACATACCTTATGGTCTGTTCATACGGTGTACAAAAATTAAAATTAACTCCTTCATCCGAAGTACTTCTTAAATTCCTACCTCCAATTACTGGGCTTCGTTCGATTTTATCTAAATCATGCCTATTTGTAGTGTGTTGTGCGTACTCGGGAGAAAATCAGACTTGGTTTGCTCTCGTGGCTCTTCCTCCCCCTTTTTTATGCACTTTGCTTTGCCTGCCTGCGTTACCTTACAAACCTGTCCACAGGCTTTTAGTAATCTCTTCGGGCTTTGATGTCCGTGGAGACGCTTCGTGTGATGAGTTACTTTAGTTGTTAGAGATGCTATTTTCCCAGCTTCTGTTTCTGGCGTTTGAAGGCATGATATATTAATAGATCGAGTTCTTAACCATTTGGCGTTGACCAAACGCTGCCAATTTACAGTTCAAACTCTCGTCCAGAATCTCGACTCTGACTTCAATGACCTTCACTTCAGATATGGGGAAAAGGGAGCGAGTTTAACAACCAGAAGTGTATCTCGTCTCGAGGTAGATTGTTGGCAAGCAGTTTAAGACAACGGTCAGATGAGGCCTGCTTTAATCATACAAATCATCTGTGCTTGATGCGATTTTGTAAATAGGGCTCCGTTGTGATACCGGCAATCAAAGACCATTTCATAGGAAGGTCTAAATTTCGACGGCAAATCACACAGGGTTTTGATTTACGTCGATCTTAGTCCATTTTGATTGAGCTAACCGCTTTTTGCATTTCATCGTAACATTTTCTCATCTATCTTCTCTGCGCAATAACAGAACACTTAAGTTTCTATGGGTCAGCTTGAATATGCTGGCTTCTTTTGCGGGCTACAAACAACTTTACTACCTAATCTAAATATATTTCTACATTTTAGCGGAACGGGAGTCCGAAAGAATCGGTTTCCATTATATGTACCAAAGTTTCTTATCGCGGTGATTATGTCGGTTATTGCGAAGTCGTCACTTCGGAGTTTGATTTCTATCAGGAGCACCTTCTCGGGCGGCCTGATATTAAAGGCGCGTGCGCTCACCTCATCATTTTTCCTGGCTCAAGGGCAGAAAAACCCTACTTTAAATGCTTACCCCAGCTTCTATCAACCATCCTTCATTCCCCGGCGCTGCATCGTGAACTCGACGTCAGAAGACAAACCAAATTCTCCTCAAGAGCAAAAAAATCAAGATGCACAATCAGCAGAGAAGCCAACACTAGTGCAGCGGTTTAAGCAAGCCTACAAAGTTTACGGCAAAGTTCTGATAGTTGTACATGGTATCACTTCAGCAGCGTGGCTGGGAGCCTTCTACTGCGTAGCCCTTACGTAAGTGCACTTTACAAACTTTTGTAAGATGTTACATCATGATGATTTTTATGTCAGGCTGTGGTTACCAAATTCAACCAGCCTCTGTTTTATCGAATTGAGTTATCCGTACTTTCCAAACATTTTTCTAGTGCTACCCAAGCTTCTTATGAAGTTAACAGTTAGCTCTCTTCGTACCGACATCAAGCCTTCCTGCTCACCTTTTGACGTAACTAAATTCCTTACAAAGATTACTCTGCATGTATTCCTTATTTCTCTTAGGGAAATTCGAGTTATTAGTTACGTATGAAGGCTGCCTACGATGACATGTAGGATATATCTCGTTCTTCAGGAGTAATCGGTAGTCCTTGATCTCATGATGCTGCTAATCCCGACAGAAAGTTCCGCATTACGAGTTATCTTAAGAGATAACAGCGAAGATTTAAGATGCCAAATTACTTTCGAGGCATTATTTAGGGATACCACCTAAAGGACGATTGTTGTATGTCATCTCAATGGAAATTTTGTAGTGATTTTGTTTCACTCTGTGTTCATATATTTCACAAGCTCGTTTTCTTATTGCTCAATTGTTCCGATCTGAGATACTTGTCTCTGCAATTAATCAAATCCCTGAAGTTTTCTAGGGTTATCTGTAAAAAGCCCGATCCTCTGTGAAATGCTTATTTTTCCAAAATCCGCTCTGTATCCCCGCGAGTTCTTGACAACCGAAATGTCGTGATTGACCCACAAAACGTTCTTTGGATCACGCAGTGTCTCAGCACCCCAGTGCCTGCTAGAATTTATTCTTTTTACAGTTGGGTACTTACTGCGCGATTTTTGAGATCGCTGGTACCAGCTACAAACACCCAAATCGCCGAAGTTTATTTATCATTTTGATCATCCATTTTTTAATCGTGCCTGCACTAGTACTTTTGTGAGGGATGTTGACCAACCCTTTTAAACCGGTTGAACAATAGTGTTTCAGTTTTAACTAGTGCGCTATCTCTCTATCAACAAAATCGTACTAAAACTACGGGCCTCTTGTCCAGCACCACTAATCTACTACTGAAATTGACACTTGGAGATCCCTATCTATTGTCCTGGGTTAGTTCCAGACTGGCCGCAATGCAGTGATCATCAGACAAACCCCCTTTGTGCAGAATACTCGTTCCTTTTTGGTTTCTCGTTAGATCTCGACTATTTGGCTGTCAGTACAGTTTGCCTTCGTTACTTTCATGAATCTGTTGTAACAAATCTTCGCTTCCAAACCCCGGCTAATGAACTAGTTAGGGTGTTACGGTTTTAATAGTGAAATTCGCGTTCTCATTGAATATAATTTATGCTGAAATGCTAAGCTGCTTAGATTATCCGCCAATATTCTCCAGAAATTTCAAAAACGATCTATTATTTCGATTTCCCAGCATGAGCCTCTTCGTCGTCTTTGAATTTGTACCAAAACTCTGGTGACGGACCTCTAATATGCGTCTTGGCGTCAAACCGTGCTGATCTACAGAATAGTGTTTCTGGCCAAGGGAATCTCTAGGTTAGTTGGTTTGTTCACCGACACCAGTAAGAAAACTAAGTATATCTGGATTTCGTCTCCGACGAAAGGGAAATGCATTCGCGTGGTTGGTTACTTTCAGTGGATTAGGGGTGTGTAGCTACAAATATCTCCAAGCCCAGAATGGGAGCTGCTAGCAAAATATTAGCCTCGAAAATGTTTATAAACGCTGCCCTTGTTCAGACGCCAAAAACTTCCACTTTTACCTTTCAGTCCTCTACTGCTGTGAATTTTGGATCGGGTGGGAAGGGAACTACCGGAAACTATGCGCTTTTGACCAATGTTATTTATTTGTACTTGTGACGGCACTTTCTTCTGGGAGCGCAGACCTTGGCCCACATATAGATAGGCAAATTGTATCGAAAAAACCTCGCATACTCGCAAATTGTTTTTACAAGTGATTTCACTCCAATTTCAAAAGTTTCCGCGTGGTTGAATAAAAGACCGCGAGTGCCTAATCGGCCCAATTTTCGATCGCCATTGCCGGAGAGCAATCCTCGAGTGAGATGTATGCACTGTTCAACGCTTCACTCTGTACTAGAGATGCGTTGGAGACGACGTTATTACAGTTATGAGCAGGGGTCTTCTCTCTTGGCCGCTGGGGAAGGATAGGCCGAGTTCACCAGACCTACCACAGTTCGTGGCGCGTAGAGCCACTATGTTGATATCATTGGGATAGACTTGAGCGGGTAGAATTGAAAGTTCAGTTCTCGTGTTTACGACCGGCCCACAACACTTGGTTCGGGGCAGCTTATGGAGGGATAGAGGCGCAGACGTAAAACCTCCCTCCTTGGCGGTTGTTACACGCTATATGCTGCTGACCAGTCTGCTGGCAAACATACGCTTCCGACTTCTGGATTCATGCGGCGGAAGAAACTCTTCTACTTTCCAACCAGGAATGCTATTTTATTGGTTTAACTGCGGACCCTCAAGAACAGTTCCACCGTCCTCAAAGTACGAAGAACTGGATAACAAAGCTTATAACGGAAATTAAAGGTAATCAGCTTATCTTTTCCCCTCAGTTATTCGCGTTTTTATTCCCGAAACATTTGGTCGACCGAACATACTGCTCGCAAGTGATCTGCCACAATGTATCTGCTCCTGACGTTCTCCTGACATCAAAGAATCAAAGTAAACGAAAAATTTAACCGCACAGAGGCACTCGCCAACCAGGCGCATCCTGAGTTATAAGCCCATTTTCACAGCGTCGAATTTGTATCATTCTGCGAGATCATTGATCATGGATCGCGTCTCATCAAAATTCAGATATAAGACCTTTTTCGGCGTCTTCAAGACCAGGAGTTAATTTTTTGTCTTACATGGACGTCCATGTAGTCTTGATGGTCGTTTAGGGGAATTCCTTCTGCTGTTTTGCTTAAGCGAACTTGCTGTGACGACGAACAAATGGCCTTCACCGTAAGCTGTAGTATTTGCTCGAGTTAACCCTGTAACACCCCCTTGCCTTCATCATCAGCTTTCAGTGTCCTTTAACTAGCGCTCCTCATAATGATGACGGAAAATCAAGTGGCCTAATTCCTACTCTCTAGTGGAAGCCGTATCGTGTGCTTATACGCACAGGTCGGAAGACGGGCAAGTTTTCCAGAAGAATTCGCACAAAAAGCTTCACGACGATATCAATCGTGACAAAAATGTCATCGTCGTTTTTGAAGAAGGGAACTAGAACAGAATTATCCAGTCCTTGTGGAACTGATCGTCTTTACTACAGCCGCTGACAAACTCAAGCCATCTATAAATGACATGCCATTGCCGCCTGTGACAACGTTGGCTGTTAGCTCGTCCTAAGGCACTTTTAGAGGCCCTAGATTAGCACTTAGTTTTCAATAATAAATGTCGCCACATTGATCACAGAGCTAGTGGAGCAACTATGGCCAACGCCCCACAGAGTGAACTAGTTAAGGAAGCAAATCAGCTTAAGGTCCTTCTGAGTTCAGCAATTGTGTTCACTTCATTCAGTTTGTTCTCCAACAAATGGCACACTCACATGCTTGCTGTCGACGCCGTGACTCTGTGGGCAGTGTTCAGTAACCAAAGAACGGTGGTCTTCCCTGCCTATGTTTTGAATATGCTTGGCTGAGAACGTTAAACGAACCAACATTAGCCATCCCTGTTTCCCATATCTTTGTCGGTGGCACTTCTGGCAATATAGCCGTCTTGTGTTGCCGATTTGTTCCGATTTCGAAGTTTAATTGTGCTGCTTCGGTTGATCCTCACTAACCTTGCCTGGATGTCTGCTGATTTAGATGCGCCAAGCTTCAGTCAGCAGTTGAATACTGACATTCCTAGTTGTCCAGTTTCTGACTTTTTGCCTGCTTTGACCTAGGTATATGACAGTCCTTCCGTGATTTGAACACCATGTGAGCAGTGCGCCGAAACCAGTTTTTATCCATAGTCAATATATGGTCCTTAAAAAATCAAAATGGTCTGTCTTGATGACTGCATCAGGAACCAGAGGCACATTTGCCGAGTACAGGAGTCTTTCACCCGTTTTATTGCTCCCTTGCATTATTATAGTGTCACTAGAAGTCCTCGACACGTACTATTAAACGCAGTCGTAGGTTTCCCCTTTCTCCTTATTCGTGCTGACTAGGCAAGTAGATGGCACCTCAATTTACGTCTGTAACTGCTGCGCATCACCGATTTGCTCGGTAATGAAACCAGAAATAAGCTTTCACTTTAACAGTGCATTATACCTGTGCTTTCCTTATGGCAAATAATTACGGACAACCCTTTGACAGCTTGAGAATATTACGTGGTTATTCCGCAAAAGCTGATAAATTTCAAATCAAATATTCATATGCTCTTTTGGCGCGAGCTTGAAAAGTTTTTTAAGGATCCACTCCAAGATCGCGCATTAAGTTGGATGGACACTGGAGCTCAGGTACCAGAAAACTCACGGAAACGCTCGGCGGCCATCCGCTGCACCGAACCACTCACAACTGTGTTCTATGGCAGCAGAACCTCGGCCAAACGCGCGTGTCTGGGCTTTTAGCTAGTATCTGCACTGCTAGTGTGGTATATAATTACACCTTTTCTATTACTGTCTGTGGACAGCTTGTGAATATAACGTAGTTATTCCGCTGATAGATTTCAGCTCAATTTTCGAACTGGACATGGAAGGGTTTGTTCCGAAGAAGTTACTGCAAATTCGCGCAGGAATTTTATCGGAAATTAAAGAAGCAGGGAATGCATTTTTATCGCCTGTTATAGCCCCAACGTTGCGCCGTATCTGCTAAAATTGTCAGAAACACCACGGTAGTTGGCGGCGTCAGATTACGGCGTTTGATTACTGTTCTGCCGATGTCGTGTAACAGGGTTTCAGTGAGATAGGGTGGGTCGGTACTGGCGCTGCAGTGGGTGTGCATTCTTTCTGGCAGGTAGAATGCGTCGGAATGCATTACGCAGCCCTGCAATTTTGTTTTTCAAATTTTATTGGCCCGCGTTGTTATTATCTAGTCTGCTTATTTAACCTTGTAAACGCCGGTTCCATGGACGACCAAGCCTGCACTGTGCTCTTATTGTTCGGGATTAGTTCACGATCTGCGCCGAAGGTTCGTATTCCAGGTGTATTTATCAGTCGAAAAGCAGAAGGCTGTTCGATCGTCGGTATCATTCCTTTATTCATCTGAGTTTTCGAACTCGTATAGGAGTCTACTGTACGAGATAAAAATCGGCAGTTCTAGGGCGACATGAGCGCATCAGACATCAGCTGCGCCAATCCGGAGGTGACTACGCAGGGTTCTATGTCGGCGCCAGATCGATAAATTGATGGACGGAGTTGTCGTCGGGGTACAGGCGTTAATCTATTCGCGGCTTGTCTTGCTTCGGGCATGGGCAATGATCTTCGTGGCCCGTTTCGAAAGTGGGCAGCCACTTGTGACAATCCGTCACCCTGTCGCTTACTCCTTTCTATCCTCATCTTTACTGTCGTCAGTAGATGTGGGGTCGTCAGTTGATAACAATATGCCTCATCTGAAGGCTCCCTTTTTACTTATGATCTCTGTCTGTCAGCCCAAATAAACCTACCGACAGACTAAAGCGCTTTTTTTCCGGCTCACTTCCTAGTGGCTTCAATATCCTTGAGGTGCTGATGGCGCTGCACGCACCTGACTGGATGCTGCAGCCCCTACGGTCAGCAGGCGAAACTGTCGGACTTTGGGCCACCGCTCTAGTCCTCTACAAGATAGCTGCGCCTCTCAGATACGGTCTCACAGTCTGGCTAACTCCCGTAACAGTTAGGGCCCTCCGAGCCCGCGGCAAGGTCCCTCCACTTGCTGAGGAGGACCGATTGAGGAATCTGGCTCGCCAGGGTGCCAGAGAGTCGCGTGAGCGAATGAGTAGGCGACTTGCGACCTCCCGACGTCGATTGGGACGGTAGCGCTGTCGCCCGCCTACCTCTGTGCCATTAGCCCCTCCGCCTTCCAGGCCCCAACCAAAATGCACTTATAACTTCTTCTTAAGAAACAAAGCATGTTATTTTCATTTTTGGCAAAAATATCACCCTCATATAATCTTATTTTCATTGAGGCGATCTTTTGCGCATCCAGGTTTGATGTTTAAGGTTATGGGAATAGTCAGTTCTGGCAAATTTGCCGTCAGGAAACTGTCACATGCTCAAGCTGCAGACCGGAAGTATCGTGGTTTTGAATTTGGGGCCATTTGATCAACGAGCATTTAATGCCGGCGACCTATCACGTGCCCTGCGTCTCATATATCTGCAAAGGCTCTGAATCAAGATTTGTTAAGGCGAAACGGTAGTTTCGGTTTTTATCATACAACTGGAAAGCCCTGTGCGCCCAACTCATGCCTCACAACGTCAAAACTTAACAGCCCACAACATGCAAACGGTGCCAGCGAACATTCTAGGCAAGCATCGCTCTTATTGTACATCTCCAGATCAACTGCAGCACTCAAAAGACACCAACTGATGCCTCCCAGTCCACATCTGCTACGCCCCACCGTTACTGTGCTCCCGATGCCCTGTTGCCATTCTCCACAAGCATTCCCGACATCTCCATGCCAACAAATGCTGCCACGGATCCTGCCGCCATGCGCAATGCAAAAACTCTAACGCAACGTCAAACATCAGGCTCATCAAAACCATCACCCGATATATGTAACGCAAGCAAGGAGGAGGAGGAGGTGTAGGAGCAGAAGCAGTAGCATGAGGAGGAGGAGGAGGGGAGAAATGCCTACCATTATCCGATTCTATTCCACTGGGAGATTCTGTAGATGTATAGAAGCTGCCGGGTGTGTCCGATTCCTCGCTAGGTCGCTCAGTGGACATAGTTGAGGCAATATCAACAGATATAATAACGCAACACATAAAATCGGGTTAAGCTCCAATAACAAATGCCAAAAATTGGGAAGATGGGTTACCCCGGGAAGATGGGTTGCCGATTAGCCTAGCTATTGCTTATCGGCGCGTCCACAGGTGGCGGATAGAATTAGGGCCTTCAGTGAAGTTTAGCTGCGAAATAAGCAGACTCTGGGATCTGGCGAATAAGCAGTCGCGGACCAGTAGCGACAGTGCTACCAGGGCGCGACAGGCTGAGGTCTGGCACGCCAAAAGTCTTTAAAAAAACCGCAAACCCCTATGACAGCACTGTGACATGGCGACTGTGAACCGCCATTAAATAAGTTCGATCGCCCCCGCTGCCTTGTGGGTAAGCTCTTAAGCCAAAACGTTAGAGGAGATAACCTCGAAAAAACAAACCGAGCAGCTGTTAGGGACCCGCCTGTACTCCCAATCCCCAAGACAACTCATGAAAATATTTCCGAATATAGTACTAAGATCCATGCTACGGCGTCCGCGGGAACCGACGCGCTCCGCAACCCTAGTCCAGTGGTGCAGGCGAATAGTATCGAGTCGGACTACTCAATCGGAATCAGACCCCTTGGTATTGGATGCTTGTATGCGCGAAAATTCCTGGACAATGGTACCCAAAGTCTTACGGCGCGCAGTCTGTATCAGTATATCGTAGATGTGTGCTACCTGTCAGAAGTCCGAATACCTGACTCAGGTTCTCTGGAAATAAAGAACCCGGGAACCAACTCACACTTCACTCTGTACCAAAGTGGCCCTCGCTACCTTTCTGGTCGATATGTTGTGGCGATTGCCCTCTCGCAACAAGCGAACCGTGTACTGCTTGCTTGGGAACCAGTCAATGAACGGATGGCCTATATGCGACTGAAAGGTCACTTTAAAAACAACACCAACTTCCGCTGCCGAACAGCACGACAAAGAAACGTTTTACTCGCAACTGCAAGCGTTAGTTGAAAGACTCCCGCGCCGCGATCTGTCAATTGTTGCTGGGGGCTGGAATGGCCGGACTGGACGTGGTGACTCCACTAACAGTCATCTTATTGGCCGTTTTGGGCTTGGTTCTCGATGTGAAAATGGTGAGATACTGCTAAACTTTGCTGACCAGAACCTACTGATTGTCAAGAACACGGGCTTCCAGCACCGCTACAAACAACTACTGACCTGTTATTCAAACGACGGTCATACGGCCACTTAGATCGACTACATCCTAGACAGGTAACGGTTCCGCAGCTAGGTTCATGATGGCAGATCGATGTGTGGTGCCGAGACTGGTAATGCCTATGGGTCTCACCATGTTCTCATCCATACACGCTTGAAAGTGCACCTATAATCCGCACACAAAATTTAAGGTGCTATATGCCTTGAGGTCGCCAAAATCCGGCAACTCGGCACTGCCGAGGCCATGGACAGAGAAATCCGGTCCTATTTTACTACACGAACAGACGGAGAAGGCAGTAGTGAGTGGTCATCACTGAAGGCATTAGTCTATGGGGCGGCTGAGAAAATCCTTGGGTTTACTCAGCGATGGCGCAGTGATTGGATCAGCGGAAGAACCCTATAGTTATCTGCCCAGACGGCTCAAGCCAGGTCCCGCAACGATGTTTCATTCCACCAACTCCGAAAGCTGATGGCGAAATCGGCTAGGAAAGACCGGATGAAATATAAGCTGAAATAGTGACCTCGATGGAGCAGGCCTCAAACGTAGGTGACACTCGAAAACTCTACCAAATTATCCGCCAAGTTAGTGGTAGTCGCTCTACACTGAACCACTCTGTTCGTGACGTGAATAGCAGCTTTATTGCTGAAAACCCGGCCAAGGTCGAGCGCTGGCGTGAGCACTTCGAGAACCCTCTCAATTTCGATACCGGGCCCAGGTCCTCCTTACCACGTGCAACGGAGTCTCCTCCCTCTCCTGCCTATGCATTGTCATGTGACCCGCCTTCTGAAGGAGAAGTCACTGATGCCATAAGAAGGTTGCGCAACAAGGCACCTGGAGAGACGGTATACCCTTTGAACTCTACAAGTCTTGTGTCAAAACACTGGCGCCCTGGCTCCATGAAGTGATTGTACAAGCGTGGAGAGACGAGGTTGTTCCTAATGACTGGGGCTCAGGCATCCTTGTGCCTGTCCACAAGAAGGGAGACAAAACGAGATGCGAAAGCTACCGTGGCATAAGTCTTATCGACGTTACTGCTAAAATCTTCGCTATTTTCCTTCTCAGGCGATTCCAGGCTGTGCGTGACTCTAGGACGAGGCCCAACCAAGCCGTATTCCATGCTAGGCGTGGATGTGTGGACCAAATATTCACACTAAGGCGCATCCTTGAATCCCGCGATAGTTACCAGCAACCGACGGCCGTAAACTTTGTCGAATTCGCCGACGCGTTCGATTCCGTCCATCGTGAGTCCTTATGGCGGATAATGGCACTAGATGGCCTACCATCGAAAACCATCACCATGATCAAGGCCTATTACAGCTCAACCACTGCACGAGTTTTGGTCCATACCAATCTTTCACAAACATTCGATATCCGGTCTGGCGTTCGACCAAGTTGTATTTTGTCGCCCATCCTGTTCAGCTACGCTATCGACTGGATCCTTGGGAATGCCCTGCATGAAGAAGACGGTGTTGAGCTTGCACCCGGACGCCGGCTGGCTGATCTCCACTACGCAGATGATATCGCCTTACTAGCTTCAAACTTTGGTGATCTGCTGTGGCGGGTGAATGAAGTCGCTAAATCGGTCGGCCTGTCCATAAATGCGGGGAAGCCCAAAGTTTTTTCAAACTGCATCTCTGCCCAGGAGAAAGCGCCTCTCGAGGTCGATGGCTGTCAACTTGACGAGATGGACAGTTTCAAATACCTTGGGACGAGGTCACTGCCGAATGGACAGAGTAAGGATGACATGGTCTCCTGAATCGATGCTGCTCGTCGGGTTTTCTCAAGCCTTAGAAAGTGCCTGTGGACCCGACGCGACATTTATATCGCCAAGCAGATTCGCATATACCGTGCGTCCGTCCGGTCTGTCCTCTATGTTTGAGAATGCTGGGCTACACGCATAGAAGATGAGCGAAAACTGGAGGCATTTGATCACCACTGCTTGAGGACCATTCTCCGAGTGAATTACGCAGACTTCGTCTCAAATAATACAGTCCACAATCGCTGCGAAAATATCGCAAGGATATCCATCGCCATCCAAGAACGACGACTGAGGTGGTTCGGACACGTTCTTCGTCGCCCACCTCATGAGCTCAGTGTTACTGCCCTTGAACCGACTCCACTACCCAATTGGAGACGTCGAAGAGGGGTCAGCTCAAAACCTGGCTCGACACAATTCGTCAGGACATGGAAGTTGTTCTTGGACCTTCGGTATTTGGCGGCCGTCGTTGGCGAAGAGAATGGATTGAACTGTCCAGGTCTGCTGCCGTGAATCTTTATGCGTGGAGGAGCACAATCCATAACATAATCGAGGCCGGCTAGATCAGGCATGATCGCAGCCATAACAAGTACTAGTAAGTACATAGCATCAACTCCGACCCCCCAGTGATGAACATGAGGACTGCCAGCGATAGTAGGCCTGTGGTTGCCTGTGAACAACGCCCTATAAATACTGCGCACCTAGTGCCCAAGTACCCTTTTCTGCAACTGTCTCTGATGATAGATTCAAAAGGAGAATCCGAAAGGACAGGCCAATAAACACCATGTTCCAGTGATTGCCTCTTCTTCTACTGAGCTACTTCCTGGTACTCGCCTGTCCGCATCTATCAATAGCCGATACTTACTGTGCGCTAACGATCTTAACCATTCTTGCCAAGCGTTAGCTAGACAACTCAAGTTTCATGCAGTCTACTCGCTTGCACCCCTCCGATTTTGTTTCATGGGTAAGGCAATTTTCGCTCTCTGGGTTGAGGAATTGCGCACAGGTATACTAGGTAGCTGACCGTGCTGCCCATGAAAATGTTACCACATCGGTCGCTCAAATGAGGCCGAAAATGGTGCCGTATTAAACAATTCGATTAAAATAGAAAAATGGGGTACTGTCAGTCGCAGTTAGAATAATTCTTGATGTTTGATTAACTGATCCAGGGGTCTCGGAAACTGCGTAGAGGTGTGCTGTGCACAAGGGTGGCAAACAGCTATTAGTAGGACGTCTGGCGTCTTTGTTCGACGCTTCATTGCGCCAAGATCGATCGCTTTTCGTGCGACCGCTTCCGGACGCAAAGCCTCAACAGTTCGACCAACTATTTTGACGAGGTCCACCGTACGCTCCACAGCAGGGTGGTGTAGATACGGTGACTTGCGCTTACTTTGGTTTAAAGTGAAAGTAGACGTGCGCTGCATTTACCGCACTCTCTCCTCCTCCCCACCGGTCTGGTGTCAAGACAGAGTCAAGAAGACAGGAGATGGGAGAGGCCGCAGTTGGCTGGCGCACACAGCACCGGAGACCCTCACATGGTTTAGCCCGCCCGTCGTGACGGTTGCCCGGGATATGGCCGCTAGGAAGAGCCCAGCTATGAGAAACCACCGGTGAGAGTTGGGTTCCAGTTAGAGGCGGCCACAGGAGCCTTCACCATCTGTACGAGACAAATAAAGCGACAAAATGCTATCGACGTGGTGCTACCCTCTAACTATAACCCCCTACATCCCAGAAGCAAAGTCTACCGACTATGACACGCACACACGTGCACAGTCAGACGCTCACAATCTTCAGTGCCACCAAATGAATATTCTGATCGAGTAGGAAATGATTTGGGCAGGAAGAGATTTGGAAGTGCTCCAAAAGACCCATGAAAAAAATTGACACTTCTGTCCTCAGCACTGATTTACCGCGGTCAGTGCCAGCCCTGGCTCGCCACTGCCACCCGAGACAGCGATGCAGGGTTGTATGCGCGCGTTTAAGCCTCCTATTATGGTGCTTTTGGAACTTGGCCTGCTGACCGTAGTGCTCGATGTGCACTCAGTTTTAGTGAACGCCCGTCAGATGTCTACATATGCAGCAACGCTTTAAATAATTGGGCCAACCCGAAAGCAAGCTGACCGAGATTTAAGACAGTTTAATGTACCGGTACGCTCATATTTTATCTTTCCTGATGGAATCTGTTTGCCTAACCTTCTGCCGTCCATAATCAATCTTCATTCATATACCTCCGCTGCCATTCCTAATGAGACTTACTCTTTTTTTCACTCTTGCGGACGGCAAAAAAATATTGATCGTCTTTCCTCTGGTATATCGTTTCTTTACAAACAATCGAATGTATTTGAAAATGAACACCTACTTAAGTATTGCCAATAACATTATCAATATTTGTAAAATTGAAGTGGATTCAATGCCGGCGCTCTCCTGGAGAGTCTGCAAGCACCGGACTGGATGCTAAGGCCATTTCGGCTGGCAGGCGGAGCAGTCGGTACCTGGGCTTCCGCTTACCTGATCTACAAGGTTTTTCACCCCGCTGCGCTATTTCTGCACACTCTGGCTCACTCGCACCATTGTACACTATTTGCGCGCTAAGGGCCGTATTCCTCCGCTGGCCGAGAAGGACCGCCTGAGGAATCTGGCCCGTGAGGGCACCGCCCTCACACGCAGCCGTCTGAATGGGAGATTTAGAGCCTCTCGCCAACGCGCCGTTAACAGCCTGCGCAACCTCTCGCCAGTCAAACATCGCAAATGACTTTTCACCACGACACTGGCCATAGTTTGTGACGCCTATTGTCATTTTTTTCTTAATCCACTTCACCTTTATCTTGTACAAAACCTAGTTTTGCTAATATTTTTGCTTGTTTTTCCTTCCAGTTGCTTTCATTTTAAAATTTTCTTGTGCACATGCGTAAGCATGGAAGTTTGCTGATGCCTACAATCCGGATTGAGTAACACATGTAACCCCAGCTGCCTCGACCCTCGTTAGTAGTCCAAAGCAGAGTACGGCGATTTAATCCACCGCTCTGCATGTCACATATGGCAGCCGGTCATCTGGTTTAGAAGACGATCAATCAGACGTATTCCCTCTTTCTCTCTCTGCCTCCTCTCAATTCCTGTCAGGCTTGTGCATATATACAGAAAGTTATTAATGGAAGCGAACAGGCGTCTTCCAAGAGGCAGTTCAGAGGAAGATGTGATCGCTGGAACACAGCGTTGATTGGCCTGACGTTTCACATTCTCCCTCAAACCCATCATCAAAGATAGTTGCAGAAAAGGCTAATAGGGGGCACATAGTGCGCAGCATTTATATGAGGCCAAAATTCTTGAAATTGCTGACAACCGCATTAGCCGTGAACTGCTCGAGTCATAGTTCTCTGACCAGTGGTCGACTTATAAGAGCAATGACCTCGTGGCTGCATATTATGTGCTGCTATTTTGCCTGGGCAAAATCACTAGCCATATGGGAAGAATGCGGGTGAGCAGCAGTCCCAGTGACAGCGAGGCAAATTGAAGAGGCATAAACACGTCAAAAATCGACGACGGTGATGAAATTACGGCCATCGGTGATACGAGTATGAACCGAAGGGCAATCATCGGATCAACTTCGACCCCCAGCGATTAACACTAGAGCTGTCAAATATAGTATGCGTATGGTCACCTGGCGATGGCGCCCTATACGTATTGCATCTATTGTGTCCCCCGATTACCACTTTCTGCAAATATCTATGAGGACGATACCTACGACTGCGGCGGCGACAATTATGATGAGGTTGACCACTACGAGGGCGGTGGCGACAATTACGGTGATGATGCTGATGACGGTGATGACGAAGATGGCGGCGGCAACAATTATGCTGTTGATGCTGACGACGACAACCACGATAGCGACATTTATGTTGATGATGACGACGGCGGCGTCGACGATAATGATATTGACGACGACGACGAGGACGCTGACAATGACGACGTCAATTATGATGACGCTCACGACGACGCCGATGAGGAGGATGACTACTACGATGTCAATGATGATGTTGACGACGACGACTATGGTGATTAGGATGATGATGATGGCGGCGGTGGCGATAATTATAATGTTGATGATTGTGAATAAGTTGGTGATGATGAGGGAACACAGGGAACGCAGCTAGACAGCGTCTGGGGAGGGCAAACAGACAGCATCGGCTCATTGCGAGGGCGAGATGTCATCATAACCAGAAGTAGCAGATCGATTAATCCGAAGGTTGAACACTCGTGGGGCATATTTGAAAGGTGAAACAAATGTCCGGGCAAACGAATACGAATCAAGGCGTATGCTCACACCGATGTAACTGAATTGCACTTGTCGAAGTTGTAGAGCTCGCATTTACGTACTATATCTTACCCGATGACAAATATATGTACTAGACGGTTTGAACTTCAACATTGGACGATAAGAAATAGAAATATCAGTTTCTCTAGGCACTAGAGCTGGTACGGTTGGTGTCGACTGAAGGGCGCTGCATCCGAAACACTTCTGCCTCCGTAAGTCAGCACCGAAACCCGACAACATGATCGCTGAAACGCTGCAGATACTAGAAGCTTCCAGAGAAAGCGATTTCAGATTGAACGGAGGGCAATACATGGGAAAAAGAACCCTAGCCCTCCTATTCCGGCGCCTGATGTTTGGGTTGGGGTTATGACTCGGTGATATTCACCCTTCCTGGAAATTAACGGGAGGTCTCTTGTATTACCGGGGTGAGGAATCATAGTCCCTTGTATTACCGACGCAAACTCCACCCCCAACCCCCCCGCTCCCTGCATTTTAATCCTCTGATAAAAGTACTCCCTCTGGAGGCGAATATAAGAAATAGAAAGGTTTTATTTTCAGCAATGCACACATACCACATTAGATTAAACGCTGCAAACTGTCCACCTCCTTTTGAAGGAAGAGACAGTCAAAGACCTCGTTGTAGAAATGCGGGTAGAACTTGCAGGCCCGTGTGCAGTCCGGGCTGAAATTGACTTCACACACCTGCGGTTGGATGGTGAAACAGGAGGAAGAGGAGGAGGTCGTGGTGATGGGACCACAGCGCTTCCATTCCAACAGAAGGTCCACAGCATACATGGCACGGGACTGTCTACAAGCGCCCAGCCCACGTGGCGGCGGTTCAGAGGAGGCCACCTCAAACATCTCCACCAGCACCTGATGGATTTTAGCCTGTGTGGGTGAGCGGAGAATACAGAACACGTTAGAAAAATCTAATGGCTGACTGGAGGAAATGAAGCGACATAAAGGGGCCAGGAGGCAACACCAGTATCACCGCCTGCACCACTGACAGACCATCGCTTTGGAGAAACGGTGATGACTTCTAGATTAATACGATTGTAGTGGGCGATACTTGTGCGGCACCGGCTTCTCTCTCTATCTCCACAGTGATCAACTGACAAGATAACCTTACAAAGGACTGTAGATAAACAACAGTTGCTGTTTAAAGCGAACGCGTTGCGCTCAGCGCTACCTAACGGGCAAGTTGCGTTCAAACAGGCAACGCCCTTGGGATGGCTTCATGCTGACAGTAGTCTCCAGCACATCAGTTTAAGCATTTAGAATTGTGCCAGACGGTGGGTAAGATCTTGTTTGACAGCAGACAACATTTGTTACGTCAGAATAAGTCTGTAGGCTGAATTATTGCAGACAGTAGATTTGTCGAATCAGTCAGGCCTGAGCTGGGGCGCATAGTGTCTGACTGCTCATTCGTCAAAGCTGAAAACCTGCTCTTTTGTCGTCACACATATCTGAAGACTGATGCCCTATCCGCAACGTGTGTCTGCGTCGAGTAGCTCACAAAAAAGCTAGCAGACCAACCCCTTCTGTCCACTGTTATTGTCGTTTGTGGAGAGATCGGCTCGGCCTGCCATAAGGCCTTCGTGTCAGATGTTTCGCAAGTAGAACAGGCTTTGCGAACCTTAATGTGTCAGTGGATGTCCGACAAAGAGGTCACCCGAACCTGTCCTGTGATGTGTAACCATCAACTCGGTTAACGAGCTCAACCAAGACAAGGTTTAATCAATGATCAGACAAGGCGGCGTGTGTGGTCTGAATTTTGCACTGCCTGGGGGGGGGGGCTCGGGCATCCTTGTCTACAGTTGTCAGTCAGAGTAGGCACGCCAAAACATTAATAATTTCACCCTGGTGACTGAGCCGTTCACACGTACACACTTCACCGAGTCGGGATGAAATTCAGCTACTTCACGTGTCAGTCGAAGCGGCTACGGAGATTAAAAATCAGTACATCCCAAAACGGTTGTCAGGCGCCAACCGCCACCCAGCGTGGAATACAATGCTCTTCGAATCAAAGACAACGGTGCTCAACTCAAAAATGTGGAAACCTTCGCTTATCTAGGAAGTACGCTGTCACGCTAGAAGAAAAATCGATGACGAGGTTGCCCAACGGATCTCCAAAGCCAGTCCGGCCTTTGACCGGCTGCAGGCCTCCGTGTTGTGGTATTCCCTGAACATCAAACTGTAGATGTACAAGGTCATCATCTTGACGACACTCCATTACGGAGCGGAGACCTGGACCATCTACTTGAACCAAGCCAGGAAGCTGAATCACGTCCATCTCAGTTGCCTCCGCAGAATACTGAAGCTGAGATGGCAAGACAGGATCCCGGACACGGAAGTCCTGAAACGGACCGGAATCCTCAGCATCCATGCCATTCTGCGACAAGTGCAAATGCGATGGAGGTCAGCCCAATGTGTGCTTTGTGTTTAGTGGCTGACTGGCGGACTGAGAGTCAGACTGCAATGGCTCCTTCTTAATGCGGTCATTATAGCACTTCCACTCCGTGGGATCCGAACCAGGTGTGGTGCATACGGTGGACCTCACCGTAATCGACGGTCGAAAAAGTCGTGTGTGTGACGAATGGAAGAAATTCTTCGTCACCACCAAGGATGTCTACGGACCTCCCATCAAAGGCGCTGCCTCTCTTCTCAGTGCTGACGGCAGGACGAAAATCCTGACGCGATGGGCAGAACATTTACAAAGCGTTCTCAATCAGCCCTCCACCATCTCCGACGCTGCCATCGATCGCCTGCCTGAAGTGGAAATCAACGCCGACCTTGATCTCCCACCCTCTCTCCAAGAAACCATCAGAACCATGCAGCCACCCTCCAGCGGGAAAGCACCTGGCTCGGACGCGATCCCTGCTGGGATTTAGAAGCATGGCGCACCCCAACTAATGAAACAACGCACAGTGCTCTTCTAGGAGAGGTGGCACCAAGTGCAAGTCATCAGGATTTCAATGATGCAACCATTATCCACCTCTACAAGAAGAAATGGAACCGCCAACTGCGCGACAACCACCGAGGAATCTCACTGCTGAACATCGCCAGAAAGATCTTCGCCCGCATTCTCCTCAAACGCCTGAACGCTCACCTGGAGCAAGGACTACTCCCAGAAAGCCAATGTTGCTTCCGACGACAACGAGGAACAATCGACATGATCTTCGCCGCTCGCCAGCTGCAAGAAAAGTACCAGGAGATGCGAACTCACCTCTACACTACATTCGTGGATCTGACGAAAGCCTTTGACACGGTGAATCGCGACGGGCTGTGGAAAATCATGCAGAAATTCGGCTGTCCGGAAAGTTTCACACATATGGTGCGTCAGCTTCATGACGAGATGATGGCGCGCGTTACTGACAACGGGACAGTATCCAAAACATTCGCAGTGACCAGCGGATTGAAGCAGGGCTGCGTGCTTGCGCCGACTCTCTTTAGTCTCATGTTCTCTGTGATGCTAACGGACGCCTAGCGTGAAGAACGCCCCGGGATCCACATCGCCTACTGGGTGGACGGCCGACTCCTCAACCAACGACGGATGCACTTCCGCTCGCGTGTCTGCACAGCTAACATCCACGAACTTCTCTTCGTTGACGAATGCGCACTCAATGCAATGACAGAAGAGGAAATGAAAAGGAGCATGGACCTCTTCGCTGCCGCCTGTGACAACTTAGGACTTCGCATCAACACTGAGAAAACGGTTGTGATGCATCAGCCGCCGCCAGTACCACCTACTCCGCAGCTCACATCAATGTCAATGGTGCCCAACTGTGGATACCTTCACGTACCTGGGCAGCAATCTCTACCGCCGAACCAAAGTCGACGATGAGATTGCCCATCGGATCGCCAAAGCCCGCCAAGACTTTGAACGCATGCAGAACGAGGTCTGGAATCGACACGGTCTCAACCTCAGCACCAAATTCAAGATGTACAAAGCTGCCATATTGCCGACGCTGCTGTATGAAGTGGAGACGTGGACAATCTACCAAAAGCAGGTGCGGAATCTCAACCACTTCAACCTCAGCTGCTTCGCAGAATACTAAAAGCTGAGATGGCGAGACAGGATACCGGACACGAAAATGTTGGAACGATCAGGACTTTCAGCATTTATGCTCAGCTGAAACAACTGCAACTGCGATGGAGCGGCCACCTTGTGAACGATTACCCAAACGACTCTTCTATGGAGATGTCGTTACGGGTGCTCGCCGACAGGAACGTCAAAAACGACGCTACAAGGACACTTTGAAATCTCTGAAGCAACTGCAAAATCTACCCGGCGACCTGGGAGGACCTCGCCAGGAACCGACCGGTGTGGAGAAGGACAGTGAATACAGGGGAAAGCAATCTACGACGCCAACAGGATCATCGCCGCCAAGACCAAAAATCGGCACGAAAGTCACCAACGCCCAGGACCAACACCGCCAATGCGCAGGCCCTTCCGATATGTCCGCGCTGTCAACGCACATTTCCGTGCCCGGATCGGCCAGGTCGGACATCCTCGGATGCAATGCACCAACAATTTTAACTTCTACGTCAAATTCTGTCAACCCTCCTTCGGACTCTCCCACCCTCACCCTTTGCATCAATCCCATTACTCCAACCATCATAGAGACCCCATCCCAATACTCATCACCTGTTACCCCCCATCACCGCCTTCGCCGCCACCACCACCAGCAGCGATGTGGACTCTCCTAAACTGTCATCATTGCGACCGCAGATTCATCTCACACATCGGCCTGGTCGGTCACTTGCGAATCCATCGTACAGAGACTGGTGAACCAGTGCCTGAAGAACCAACGCACAGCAGAGATCGCCGCCTCCACTGCCCTCGCGCATTCACTCTTCACATAAGCAAATTGGGACACATGCGCCTCCACGAAAACCTGTGGTAAACCACCGGAACCAAAGCCATATCAGCGCACACTTCCTACATCAATACATAGACGACAGTTCGACCGCCGTAGTCCGACGATGGTAACCGTATGCTCCACGGAAGAGTGGTGCAGGGACAGTGACTTGCGCGTGATTTAGTTTAAAGTGATAGTAGACTTGCACTGCATCTACCACACTCTCTTCTCCTCCCCCCACCTGAGCCCGGTGTCATGACAGAATAAAGAAGACCGGAGATGGGAGAGGGCGCATGGGAATGGCGCGGCCGGAGCCACCCCATGGCTCAGATCCTACGGAGTGGGAGGACCATAAAGGCCACATTAAGAAGGAGCCATTGCAGCCTGACGCTCAGTCCACCAATCAGCCACTCCACACAAAACACACATTGGGCTGACCACGCGGTCCGAGTTATCCTGTCGGTTGGCAACCTTCCAAGCCACGGCTTTTAGCGCATCGTGACAGTTTCAAGCACGTTAGATTGTTTATATTGAGAAAAATGCGCTGAACCATCAACCTCACTTTCTCCCTCACACCCACAAGCAGACCATTCTCCGAGTCTGTCAGTTGTCTGATGCGCAAGTGGGCGCAGCTGCTGGTGACCTCGTCTACGTGTACTACGTACACGACCTGGCCCCCCCCCAAACACAATCACCAGGATTTAACACAACAATGGGTTGAACGGCTTACATCTCACATGTGTGAGAGAGTGTGTTAAATTCGATACGTAGAGCGATTGGGAGGGGGATGAGGGTATGAGTGAATTTAGTTGATCGCTTACACAGCAGTAAGTAAGATCTTGACGTGGATTGGGCTGCTGCGGAGCACTAAAATATAAATTTCAAAGGGTTGCGAACTGTGTGAGGAAATCCAACCCTGGGAATTGAGGGTCAGATCGCAATAGCTTTTTCATAATATGGCTTTTTGAATTTGAGCCGCCATTTTTGTTTGCTCTCCATTAACGAAGAAATTTTTCGGAAACTGTACACTCCTCTACCTATTTTTGCTTTGATATTCTGTCTTTTTTTACGTTTGTTGTTTTGCCTGAACTATGTTTTTAAGGTCATCTCTACACTACGCTAGCACCTTTTTAATGCACGTAAACTGAAAAATTTACCGAATAATTTCCATGCACTTTTCGGCCAATATGGCGGATGTGTGATTCCCCAGTGCTCACGTCTTCACAATTTTATCAACAAAAACCTGCGCAGCGGAAAAAACACCGCTGCGGTTGGCAACTCGCCTCGAAGCCTCAACAGAACGACAAACTGTTAATTCCAGGCTTTCTTTCAACAAATTGTCGTTTGATCTTCAACAAAAGTCATGATATGGAGTTACTTTTGTTGAAAAAAGAACAAAGTAAGACTCAAGTGATTTTTCTTCAAGAGACATGGTTAAACAGAGACATTGACGCAAAGCTAATTAGGCCTCCGTCTTTCTGTTACTTTCGAGCAGATCGAAAATCTTTATCCTCCAACAGAGGCGCTGTGGTGGCTATTTTGGTCAATAAGGATTGGTGTTTTAATTGTAAATCCTTATTTTCCTATTCTGAGGATTTGATAGACGTTATCGCTGTCATCTGTAAGCCCCGATTTTTATATACATTTAAGGGCATTATATTTGTTAGTATCTTTATTCCCCCCTCTACCCGTGAAGTTGCGCTTAACAATTTTTTTAACGTTCATTCAGAAGAACTTTGCTTTATTGTCCTGCGAGCATCTTATTGTCTTATGTGGTGATTTTAATCGTGTGAATTTACATCCGTTTACGTTATTAGGCTTTGATGACCTTGTTTTCTTTAATACTCGCGATGATGCCCCTCTTGATCACGTTTTGACTAACCAATCCAAGTACTTCCTTGTTAAGAACAGAGATCCATTGTCTGTTTCCGATCACTCTGTATTATTAGGCCTTCCAAAAATTTACTCCGCTTTTACGCGTGCGCTGCTACTCAAACCGCATGGAAAGTTAAGGTTCGTGACACATCACCGGAAAACATTTTTCTTCTCCAGACTTGTATATTGTATACTATCCCCGTCTTCCTCAGTCAATCCAATGTTGAGTCGTGTTCCTGCTTCCTAACAACATTTTTAAAAGAAACTTTCAATATTTGTTGACCTCTTGATACAGTTTTGGTCCAACTTGACAGAATTTCTTTCCCTTATCTAAAATCTTAAAGACGTAAAAAATAACTTCTCTACAAGCTAGGCCTCCGTGGCTGTCTTAAGCAGGTTAACGTCTTAATAAAAAGTGAGATTTGTAGACTAAATGAATTGTTTGTAAGTCAGCTTTTTGCCTCTTCGTCCAAACCTTTTTTTCAGCTTTCCTCTGCTGAACTCTGGAGAAAGCTTAAGCGTCTCACTGGCAAATGTGTTAATCCGGCACATGTTGATGCACATTTAGACTCTCTAAATGAACATTTTATCCATACTTCCACTGACTCAATTCCCCCACAAACAACCTTTCGTTACTACCACGCCTTTTTTTCTCCCTGTGTCAGTGGCAACAGTGGAGAAACATCTGAAAAATGTCCGTGGTTCAACTGCTGCTGGGCCGGGTGAAGTCTCAACATTTGTTTTAAAATACTGCTGCTCTCAGATTGCCCCTATTTTGACCCACCTTATAAACATGTCCTTCATGGAGTCAACGATTCCTGATATTTGGAGTTCAGTAAGAATCACTCCCATCCCTAAAAAGTCCGCTAATTTTGGTCCTAAATCTTTCTGTCCAATCGCCTGCTCTTCCGCTTTACTGAAGATTGCTGAACGAGTCGCTCTCGATATAATTAAGCCTTTTTCCTCCAATTTCTCTGACCCATTACAATTTGCCTATAAGGCTCGGCGTAGTACCCTAGATGTCGTTGCTGCTTGTAGTGCATTTGGCTCTACGAGATCTTGATAAAGAGGCTGCTGTGCGTACACATGGGCGACTCCTCTACCTTCAACACCATCCCGTGCCATCTCCGCCTTAATAAAACATCCGCTTCTGGCTCTCGGCTCTTGGCTCGAAAATTATTTTTACTTCCCGCACTCAATTCGTACAATCCGGCAAGCGGAAGTCTACTGTCACTTCAAACAACTGCGGTGTTCTTCAAAGGTGCCATCTTATCCCCTCACATCTTCTCCCTCCGCAGTGTGATTTGAGATCGCAAACGACTGTCTGTGTATCAAAATATGCCGACGACATGGTTGTCATTCTCATAAAAATCAGACACATCTCCAGTGCCTGAAGGATGGCCCTCGACCATGTTGCAGCCTGGTCGTCAGATAATGGCCTGCAACTGAACCATGAGAATCTCTGTCCAATGTGTTTTTCACCTGCGACCATCCCCTAGTTTTCAATTCTCAGCCGTCCTTTCCCAACGAGGTATCCTCATTTCGGTCCTTGGCGTTACTCTGACATCGAATCTTTCATTCTCCCAACATATTAATGCTCTTTTTACAAAAATTCGTAAACTTCTATATTATATTCGCCGTTTACGTTCCTCATCCTTTATTGCTCTCAGTGATTTTTCAGCCTCGTTTAGAAATGATTTTTGAATTTTAAAACGTATTCTCCGAATGCTCTCTTCTGCTACTGGTGTTTCGAATGCTATTTTAGTGGGTTGTATAGCAAAACGGCACTTTACGACAATCAAACAATTCGCTGGGCGAATCCTTGATGATGTAACCCATCCCCTCCACTCTGAGCTGACTGCTGTGAAGTCTTCCCATTCGATGCGCCGAGGCTTTCGCCATATAGCATGCCGTACAACGGCATACCAGCGCTCCGTTTTGCCATTTCTAGCACGCTGCCTTACTTGTGAAGAGACTGAAATAAAAAAGCTGAAACTAGAACTGTCTCCCCGCTAGATGTCCATTTTTGACTCTTTGAATCTTGTATATTATGTTTACTTAGAGAATGGAGCCATTTATATTTTTGCTGAAATATTTGAATGATACTTCAAAATAAAGCGTATTACTCTCTCTCTTTATCCGACGAGAGTAAAAACTGGACAGTCGTTGTAGAGGTACCATGAGGTGCATTGCACTCCAGGAGCAGACGGCTTGGTAAACCATTTTGCACATACCCACCACCAGTTGTCTTAGCTTCATTCTGCCGTAAAAATGTGTAGGAAAAGAGAGTGACGCAGATATGGCGGAGGTCTACCATAGGAGGGTTCAGTTCACGCACAAGTCAAATCTGTCCTACGGGTTTTGGCAGTGCTGTTCGAATCTGACGAGCAAACTAGTGCGTAAGATAAATCTGGGCGTTCCAAAATGCCCATAGCTTTTCCAACTGCGTGGTTTTTGTAATTATAGTCAAAAATCGCCTATGGCCGATAACCCCTGGTATGTGCGTTATGGGGGCCAGGTCATGCTGTGGCGCGCGAAGACGGGTACGTCGACCAGTCAGCCAATGCATTCATTCCCACATCAGACAAATGACCGGTTCGGACGGTGGTCTGTGTGGGAGAGAGAATGAGGTCGACGGCTCAGTGCATTTTACTCACTATATACAAGCTGACGCGCTTGTAATTATCACGGTGCGCTAAAAGCCATGGCTTGTAAGGTCGCCAACTGACGGGATAACTCGGACCGCGTGGTCACCCCAATGTGTGTTTTGTTTGGTGGCTGACTGGCCGACTGAGTCAGGCTGCAATGGCTCCTTCTTATGTGGCCTTTATGGTACTCCCATTCAGTTGGTATCCGAGCCACCCCTCTCTTCTGTGGTTGTATTCTTGTTTAGAGTAGGACCAAAGTGCGTGGGCCTACACCCTCTTCCATCTCTGTTCTTCTTGACTCTGTTTTGACACCGAGTTCAGGTGGGACAGTGGAACAGCGTGAGGTAGATGCACGCATGTCTATTCTTACTTTAATCCATCGCGAGTCACCGTCCCTGCACAGCATACGGTGGACATCGCCGAACACGACGGTCGAACTAACGTGTATTTATCAGTTATATTATAGGTTCTAAAACAAGCGCAGCCATGAAAAATGCCAACAATGAAGATGAGGTGGTTTGACTAGGCACAGGCTCACCTGTGCACGATCCCGTCTCCGGTCTTCCTGACTTTGCGTGGACACCGGACTCGGGAGTTTGAGGGAAGAGAGGGTGAGATAGATGATGCACAAGTCTACTATCAATATCAAATAATTCACGTGCAGGTAAACGTCCCATGTGCCCATCCTGTTGAGGTAACACGGTGAACATGGTCGTACCCATGTCTTCTGTACGGTATATACTACTGACCACCTGCTAGCAGTTCGTAAATATTACGCGGTTATTCCAAAAGTAACTGATGGATTTCAGGTCATGTATTCACATCAACTTTCCGCCTGTGCCTGACAGGGGTTGACTCCGAAGGATTTATACCAAGTTCGCGATACGACTGTCAGGTCAACCGCCCAAGAGAACAGGAGTCGCTGGAGTCAAGTCGCGTAATCACTTGTCCTGTTAAACGTAGATGCAGTCTCGGTCCACGATCTTAGGCATGCCTAAGTCCAACTAGCAGCCTAGCGAAGTCCGGCCTCTGCACCGCTGGCAGTTGTTCACACATCCTTGTCTGTAGTTTACTGTCGGTTTTAGCAAGGTAATTATGCTCACCCTATTTGCATTGAAGCCGGCAAACGACAATTAACTTCCCCTATCTGGCGGACGTTTAGTTCTCCAGTCGCATCATGCGACGAAAAAACGTCGAGTTGGACTTTGATGGCCACAAATGTTGCTCGAAAATGAAGACTCAAAATAAAGCCATCACAGTGATTGTCACTTTTGCCCCTTTAGTTATGCTACGTGGGAAGTAAAAGTTAACTATATTCATAAGGAGATTCCGACATCTTACCTCAACATCCTGCCACCGGATATTGGGATACTGACGTTCAAACTGGCTGATGAAGTCGGTGTGATGAACCTATGAGCAAAATAGTATAAAATGAGGAGACAAGAAGTGAGGTTAGGAACATGATAAAGAATTCTCTTAACGTATGTACTGGTGTCGTGTATATTAAACTGCTGCACACGCACCGAAACCAGGTGCCCTATCGTCCTGGAGGCGGTTTGATCAAACGACTGTCCAGGGGTAGCCGTAATAATTATATTTTAAATTAAGTGTAAAGATAAAGACTGCCCTCAAACCCAGAATACCGTTTATTTGCCACAACATGGTGATAAGACTGCATTCCAGTCCGAAGAAGTCATTGAGACGCGCACCGAGTAATTTTCTCATTGTTGACAGGAGAACAATTGTTCACAGATGTCATGAGTCGCGAGCATCCCGCCAGAAACACGTACTCACCATACGTTTCTAATGCAGAAAGGGCGGATATTTAAAATCGTAGAAACAGGCAGTAGGTTGAGTGCAACCCATCACGAACAACGATGTTCACCGATTTTGCCCAACGAAGCTTGGTTAACACTAGTCCATTAGCCTAATCCATCACTCCAGGAAAAATTACTAGGAATAAATGTTTAAAACAAGGGTTTCGGGAGAGAGAGAGAGAAGGAAATTTCATGATTTCTAAGAATTGCTTCCAGTACATGAAGCACAGCAACCTCTCGCTAATCGAGTGGCCTAAGAATTTGATGCATGATCGTAGGACGTCCCCACTCCATAAAAGCTGCCATGTCAGATTTGTCTCCCTGCCTTTGGATTCGGTCAGATCGAAGTCTTCCTTTGCAACTTCATTGTGGATTTGGGTAAAATAACCTATCGGCATAGAAACTCACCTGCTTCAACTCATCTTCCTCACGGTAGTTCATCACGGTAAAGTGTTTAGAATAGTCGTCATAGTCCTCCAGGAGAAGGGTCTGCAGGAGAAAAAAATGAAGCCTGCTGAAGCCCTCCATTCGAAACAGTTGCACCCACAGAATACAATGCCGTCATATGAGGTTTGGGTTGGAAATGTTTGCACGCTGCCGCCCCAGCAACGCATGCGGTCTTACGCTGATTCTAGGAAGGGTAAATATTCCCGTCTTCACTGTAACCTGAACATGAACCGTAATTCTAACGTTAGCTGTAATGCTAAGGGTCCTTGAATTTAGCATAAGGCCACCTAAATTAAGAGCGGTTCCTGTCTCTGTGTCCTTCCGGAGAGGGTGAGCAATACAAGCAATCCCTAGTCGCGTTTTAACGCAACAGCCTAGTCCAACGCCCAACGATTAGAGCGATGTACTTCTGATCAACGGGTCGCGGGTGCGAGCCTCGGGTGGGCATGACTGGCTGAAGACGGCTCATAAGTCATAAATGGCAATTCCCGTCTCCCTTATCTTTGCAGGTAATATTCATCTGCCTATTTAACTACTAGCCGCTGTGCGGCTGCTGGTGGGGCTCGAGAGTGAGCCTTAAGGCAAAACGGGACGAGTGAGTCCTGTAACCGATCGGTGAGCGCCCATCTACCATTGTTAATATTCCCGATCGAAACCGGCAAGACAACGAGCTTGTGGCGCAGTGGGTAGAGCGTTGGACTTCTGCCCAACAAGGTCGCGAGTTCGAGACTCGGGTGCCGCGGCGCCTGGGGTTGGGTATGGCTGGCTGATGACGCCTTATAAGCCAGAAACGGCCATTCCAGTCTCCCTTGTATTTGTCGGTAATATCATTCTGCCTATATAACTAGCTGCTATATGGCTGATGGCGGGGCTCTAAAGTTAACCCCAAGGCACAACGGGACGAGTGAGTCCTGTAACCGATCGGTGAGCGCCCAACTACCATTGTTAATATTCCCGATCGAAACCGGCAAGACAACGAGCTCGTGGCGCAGTGGGTAGAGCGTTGGACTTCCGCCCAAAAAGGTCGCGAGTTCGAGCCTCGGCCGCTGGAATACTTGAAAATCGGATTCAGGAGTGTGCTCGCCTTTTAAATATGCGAGATAGAGTTCCGAAATTGATCACAAGCATACATCGAAAAGAAGGTACTTTTAGGCGATGTCACTCTGTGTCCCAACTGTCCTCTGATAGACGAGAATGAAGACAATCATCCGAAAATTGGCCAAAATATGAGCGCTGGGACACAAATATGTACGATAAATGCGACGAATTGCATACGTAAATCACCCCGACGTTTGGAAACCAAATACCCTTTAATCGTTGGAGGCACTGGTGGCACCTGAGTTGGACAGGCACGCAACCGCACTACAACTTGGATCGAAAAAACGGCGCACGCGTCAAGGCCTCCACATCGACAACTACCCTGGCAGACGAGGAAAAAGGCCATCAGAGGAGAACCAGTATGAGAAACAGCCAAGTGCAACAATGAAGTTCAGTATGAATACGGACAATGGACATCAAAGTCCGAAAGCGAGGGGTGAAAATTGACTACATTCCGCAACTATCTCTTTCTTACACCATCTACGACAAAGCTTCCTCCTTGTTGAAGGGTCAAACAACAAGTGCATGGTTGTCAAGATCGCGGCCTATAAATGGTTATTCCAACCACCGTAATCTTATTCGATGACATATCTTCGCGTGCAATTGAATTTAGTGCACTGTAAGGGAAAGATAAATAGTAAATAAAGACACTTGGTCGGGCAGAGTACCTTCAACCTGCCTGTACTCGTTAGCATGATATCACCTGATAGGAGGAGAACGCTCGTTATCGGTCCAGAATTCTAGAGATTTTCTTTAGACGAACTTTATTGTAACATAACTGATGTCTTACATCAGATATTGAATGCAATTCAACTTAGGTGAGCCCAAAGCTATTTTTCTGCAACTGAGTCACCTCGACTGCATTTAACCACAAGTTTAAACCCAGTATCCCTGGAACTTAGCGCAAAATCGTTTGTATTACACAGAAAGGTTCTTATTCCAGTGTCTTACTGATTTCGGCAACGAAATACAAGCCTTACGCGAAGGCAAACACCTCTGAATGGATAAGCCGAGCAAAATATTTGGTTAAAAACCCTGCCGAGCCTAGAATGCAAGCGGAACCAATGGGAATGTGCATTCACAAAAGTTAACGCCACGACAATTTACAGTGACTTGCTTTCCAAAGCTTCAAATATTTACAGCTAGGGAGTCTAGAGCAGCCAGTACTTCAATATGAACGTTGAAATAGCGAATGAGTACTTTGTTTGCAACTTACTTGTTGGCGAAGCGTAACCAAAAGACTTTATGGGCGAAGAGCTCCAGGGGGCGGACGGAACGCAGAAGGACAACATAGCGAACGTCGAATTTTACCCAATTTTTGATGTCCTCACGATAATAGAGGACTGGGTCCGTCAGGTAGCAACTGGCAATCTAAGCAAAATAAAACTGTCAAATAAATCTTCTGGTATGGCTAGATAAAGTAGGGCAGGGAAGTGGGGCATCTATCACAGAATGGCAGCAGTGACGCGTTACAGCATGGAATGACAACATGCAACACCTAATAAGACAAACAAGTCTCTCAGTCATGCAAAGCTTAACATACATAATAAATCCCGGTTCTAACCTGTGGTACGGAGTCCACAAGCCGAAGGATCTGCGACAAATTATCCGTTATGAAGATACCCAGTCCTCGACCGAGGTTCCAGGGCTTCACAATCCAGACGTTCTTGCTACCCTCGGGTATACGGGTGCGTGACCGAGGGGATCGGTACCCACTTTGAAATCTGGTCCGCAGATGCGCCAACACTGCGAGGAGTTGGAGCAGAAGTGCACTTCCCCCTGCTGACTCGATCCGTAACCAACAGACTAAAACAAATTGTGCCTATTTAAAGCGGCAGACATTATAGCGAAGTTAAACGTTACGAGTCGAAAGACAGTTGCTATTTCCTCTTAAGACGTTGCGGAGGTAAAAAAGTACAAAACCAACCAATTAGTTGATGGCAGTAAACACAACCTTTCAAACTGGATTATCTACCAGAAACCACAAGGGCATGCTGGGGACCCACTGATGAGCCGAACCTCTCCCAATTGCGCTATGCAGTGGGAGAATATCAGTGGAACGTGTCGCTGATCTATTCACTAGTACATAAGCTGTCGGTATGCTATATCTTTTTAACGCCGATATATATATATATATATATATATATATATATATATATATATATATATATATATATATATATATATATACATATACATATATACATATATGGCAAAGACGTTATACCGTACTTCCGACATAGGTACTAGCTAAAAAGCCCAGACACGTGTTTCGCCGATGTTTCTGCTGCTGTTTGACACAGCAACGAGGGGTTCGGCTCCTCAGTGGGTCCCCCAGCGTCCTCTACGCGGTTTCTGGTATATGGACTCCAGAGAATAATCGGGGAAATAATTTCTGAAATTATTAAGTGCAGAGTCATTTGTATGGGCAATGCATTTGCACAGAACGCATGCATTAACAAAGAGTTTGTACGTATACACAGAGTCTTGCGAAAGGGAAGCTTGTGCTGCGTCAACATGCACACAGAGGAAACCAGATTTTATGCAATCCAGTGTGATTTTCCACCGAAGATAGAGACATTGAGGGAAGAGGGACTAGCGATACAACTAACCTCTTGTCGCTGAAAAAAGGCCACAAACTGGGCCAACTCGTAAACCAAATTGAAGGTTAGGGGATACCACGCGCAAGTGAGGGCTGTCTTTCCGTCGATGTCGACGTCACCCGAACTGCCAGCTATTTCGATGGCCTTGGGGCTTGCAGACAGCGCCGCAAGCAGGTCCTTCACAGTGAGAACCGCCTCGCTTGGAAATTGGTTGACGAATCGATGAGGCGTTTCCGTAGACAGTTTTCTGAAGAGAGGAAAGAGTAGTGATATCAGCATCGAGTTTACCGGTCAAAAAGGGGGATAAACTACGTTTCAATGAAGGAGAAATTCCTCGAACATTTCAAGAAACATTAATCAGCTTATTGAACCCATTAAGGAACACAATTCCTTCTGTAACCGGTAAGGCAGCATTCGCCATTAAAATGGCACATGCAGGAATGTTCGCAACTGTACATAGGATCGATCATAATTCAAGCATCTACAAATTCCAAATGACCCCGTCGACGGTCAATCGGAATGTGTAACATTCAAGGTGATAGACTTAATAATAAAAGAGTAAATATAGTATGTATCGAAATTTGCGAACAATGGTAGACGTGAATTTCTCGCAAGAAACCGGTTGTTCACGTTAGTAACCCACTCCCTCCTCGCTCTAATTAGGCATGTCCACATGACTCAGTTCATTAACTAGTTATTATATTTTTCTTGCATTTCAGCACTGGTTATATAACTAGTGAACATCGTTTTAGAGATAAATCGAGGAGTGCGACATACCAAAGTTTGATGTTCCATTCGCTGCCCAGAAAACAACGTTTTACAAGTTTTAGAATATCAACTTACTTTCTGTTAGTAGCTTTTTAATGCTCCCATTCGCCGGGGCAAAAGGACTAACTAACTCGGCCGTTAAACAATGTGTTCGTCTGAAGAACTATGGTAAGTACTGCTAAATTGATAGTGGCAAAAAGTTTAGCATTCCAAAGACACCGACCTGAGATGATTCACGCAAAACCCATTCGGTCTCAACTTAAAATTTACACCGTAAATCGTGTGCAGCTTTTACTTTCCAGAGTGGCTTTTGCGGGTATATTACCAGCAGGAATGGAACCTGATATCATGTACGCACTACGACATGCTGGTTTATCAGAATGTGGCGGCGACGGCATTTGGAACCAAAAATATCCACGTGATTAGCATATTTATATATGACAGCCTAATCTATGATGCTTAGTTTTCCTATGAATAATTGGCAACGTGTTTTGATAGTTATTCTTTGGAAAGTAATCCATCCACAACCACCGCCATTTTGGACGAAAGATTTTGTTATTACAAACACATTTCAAAGTCGTGCGTAGCATATGATGTTTAAGACTTCAAACTGTTTGGCACGAATGTTCTGTGAAATAAAAATTCCTAAATCCTGTTCCTGGCACCAGACTCACTTATTCGACGGATGCCAAATTGAGGATTAAAGCGTGATTTTTTTGTCAAATAGGCTTTCACAGCATCTACCCCACCCTTTCTCTCTCTTTTTCCCTCACCAGCAGTCATCTTCCGACGAACAGAGGTGATCTGACAGGCTCAAACGACACACCAATGCGCCATACATGGCCTATTTGATGTCGCACCACACACCAGTGTTCATTCGGGAGGTTTCAGAGCCCACGCATGTACATATTATGAAGGATCAACGAGTCTCAATATTACAGAGCTAAACCACTAAGTAAACGAGCCCGTGGCGCAGTGGGTTAGAGATTCGAACTTCTAATCAACAGGTAGCGGGTTGATGACAGCTTATAAGCCAGAAATAGCCATTCCAATCTGCCTTATCTTTGTCGGTAAAGTTCACCTCGCCTATAATAATAGCCGGTGTGTGGCTGCTGGCGGGGCTCGTGAGTGAGCCCCAAGGCATAATGGGATGAATAAATCCCGTAAGCTATCGGTCTGCGTTCATCAGTGAATGTCAAGTAGGATCTATTGCGACCCGCCTCTCAGACATCAATAAGACTAAATAACCACGTAAGGCGCAAACGTTGCATGCGATGGTTGTTGACGCACCGTGAGGTTTCCAAGGCCTGAGCTCGATTAATATCATTTTCCCTATGAGGCGGCATCTCAAAGCCTAGAAGAATGCGAGCACGATTGAGTGTAGTGACCTACGTGACGCGAATAAGTCACCCATTGAGTACCACACAGATGATTGCGTGCCACCTCCAACGATTAGCCTAGTAGGCCCCTACCCGCGGCCGGTGCAGTGACAAATTTTTCGGTACTTGACAATGTCTTTCTTCCGGACCACTGTCTTCGAGTGTGGTTTTGAGCCGCTAAGGAAGCACGAAAATGCTTATGATCCGAATAGACAAGCTGCATAGATGCGAAAGGCGGCATCACCAATAAAGTGCTTCTTTTACGTTAAGCAAAAACCGTAGGATACGCCGCATCTCTAATATCCGAATCTTTGTGGTCTTTTGAGCTCGTTCGATAAAATAACGAAATTCAAACTGTTGCGGCCGGAGAAACAAACGAGGATACACCACGCAGCGCACAACAAACCAAGTGCGACCGAAGTTTCGTGGTTTATCCATCGGAAAGATAATTAGACAAGATGTGCAGAAGCTGCACTTTCCAACAGACCCGGTTTATGGATCGAAGGGGCTACGACGTAAATGGAGCTGAGTCTCAATCAACTACCATAATCGCACCTAGGGGATCTAACAATTCGCGTGTTATGGTAGAACATCGTATAAGTCAATAGTTATGCCGCGGC